>CM060249.1:94291987-94698600 GCA_030684275.1 Acipenser oxyrinchus oxyrinchus
AACACTATGGAACACTGTTGTTCTATATTCCCAGATCAAAGCAGCTCATTAGCTCTGCCCAGCTTTTAGTAAAACAATGCGCAGAAGAGAATCAGGTTATGCCCAGTTCACACACTGACTGTGTTGCCACTGCTTAAAGATGTGCAGTACAGTGTCCTGAGAAAATGAACAAAATGTTATATCTACCGTGCTGTAAAGCTATCCTACTGTATAATAATGACTATAAAGTGTTTCTGATTGACGTTAAACTCTTTTTACTTCTATCATGTATGAAAGTCCAGAATTTCTCAAGAGACTTAGAGTATCATGAATTTCCTGCTGCAACCCACAATCATGTGCTGTCCAGTGATTATTATATTTACTCTAGGGACTTCAAATGCGATTTTTAGGATACATATGAGATTTTATATGTATACATTTTTTTTTAAAGATAACCTGCCTCCTTTGTATTTATTAAATGTTGTGGCTAGTATCCTGTAGAGTGATATCATCAAACAATTAATGCGCAAGCAGTTGGCAGTTATTAGTCACATCCTGTAAGAGTTATACCAGTAGTCTATCAATTCTCTTCACTTAAAAATGTAAAGTTTTTACTACAATACAGTACAGCAGGACTCAGTATTTAGTTGTAATTTGTTCATACTTATTATTATACCATTTTTTTGCCAATGTGCTTTAGTTAACTTCCATGCACATTCACCTCTGCATCACCTGGGGGGGAACACCTTTAACAATTCTCATAACTCTGCAATTTATGTGGTGAAGCGGGTCCTGCATCTCAAGCATGCACACACATGCAAGGTATTGTGACAAGCAACAGATACAGCCTACTACAGTGTCCCAAACTGCCATAATTAAACCCTCAATGCTGGACAAGGCATGCTACTTTCAAGTGAAATGCACTGGTAGATACTTGGACCTAGCCACCATTGAAGTCAGTCTAAATTTTTTTTTATGTAAGTTTATATTTATTTAGCCCTTAGCCATTTTTTATGGCAACTAATATCCAGTGATGTTGTTCTCTTCCCATATATAGCAAAAGGGAAGGTTTTTCAAATAAATATAAAGGGAATTAAGACAGGTCTGAATAAAATGACTAGTCTTGAAGTTAAGATTCTGTTTTTCAGTATTGTACAACTGGATTTTTTTATCTGACAACGATGTCATCTTCTAATAAATCTTTATAACAATTGGATCCAATTCTGCTTTAAAATTCAATGTGTATATTTGGAAATGTATTCAGTGTATCCTTTTGTGTTGCATGATCTCTTTTTTTCCTTATTTTGTCTCACTGACATAGAGGGAATGTTACCTAGGCAAGATTTAACCCCAAGTCTCTGAGAGGAGAGAGATACAATGTGTAGAATTCAAGGACATATACAGCATGACATCTTGACCCCCATTGAATTTGTACTTACAAAAACAGATCAGTGTTGCTTTAAACCGTGCTTTGTTTCCAAAACACAACGGTAAATTGATGGAAAGTGAATGGAAAGCCTGTGTATTTGGAAGCAAACTAGGGGGTATTTTAACAGCAGATTAAAATACATTGAACTATGATTGCAAAAGTGGTACTGTTCTTTTAACTAAACTGCAATTGTGTGATTTCTTTTTTTTTTTAAAGCTTGGCTTGAATGCTGGATTTTGATTGGTAAGAGATGTATGAATTCAGTTTTAACTGTAATGTGGGAACTGAAGTTTTACATAATTATACAGCCAAATGGAAAACAAGGTAGAAGCAGTATATGTGTATGTATTGGCATAGTATTGTTGCAATATAATACCAGTGTAACTGATATTTCCCTATAAAACCCTATTCTATGATTACAGGCTACTACTGACAACACTACTGTACTGTAATCCCTATTGTGACGACTACTATCCTGTAATCCCTATTATGGCGACAGATCGCACTGATATTTCTAATTACAGGCGCGATCTAATGTAAATGGAATGAACATTTTTTTTAAACTTTTTCTAATTATCTGACCGTGTCAAAGTGCTTTGAAAGTTCAAGTAGACAATTTTCAAATAGAAAGCTTGTTAAAAAATAAAATAAAAGTCCTCTCGATTTACTGTTGTGTCAGAGGCTGAAAGGCAGAACTTTGTAGCAAAGCAGATATCAACACTATAAGGAAAACCATCTCCGATCTTGCCATCCTCAGATCATACTTGGCAGAGATCAGTGAACAGCGACACAGTCTCTGTTGCTGTGCCTCCCAAAGGCCATTCACACAAAACTCTTAAGTTACAGCCTCCAGAGCATTTTTGGGCATATCTGTATTTTTAACAACTCAAAAGTCAGCGTGAAATTTTATGAATCTGATGTTAGCCAAAAGATAAAGCCAAGATACTAACCGACAACGCTTAATTATTATTAAAAAAAAAAAAAAAAAGTAGTTTGTGACTTAAAAAAAAGATTTACGTGACATCACAAAGGCCTCGTCCTTTGTGATGTCACGGAACTCCTTGGTGGCTTTTTACTATCTGATCATGTACAGTAGCTTGTACTTTATTCTCTATATAATGGCACAGAAACATACCATTTATATATACTGTACTTGTATGAGAATGATATGGAATGAAATTTGCATGATGAAGACAGCAACTATATTCAGAAAACTGATAAACAACATTTCAAAAACAGAGCCCCTTTGTTCCATCCAGTAGTATAGTCTGGTGCTAACCTCTTAGGAACTGAGTCTCTTTTGTAGTACACAGCTCCAGGCATATTTGTAACTCAACATATGATTTTGTCATATGTTGGTGCCGTGCCTTTGGAATGGCAATATTATAATTCTCCTTGCTAGAAAGTGTGAATCATTGATATACATATGATAATATTATAAATATTTACTTTTCTGTGCATTCTACCAATATGATCTTCAAAATGCCCATAAAGAAAATTCATACTGCCAGATTTCATTAACCTAAATGGAATGGACATGGCCAAAAGTGCACAGAACAGACTTGGGGTATCTGGTTCGTGGTATTGAAAATTACATATTTCAAAGTTGTATTATGCTGTTATATTTTTTTGACTGAACATTCTTTGGTTATTCAAGCAAACAAGAGACAACATGTTTTGAAATAAGTAATTTGTAATACTGCATATGAACAACCTGAGCTATTTCCTGTGCATAGCAAGGTTGCATAATAACATAGTTTTGCAATTGCTTTTGTCATCTGAATTTAAAAATAATATAAGTCACTTGGAACAGTGACCATCTTCAGTTTGGAATATAAACTTAAAAAATGGCATTATATTTATTTTTTTGTTTTTGTTTTGGGTTTTTTGTTCCATCTAAAGCTGTATATAAGGGATGCCCATGTTCTTATTTATTGGTGGAAAGGGATCATGATTTTACAATGAAATTTGCCAGAGTAGAGGAAATGTACTCAGACCAGAATTTGTAGTATTTACTGGAAATGAGCTGCATTTTTGGTTACAGCATGTTTGTGGCTATTGATGAGTACACTACTTTTTTGGGTGTTTTATTACATGAGTCACAGAGTCAACAACATGACAGTTCCCTAAGAGGGGTTCTCCTAGCCAAGGAGACTCAGAATCCAACACTGAATTCTGATCTTGCAGGGTTTATATACAAGCAGCTTTACATTCATGTCTCTGCTGTCATTAACATTTAGGTTTGTTGATGTAACACCTGCAACAGAAAATGGAACAAGTGATAGCATGCTACTTGTCAGTTCAGATTTTCAAATGCAGTTTGATCAGAACTGACATATAAACCCTGTGACACAAAAGTAATTCATCTGTCTGCACTCTATTACACACCTAGAGACTGGGAAAGACTTGCATTGTTTAGTTAGTAAGGTAATGCACAACTGAATTGAAATTACTCATTGGATTTATAGTCTGCATGTTTATCAAGTTTTTTTTTTTGAGACATTTGAATTAAATTATTAAAAAAAAGCCTTGAGACTTCTGGTTACATTCTTAGGGAGTATAGTCCTTGAATACAATGAAAGGGCTTTATATGGCACTGTATGGGTTGGGTTTGCAGTTTTATCAATGTCACATGCAGTCACAGAGTTAACCACAAGTCTGTTTGATATACTGTATGCTTACCACTGAGATGTATTTTTTAATCTGTCGTTTCTGTAAATGTAAGAATCCTTTCAAGTCTTGCATTGTAAGTAAGAAGTAAATAGCACTCTCACAATTAAGCATTCGTTAGAATCTGATAATTGTTGTATTATTACTTTTATAGGCAGCCTATGAAAGCGTATCCAAAGTAGAAACATTAGATAATCCAATTTATAAAAAGTTCCTCAATATTTGCTCTTCTGTCTGGGTTTTGTACTGCTCGTTTCAGGAAATACCTGTACCTGTATTTTTAGAAAGGTAGAAATAAAACAGATTTGAAACCAGAATCCTGTGCGACTGTGTACTTGCTTTATCATTACTTTAATCAACATTAAACATTCACACCTCATTCAAACAGAGCCTTGTAATCTAGTTACTACGCATGGCATCATTCTCAAAACAGATACTGCGAAATACAGGTAACTATCTCCTCTGAGTCCAAAGTCCTGGTCTTGCTCATTGATAACACATACTGTATACCAAAGGTGTTATTCATTGGCTCACACCATTGGTAAACACTACACAATACATCAGTCATTTACAGCTCATTCTGGGAGGATTTCCAAGACCACAGAAAAGCAACAGGGTTAATGGAAAAGGCTTTTTCAACCCTAATGTATAATATTAATGCTAATTTATATTGCAGTAAATCAAGTCATCTTTGAAGAGGTGGAATGTGCATATACAGTAATCACTATCATTTGATATCAGTTATTAATTGTCAGTGCTCTTCAAATTGAAATTGGTGCTATTGATTTACTACCATGAAAGGGGGTTAAAAAGTGGGTTACAAATCCACTTTCTTACCTGATATTTGCACCAGCACTGTTATGACTGGTCCCCCTTTTTGCTCTGTTGAAAACATTGTTTTTTTTGTTGTTGTTGCTTGTATTGTGTATATATCAATGTGGAATATGCAGACATTTTAAAGAAGCAATAAAAGTCAAATGTGGTTCTGCTTGATTCTGTGAAATCACTTCCTGTTCCGTAGTTCAGTTTCACTCTAGTGGTCTAGCTGCAATCACAGACCTGCCGCACAGAAAACGATTGTACACCAGGAAGAAAAAGGGTGTTTTTATGATTGTACACCAATAAGTAAAGGATGTTTTTAATTAATTAATTTATTTTAAATAATGCTGCAGATGATGCATACGTTCCCAATACTGATCTTTTAAGTAGATAGTAAGACAAAAGTATATTGTATATGAATACATACAGTACTAGATACTAGGGTATTTAGTAAGTAAGGAGTCTGAGTGAGGAAAAATGTGCAGTACAATCCCGACCCCTACTCTTGCTGTAAATAATTTGTTGTTTCCAAACTTTGTACCAGTACTGTATTTGCTGATTGCTTGCATATGATATAAGTGTATTATGCAAAGATTATCATAGAATAGTGAACAGACCGAAGCTATCAGAAATTTAAAAAAAATTAAAAAGCTGAAAGAAATCGCATGCAGCATTTATTTGAACTGTGCTCTTCAAGCAATTGTTACTTTTAACTGGTATAGGCAAAAATATGTGGATATATGCAAATAAAACGAAGATCGTATTGCATTCAGAACACGACAGTACTACATCGATCAAATAATAGGATTCCATTGTAATTTGTTTGGCCATTGATAAGGTTTCAAGGTTTTCCTAGAATAGTTGTGCTTATCTCGAACATATTTTGACTACACTAAGAAACATGAAATGTTTTAAAAATAGATTCTAGCCTTTCAGAACTATAAATTGACTTTCTAAAATAAACAGAATAACTTAAATGACAAACTTTTCGAATAGCAGTATTTTTCAAATGTCTTCAGTCAATAAACTGTGTTGAATAATGTAGTTTCCTAAATAAAATTCAGGCGGAAACTTTGGTTAAATATATTCAGCAAAAAATACTCCCCCTCCATTTGGACATAGCATTGTTTATTTAATACAGGAAGAGGAAGTGCAAAGTTGAAGACTTTATACACTTTAAACAGCTCTGCTGTGATAACGCATGAAAAGATTGAGTTATAAACAGGCTAAAAAATTCAGCTTCAAATTTTTAGGGGAGGGCTCTTTAATGGTCATTCTGTGAAACTGGATGATTCAGACGACGTTGTATTGCTCAGTGATTTCATTCCGGCACCCTTGCAGCAGCCATTGTTTAAAGAAATGGAATGTTGAGTATTTTATTCTCTCAGGCCACTCTCTGTGGGAACCTCAGTTCTCTTTCAAGAAAGCCTCTTATCCACTGATGATGTCAACACTATCCAAGATGATGATTAGATAGCAGAGTGGATGCATTAGACACTGGGGGGCTATACAGATCACAGAAAAAGCTGTGAACTGAAAGAAATTGACACACTTTTAAAGTGAAAGTAGTGTTCCTTGAAATAAGATTCTGTTGCAAGTTTTATACTTTCTGTTTTACTTAATGTTTAATAAGTGAATGGGGGGTGTATAATAAGGATGATGTAGTGTTAGTGTGTTCCAAGAAAAAGTCTATATAAAGCAGTAGCTGAAAGATTAATTAAATGGAAACAATGAATGTTGTCCTTTCTGAATGCTACAGAATGTTTTAATGTATGTCATCTTGGTGCTCTGTGGTATGCATAGCATAACTCAAGCTTATACCATGAAAAATTCTTTCAGTCAACATTTTGTAAAAGGGTTTACATTTTAAATTTGGGATAAAAGTGGCCAACTATGGTGTTTTTCATTATTTTATTTTAATAGATAAATCTCATTCTTTGAAGTACATCAAATATTGGTTAAGGATCAGGATGAGTTGCAACAGTAAAGTTTTTGTTTTCCAATCAATTTTTTCTTATAATCTATTAGTGAGTGATTTTGAAGTTATGGATGAACTACTTCACTGTCACATTTACCCATTCTAAAACACATTGCATCAGCAAATGATCAATCACTTTGCTTCAATGAGCCTCAGTTATCTATGTATGTCTCAATAAATCTGCTGAGATCCCAGAGAAAGCTTACGGAATCCATCTGCTTAAATTCACAGTGGCGTTGTCACGTCTTGATAAGGTTTATTAAACCCCTCTTTGAAGTTAGAAAACAGGCCTCATGTCTTCAAGTCCACTGCTTCAATGACAATAACAAGAAGCGCTAGATTCCGAGTTGCTTCAGTCTTCAGCGTCAAGGATATAGTGGAGACGCCCGTACATACAGTATGTCTGTGTGTTCTTGGATCACACAGAGAGCCACTTGTCTAACTGTGATGACACTTGCCAAGGCCATTCATAAGCACACTGTTGATTGTAATCTGGGAAGTTATGGAGGCTGTTAATCGGTCCGTATGTCACACACACACACGTTTTTACACATATCTAGAGAATGCCTTATTCAGTTTTGATGAAACTTGATAAGGAAATTCTTTATAATCTGGGTTTATCGATCTGTCCGTATGTCAAACTAACATTTTACTGTGTGCATGTTTTAGATCATAGCGATTTGCTCATTCTTGTTTATTATAGTTGACTTGTTTAATATAGTTTAATGTCCTAAGTTGTAAGAACAGGCTAATGCTAAATATAGTTAAGTGGTTAGTGTTAAAAATAATAATAACAATAATAATTTTTAAATATGATCCATTAAATAATTGATACCCTCCTCTGTGCGCATACATTCCGGATTTTGTGAAGCACCTTAGTCTTTGATTTGGGAAGGTATGCCCACTGCAACTATCTGGAACAAAATATATAATGTAACACTTTATAATCAGCATCTTAAATTGAGTCTACTGATAGAAGTTTTTTTTTGTTTGTGTGTTTTGTTTTAATCTCCAATTGCATGGTTTACTATATATATATACTGTATATATATATATATATATATATATATACACACACACAAACAGACTGCGGGAATCTTTTATTTGCTGTATTATTTAATTCAGATTGCCTTAACTGGAATATCTGATATTGTTTGTATTCGATACCCTCTCTAAATTTGTTGTGGTTTCCACGTCAATGTAAAATTAATCTACCTTCATAGTAGACACATAACCTTATTCACCACTTGAAAATAAAATGACTCTGATCCCCTTTGGCCACTGTTACTGTCATTTATTTTTGGAAGTCTCATTAGCAACGGTATCCCTTATTAAAATAGAATGGAGACTAGGCAACCATTAAAACAACCATATCTTGTTTCAACAGTCTGCTCTATTTTACATAGGAGAAAAAGTTTCTAGGAAAGGTTAGCATAGATAAATTTGGCTTTGAACCAAATATCTAAACAGAGCTCTATCAAGACCTTTGACATAGAAGTACCGATCCAGTCCTTTCACAATATCTGTTTCAGTACCAGAAATAAATACATATACTGCTGTAATATTATTTAAAAATGCTCTACTGGTTTGGTGCACAAGGTTGGCTTATCAACAACCTCAATGATCAGTATTTTTTATTTTATTTAATGACTAATGATGTATTATTAGTTAATGCATAATTCATAAGTGATTTACTATTTACATAATAATGTAAATAATGACATACTCTTAATACAGAATACAGTTCATGATTCTTTGACTTGTAGAGTTTTTTAAGCTTGTCACTATAGTGTAGTAACTCCGTTCCATTAGTTATTGTACAGTCCAGCGTTTGTAAGATGCACAGACAGACCACCGGAGAAGGTGAAAGGTTGGTCCGCATAGGAAGAAGACATTTGGTTCAGTGAATCCAAGTCCCCGCTATACTACAGTCACTTTATAATACAGTTTGACTATTAAAAAAAATAAGAAAACCATGTTGTGGAGCCCTATTCCCAAATGGAGTTATTGAAATGGGATATTGGCATAATGAGCACCTGACAGAAGGGCTCTCCATCAGTCGGTGACCACAGGCTGTGATCCCACTAGGCAAGACCAAGCCAATGCAACAGTTTTTGTTCACTGGAAGAGATGACTACCAGCTGGAGTATAAACATGTATTGACCTGCTGCAGACTATGCGCTGTGACAGAGCAAGAGCTCTGCATGTAAATAGTTTGGGTGATGTTTGTGTTTTGGTGGTGGTTGGCAGGGACGGGGTTAATTCCTGTCCCTGCCAGAAACATGTGTGAATGTGGCTGCTCCCAAACAAGGTAATTGGTGTTAATTGAGAACAGCCACAGACTATAAAATAGAGCTTCCAGCTCCATTAGAGGTAGAGATCACCAGGGAGCTGCTCTAAGAAGAGACTGACTGTGTGAAAAATAAAGAAAGGTAAACTGTTTGTTGACAGGTAAACAGCTTAGCTGTCCTGTGTGTTAGTCAGGGACTTGTTAAAGTGAAGGTAGGCTCTACGTTTGAGCTAGGCTTTTTTTTGGTTTGTTTGTTTTATGTTGTGAATTAAAAGTGCGCAGAAGTGCTTAAAATCAAATTTCTGTGTCTGTGTTTTAAGGGGCAAACGAGCCAACGACTGAGAGGCTACATTACATATGGTGTTAGCTGTGGGATACCAGAGCGAAGACCAGCAACTCCGCTCACCCACAGAATTGTTGGCAAGATGGCAGACGTGGATACTCTGGTGATCTCTCCCTCTAATGGAGCTGGAATCTCTCTTTTATATTCTGTGGCTGTTCCCAAATAACACCAATTACCTCATTTGGGAAGAGCCACATTCTCACATGTTTTTGACAGGGACTGGAATTAACCCCGTCCCTGCCAACCACCACCAAAATAAACATCACCCAAACTATTTACATGCAGAGCTCTTGCTCTGTCACATGCTATTTTCACAAAGTCATTTACTCCAATTCGTCATTAACTCATTGTTTCTAGAAATGCACCCAATAACATTACCAAACCTGAAATAAAACAACCACAACTTTGAATTCAGGGACTTGAATGAATTATTACGTTGTTTCTTACTCCTTTTAGATTCTTCTTGATTTGTGTTTTTTCCATTCAGGAAATAAAGGTGGCAATGGTGATTTGGAGTAAATAGCTTTGAGCATGCCTAGCATGCTGACTTTTGAAAGAAGATTATTCCCCAGTTACAGGTAGGAGACGGTCATCACTCTTCACTTGGTAAAAAAACAAACAAACAAAAAAAAAACAATTCCCTTTTTTGTAAAACTGGTTACTTTTAACAGAAGTATATTTGTCACAGGTAGGGTGACCCTGAGATAACCCAGCTAGCGTACGTATGTAGCTGACAACTATGCCAACTTGTTTTTGTTAAGGCAAGGACCTTAGTAACCGAATAGTTATTTCATTCCCCCTCGTGTAGGTTCTTTGTTCCCCGGGTTCCCACACACACAATGGGACGGCGTCTGGTAAAACAAATTTTATTGTTCTCAACAGGGTAAAAATTGTTAAAACCAAACCACACAATACAAAAAAAAGTTAATTCAAAAAGAGAGTGCCAAAAAAACCCAAACCACCACACACTAGGCAGTCCCCTCCTGTTGGTCACAGTCTCAGGAAAAAAGAAAGTTCATGCTCATGGACAATTACTGTTCAACAAAAACAAACAAGAAATAGTCCAGGGGGGGGTAGACCCCGGGGGGGTGGGATAGACCCCACACTCCCGGGGCTCCCCGACTCGCTTCGGTCTGCTGCCGTTTCCTCCTACCGATGCGGTAACCACCACCCCCTGCTGGATCTCTCCACTGCCGAACGGCAGCCGCCTCCGAAGGAAGGACCCGAGACAGGAGAGCCGGGCAAAGAAAAGGGCCGTCAGGAAATGACACACAGGTAAGTAAACTACACCTTGCACCCAGAGGTTCTGGTCACTTCCCTTCGACCGGTCTCTAACCCCACGTTTCTCTCCTCTCTCACCACGCTCCCTAGACCTCGTCCTGATTCCGCCTGCCGCCACTGGACCCAACCTGGACTTCAGACCTAAAAGGCAAGGTAGGTAAACCACTGGAGCCCTCAAGCACACTCTAACAGGTGCCTGAGGCCAGCCAGTACAGGTAAGCAATACAGACAAAACAATTAGCATTTCTTCCAGAAATCAAGGAGAACAATTAGCCCCCTATCAAGGATCCATGGGGGACCAAACATCTGGGACCCCAAGCATTTACACCCATCTCTTGCTCCACCAAGGAGAACAAAACACACACAAAAAAGAAACAAGTATCCAAAAAATAAATCGCTATGTTATAAATCCCCCCCCCCCAAAAAAAAAAATCATGTTTGTGAAATGCTTAAACAAAATGATTGTCACTCACCAATAATGGTATGCAGTAGCCAGAAAAAAACAAAAAAACACAAGTAAAAAAAAAAATACAGCCATCCTCCCTATATTGTCCCAACACAACAAGAAAAAAAAACCCTCCAAACCCATTCCTGAATATGGTCCCAGTGCTAGTCCGTCCCCACTACAAAGTTATTGTTGCCAAATAATCATTCTCCCAAAGTATTCCAAACAGTAAATCTTCCTCAGTATATTTCCTGTACACACTTCTGCTGGTTATTCCTATCTTCCATGTTCCTCCCCTACTCTCAAATCCAGCCCCTTATATAGTCCTGCCTGGACCGCCATTGGCTGTGGTGCTAACCAGGCGGGACTTCCAGTCGCTGGGGAGAAAATGCTCTACCCACAGTCAGCCACAACCACATAAAACCAACTGGGGGTTGAGATAAGCAAATTCCAGTAAAAAAATAAAACAGTACACAAAAACCCATTTAAAATTCGTCACTTGTGACATATTGCTTGAGAGTGTATTTAGCATAAACTAGGTTGATAACTTGACAAAACAGGATATTTTGTGTCAGACAAATTCCCTGTTATAAAGAGTGTTTAAGGTTAGTTTAGTCATGTCTTAACAGCATTTGTCTTGCTGGACCTGTTTTACTGGTTAAGTAAACAGGTCCTTTGTGGAACGGTATACACCGTCCTGATGCTGTTATATGGCACTGTTTGTGTGTAACAAAAGAAAGCAGAGTCCTGGAGGTATTTATTTTCTGTCGCTTTTGGATATTTGTGGAGTATTTCCTCAAATGAACCCTACAGAGCACAGTAAACAAACCATGCTTCATCAGATGCATTTAAAATGCATATAACCAGATTCACTGAGAATTGACATTGATGGTGCATATTTACTCTGGTTATAAAAAGCATTCATTCTAATGAATTGAAGCACATTTTGCAAGTCATTTTGGAGCCCTGCTGTCTCCATAGCAACTTGCTCTGTATTCTTCCGATCCGTTTCACAGAATTTCATTCACTGCTTCTGTGAAATTATATTGCAAAAGAACTACGTAATGATCTTGATTAAGCAAGTAATGTTAGGCTCATTTATTATGTTATTTCAAACTTGTTCGTAAACATTTTTTCAATAACCTAGTTTTTATTTATTTATTTATTTTAAGCAGCATTAATAACATTACCATGTTTTGGATCAAACTGTTAACATCTATTTATTATTATTATTATTATTATTATTATTATTATTATTATTATTATTATTATTATTATTATTATTATTATTATTTATCTACTCTGCTGTTCAGTATTCCAGCATGCATTCCAGGCGATGGCCATTTAAAAATTTCAAGCATGACAAAAGACCAGAATTGTGGTTTGCATTATGGTTTAGATGCTCGCTTGTGGTGTGTGGGGTTGCCGGTTCGCTCCCAGCCTCTCTCCTGTTACAATTGCCTGACCTAAAAAGTCACAGGAAGTCATGTAACATGAATATGTATCTGCCAAAAAGATAAGATACCAAAGTCAAATGCAGATTTTCAGGCCAATAACGAAACTGGAGAAAATGTAGAAATGTCTGGACTGCAGCTTTAGGGACAGAAAATAAGAAGACACCTGGACCTCAGGTTTTTTTGTTTTGTGTTTACACTAGTGGCTCTCTGTGTGTTCTCTTCACCAGTGACACTGGTTAGTATCCTTCATGTTTTCTGCCAGGTCTTGTATTTTATAGGGGACATTTTTTTGTTGTTCATTACTCCAATAAACAACAGAATGAACTCTACATTATGTTATTATTCAAAAAAATAAAATTTTAGCAATAGAACAATCACTTCCTTGTCATACTGTATATTTATATTTATTGATAATTGCTATTTGCAATTCTTCAAAATATAATTCCTTGATATCATTAATTTTGATTGTGTTGAGCTGTAATCATAGAAAATCACAAAATCAAGTGACACAACAGCCTTTGCAATGGTCTTTGAATCACTGTGCTCTGGTTAAAACAAAAAGTCTTAATATAGTCTCCCTAAATTTCTGTGTTGTCAGTAACCCAGATTATATATGACAGTAGACTAGTCTAATCACTTTATTGTATATATACTGTATATTAATTTTACTAACATCTCTGAAATAAACTATTTAATGAAACTAAATTGTGTTTCATAGTAGGTTCAAGCTAGACGTTGTAATCCATGAACATATATATATAGAGAAGTACATGTATGTGCGGGATCTGAGATCAGAGAATAGTGTGGTATTATAGGTCATTGGTGAAATGGAATGTTATTATTGTCCTATGGTTTATTGTTTTTATGAATAAAGGATACTGACTTACAGTATTTCAAAGATGTGATGCAAATACAATGGGATATCAACCTCTTTTGTGTTCCTCATAACGTTCAACTTTTTCCTCTGGCAGTATTCTTTTAAAAATCCTCTGTTTACTGTAGTTGGCAGTTAAGGTAGAATATGGTGCCAGTTCTTTACACAATCCCTTAATTTCATGTAGGAAAGCTATTTGCAGAACAGAATCTGGTTAGACTAATTCAACAGCTGATGAAATGACTCTCTCAGCAAGCTGCACAGCAAGAGCTTTACCCTGTGAGCCACAACTAAGTGGTAGTTTGATTATCGTTCTTCGGGAAAGGTGAGTTTGATATATACTGACATGATCGTACTGTGAAAATTAACCTCTACAGCTGGAGAGCAATGCCACAATACCAACAAGTGAAAAATGGCTAACATGGTTCCAGCATTTGAAATGATCTTAAACAGAAGTATAGACAATAATCCAACATATAGTATTTACTGGCGTTCTATAGTATGGACTGGCATTTTTTTAAATCCAACAGCAGTATGAAGGCTTTAGTGGGATAGTCAGTGTCTTGGCATTTATCATGACAAACAGGGAATTGCATACATGGTTTGATATACAGTAGGAGCGCATTGACGTAAAGTTGTTGTACCTCGAATTAAATTAAGCACCCTCCAAAGTCATAAAATGCATGGTGGCCTGTCAGCACCTGATTTTTTGCAATATTTTCATGCATTACAGCTTCGAAATCTTTGGCAATGGTTTAATTGTAACAATGACAATAATCCAGCATGGATCAAGATTGAACAACATTGCACTTCAATCCCTTTAGAAGATATTGGACATATAGGATACAGTTTAAAAACAACAACTATGTTTTCAGAATCCTTGCATATCTACCACCTTAGAAACATGGTGGAAAGCCCATAAAAAACTACAATATAAGCTTTACCCATCTCTCCTTTCCCCTATTTGGCGAAACCCAGACTTGGTAATTGCAGATAAACCATTCTTATTTCATGCATGGAAAGAGCATCTTAAGCAGCTCTATGAAAACGATGGCCTTCTTTCATTCAGTCAGACGAGAGAGAGGTTTTCCCTTCCAGAGAGCTGCTTTCTTCAATACTCTCAAATAAGACATGCATTACGATTTAAAATGAACCCTGTTAGCCCACTACCCTCCCCTCTCACTAGTGGTATACTAAATAATAATAATAATAATAATAATACTACAATTAACAGAAAAATATAATATAGTTTCCAAGATTTATAAACTGTTAAGTGTAATAGATGGTGATATCTGTATTCCAATAGATAAGTGGAACAGAGACCTCTATAAATGGCAGTGAAGATTACAGGAAAGGAATTTGCATCCATTTGAGTCCTCACTCTCATACAAACCCAAAATTCAACTCATTCAATACAAGGTACTTCATAGGACTCATTATACTAGAGATTGTTCCTGATGGGACTCTCTAATGCTGAGGCTTGTCTGCATTGTGAAGAAGGGGTTCCAGACAATTATCTACATGCACTTTGGTCATGTATTCAATAATTTTGATGTAAGATTCTGAAAGCTGTATCAGACATTATGGGCCTGAGAGTTTCTTTTTCCCCTTACGAAAGCAAAAAAGGTTATATTACAAAACTAGAAAAGCAGGACCAACTTGTCATTTACACTGGATTAATTTAATGACTGAACATGCATCACTTAAAAGACTCATGGCAAGAATTCATGATAAAAACACTGAATTTCACCTGGTCTGGGACCCTTTCACATTCCTAGACTAAAAAAAAAAAAAAAAAAAGATCTGCTCCATCATATTCATTTCCAACCACTGTCTGCTGTAATGATCAGTACTCAGTGTAACACCCCACCCCCAACCTTTTCTTATTTAATGCATTTCTTTTCTACCTCTTCTCTTTCTATTGTTTCCTCTCTTTTCTATAACGATTGTGTTATTTTGTATTTCACTCTGCTTGTTTTTTTGTTTCTTTGCTTTGTTTTTATGCTTGTTTGATTTTTGCATTGTGTTTTTTATTATTTATTTTTTTTAAATAAAGGGGAAAAAAAGAGAATCTGACCCTTTAATCAGTAAAAAATGTGCAAAGACAAATTACATTTTAGGATCTATTTAAAATGTAAGACATATGTGCTAAATTCCAGATTTCCCAGGCACCAAATAGAGGTGCTTCTATTTTCGGTTGTACATTTAAAATGTTATACATCTACATAGATATGCGTCATAAAAAATCTGCAGCAATTATCATCAAAAGTAACTCTGATGTTATTTTGTGTAAAATGAACAGAAGTGGCATTTATGCTATTCTCTTTGCTCTAATGTTATTCAATTCCAAATCACATTTGCATGTGAATAGGTGATTCAATAAAGCCTCAGAATATAAATGGGAAAACAAGATACCTTGTAATTCTAGTATAGTCTATTTAAAACTGTGAAGGTTTGTATTATTAGGATTTTAAACAAAGCAACTACTATCTCTGCATTTTATTCAGAAAGTCTCAAAGCAATGAGATTATAGATTTTTTTTCTTTATTTATTCTTTATTTATTTGTTTGTAACACATAGCTCCCATTTTTGCTGTATAGCAACTTGCACATAAAAAATCTGTATATCTTTATGTTACACATAGTCCATCATCATTAAAGCTGTGCTTGGATTTCCATTGTGAATAATTTAAGCAACAGATCAAAATGTAATATGCTAAAGTTCCCCTATTTATTGAAACAGAGCAGAGTAGTTTTAGACAGTTATATGTTTTATTGGCAAAATTAATTAATACATAGTGATGCAAGATTATATAATATAGAGACTTTAGCTTACTGATAGACAATAAAACTCCCATTTTAAGCCATAAAGCCATGACCTTTATCCTCTGTTTAAAACTGTTGCACGTTTACAAGTGATGTGCGTTATATTAAACTGTTCAGTCATGCGCACAAAGCACAGGGTGCCTACAATACATAGGCTGTGCATTATCTTCCTGACGATTACGGTACAGTGTGATAAATTAATAAACGTCTTCCTAAAGTTCTTAGAAATAATACTTGAATTCAGACACATGGAGATTAATTCTAGCAACATCGGCATGCATTCAGTGGATATAATGGGTTTGAGCTTCTGTTAACAGAATTAAATAAGAGGCCACATTGGCCATGATCAGAGAGTGAGCACAAGCAGTTTAATGTGCCAAGTACCTTTACCAATTAATTGCTCTTGGTTTTTATGCATGTCCACCGAGTTGTAGTGACAGATGATGAGCTATGGAGTGCACTTATCTGGGCACATCAATTTTAGTCAAATCATCTGTTACTATTACAATGCTTAATTAGGTATGGAAGCTGTTGAATGATTTTTATACCCACATGCCCTTTCAACAAGCTGTTAACCTTTTATGAGACATTGTTGTTAATTGTTGAGACATCTGTTTACTAACTAATGTACTTTTGACATGAATGGTAATGATCCTTCATCCAGACTGGTTAATTGATCTTTAGTAAGGACTGTTTTTATATATATATATATATACTGTAAATGCTTACAATTATTCATATAAAGTAATAATCAGTTCCAGCATAAAGTATTTTAGCAGCATATACATCCATGACAAAGTGTATCCTAATGACCTAATACCACTGTATGTGCAAGTGCCTTTACTGTATCTTAGGTAATGAGAGTATTGGAATCTTCGGATGTACTCCAAGGAGGAACCTGTCAAGATTCTAATACTCTCAATAACTTGCAATAAACTGTCAAAAACATGTGATTCTGTAGATATATATGTAAAAAATTAAATTAAACTATCCCTTGTTTTTGGCTTTTTTGAATGCCATCTGGTATTCACTAAAACCTTGTTTGAAAAAACAAATTATAAAATTGTTTGGGAAAGATAACTAATAACATAAGACCTGAAGCTAATCCTTGCTAAATGCATACAAATCTTCAATGTAATTTCTTTTAAATGCATGCCTGGAGTGCAGAACTAGTGTGGCTGTAACAGGCAATAAAAGAACATGGTCCATCAAGCAGGAGACTGTGATTGGTGTGCCATCCACATATCAGCCGGAACTGACTCTCTCAGGCTGTTATAAGAACTTAATCTAGGGACAGCTCACATCCAACAGCCTACTAGTGTGACTGTACAGAATTGTACCCACAGTGCATTGCTAAACCACAAACATATACAGATAATAAGTGTGTATGTGTTTTTCTTTTCCTTCTGTTTTACACCATCCTTTACAAAACATTATCGGGTTGTGATTCCCACAGTATAAGCAATTTGTCAACCTTGGTAGTTAAAAAGAAAATACAGTAAGAATGTTAACAGGCAAGGTAGTTGTGGGATGTTATTGAATAACAGAATACCCAGAATATTTAGAACACATGTGTTCTTTCAGTTCAGAAATTTTATTTACTCTCTGTAGTTTTCTATGTATTTGTATGTCATAGAAATGTAGAATAATGCACTCTATCACAACACACACAAACATGTGGCTTACTGTAGCTTTCCAAGTTAGATGAAGCAAAGCACAGGATCAGAGTACAAAGATGAACCTGAATCTGCCTCAGTTTCTTGGGCCTGGTCCAAGTATTCCTGTAAGAGGTTTTCCAGTCCTGTGTTAAGCTGAATTTGAATGGCTGCATTATTGTGAAGCGGGGAATTGGAGGTTAGCTGTGCATGTTCTGGAAAAATAGCACTTGTCTAAGTGATGGGAATGACTGACTCAGCTTATCTTTCCATTCTGGCTCCCAGCCCAGGAATGAGGGACTACATCTGGAGAAAGCACTGGGCGCTGCATATTGCTTTTCAGGCTGTAGCTGATGACAGGGTCAGTTGTATTACCATGTCTTACAGTTCACTGAACCTGTCTTGTGTATTTAATAAACACATTGTGGAATTATTCTTGCTGATTCTTGGACATCATTTATAAAATCACAGAGTCTACCCATGATGCAGCTGCCCTCATGTTAGCCTCATGTGATGTTGTTTTAATGTGAGTATGTACAGTATGACAATACAGTAGAAACATCTTTTACAATCATCCCGTTTGTAACAGCCAATTGAGTTAAAAACAGAAGTGGCACTTATTTACATGAAGGCAGAACTTTTTAAAAATAAATATCCCACCAGGAAAAGGAGCTTGTTTGGTTTTAAACAGTCTGCCGCGAGACAGCAGCATAAGCATCCAATGTACATTTGCATTAACTGTCAAGACGGCTTACATCTGGTATAGAAAAGCAGTGTAAGTGTGCTCATTATGTGCTCGTGTTGCAGGGGGCACTTTAGAGTAATGGGTTTAGTTCTCTTTTTTTTGCATGTAATTGTGATTTTATATACAGGTAGTGGACAAAAAAATGGAAACACCTGGGTAAATGAGGGACACCAAGTATATTGAAAGCAAGGGCGTTACTTAAGCAAATAACATCTTAGCTTAGGGTCATGTATAAAAATGCTGGACAGGCCTTGTTGCCTATAATTATGGCTAGCATTGCTGCAAGAGGAGACCTCAGTGACTTTGAAAGAGGGGTGATTGTTGGGGCGCGTTTGGCAGGAGCTTCAGTGACCAAGACAGCTCAACTTGCTGATGTTTCAGGCGCAACGGTGTCTAAGGTGATGTAGGCATGGAAGTCAGAGGGAAAGACATCATCAGCAAAGGGCAACAGTAGGCGGAAGCGCATACTCCAGGATTGTGATATCCGTGCATTAATTCAAAGTGCAAGGCAAAACAGGCGAGCAACTGCAGATCAATTGACTGCAAATTTCAACCTGGGGTGCGAGCAGCCAGTTTCATCAAAAACGGTCCACCGAGAACTCCACAGAGCGGGATACCATAGTGGCCCAAAGCCCTATTAAGTGACTTTACATTGGTGTTTCCATTTTTTTGTCCACTACCTGTATATATATATATATATATATATATATATATATATATATATATATATATATATATATTTTTTTATGTTATTTTGTAAACATTTAAAAAAAAAAAATGTTTTTTTAGAAAATATTTGCTCCCCTTTTAAAGAAAGAATACAATTGTCCTCTTTTCAGTATACGCCGGTGGTGTCTTCTCCAGAGCTGATGGTATTTAGGCTGCTCACTGCCAAAATAGTTTCCAACCTCCTAAGTCTCCAGTTTCTTATCACCTATAACCCTAAGATAGTGAATGTCACGACTACATGCTCATTTTCGGGTTGTGTACAGATCAGAATTTAGGTGAGTTACACTGCAACACTAGATTGTCATAAGAATCCTTCAGTATATAATGTGATCCCTTATGACTTCTGGCCCTTTAAATAGCATCAGGTAGTTGACAGTAAACCTAGGGGAAGACCGAGGATCC
This sequence comes from Acipenser oxyrinchus oxyrinchus, assembly GCA_030684275.1. NCBI lineage: Eukaryota > Metazoa > Chordata > Actinopteri > Acipenseriformes > Acipenseridae > Acipenser > Acipenser oxyrinchus. The sequence goes on from CM060249.1 coordinate 94,311,909, forward strand.
ACTGGAAAGATACCATTAAGAGCGGCCTGCATTTCACTGCAAAGTCTTTATCAGCATAGTTTAAATATTTGGTATTATATGGACGTCAGCCACAAAGTAAGAAAAGTTGCATTATCTGTTAAATTGGCAACTGAAAAGGTCAGCCAATGGGACAGATTTTGAAATATTTGTGAATCTCAAATGCAGTCACCTCCTGACCACCAGCTTTTTAGATTTCAGACATCAGGTGGAATTTCATGTATACGTCAGCATTTTGTTAGACATACCAGACTTTGACCTACAAATCAACACTTGTCTATTATACCAAAATAATATATCCTGTATATATTGCTGTTTCACGTGTGGTATCCTGTGAATCCACCACGCAGCTATAATACAAATCTTTTGTACGAATGAATAAGCTGCCTAGATGGCTCTAGCTACAATGTTGGGTTAGCAGGTTGTCTCTCTCTTCAGTCAGCCCACTCCTGCCTACCATGCCAGCCATTCTTCAGCTACCTCCGGATTCAGCCAACCCCCAGCTGTCAACAGCATTAGCCAATTCCCAATTGCCTCTTGTTGTAGCCTGCGTCCACCAGCTCTGTACTGTCAGACTTCTTCCAGCACCAAGCAGCTTCCAGATGCTATTCCCAGCTCCAGCATCAGATATGGGTGATCTTTCTTCATCTCTTTATCTGAATAAAGCATTTTGGTAGTTTGCTTGTTTTGTTATGTTGTCATGTTTCAAAGTTAAAATTACAAGCGAAGAACCAAAGGGTCTTCAGCATTAGACCAGAGATGTTTAAGGAAACATGTTGTGGTATTTGGATTCATAACTGTGCAGTGGTAGCCATGGCAAATAAGTTGGCACTCCAGTATTTTTTTGAAAAAACTGTAATGTATGGGTTAGATCTCAGAAAGTTTTTTTTTTTTTTTTTTTTTTTTTTTTTTTTAAAGTTAGCTACATATCCTCCTGGCAACAAAATTGATTGTATTTCACTGATAAATGTTGTTCAAAAGGAGTGTCCGTAAATCAAGCAAATTTGCCCTCTAACCCTAAAATTACAATATGTTTAATATTATAATATGGTTATTTATGGCAAGTGCCACCCTTTCGGATGACATTTCAGCAGGGTGTGCCCTGGAAAATGCAATCGGTTTCCTTTACCTACATTTTGATACCATAAAACCTTTGCTGCCAGGGGTGCCACATGTTTCAGCCTGTGGATCATTGCCAAAGGATAACCCGTAGAAATGCATGTAAAGTATCAAAAATAGGTAGCTTATTTGATTTATTTTATTATTTGTTTATTTAGCAGACGCCTTTATCCAAGGCGACTTACAGAGACTAGGGTGTGTGAACTATGCATCAGCTGCAGAGTCACTTACAATTACGTCTCACCCGAAAGACGGAGCACAAGGAGTTTAAGTGACTTGCTCAGGGTCACACAATGAGTCAGTGGCTGAGGTGGGATTTCAACCGGGGATGTCCTGGTTACAAGCCCTTTTCTTTAACCACTGGACCACACAGCCTCCTTATGATACTAATACATATTGGCCTTGTGTATTCCTGGAATCTCAGATAGCTCCAGTTTTGTTCATAATGTAATCTGTTCAGTTTTTCAGTTTCTTGTTTGCTAAAGAATATTAATTAACAATAAAATGACTATAGTCTGTATGCCTTTAGGCCACGCCTGTTTTGTCAACAAAATGTCCTTGTTTGATATAAGCATGATTATAAGCTTTTGCTTAGTAATGATACTGTATTTGTTTTCTTTGCTCACAGTAACCCGATGAGTCATGCAGTCCTATGATAGCCTTGGAATGTTTCCAATATTGGCAAATAAACCTAAAATTGCCTTGGACGAGTAATATTTGGTGGGAGTGAACTTCAACCAGTACAGAGCAGGCTTTTAAAATCAAAGCACTTTGCAGTCACAAGCCCTCTAAGGAAAGCCTGGTTCTCTCTAAAATTCACAACAATAGGGGGCTGGCCAGAACTAACTCTTCCCCCAGGTTTCAGGATGACAAATGCGCTCCTAAACACACAAGAACATGAGCAGAAAAATATCAAGATTTCCGCTCCCATCTTACCTGAAGTAATTGAGGATGCTACTGCCATGTGAGGTCAGTGCTTTCCTGTCAGCCTGTGGTGGTCCCTTCACTCTGCTCACAGAGCAATACAGGTGTTTCCAATGTTTACTAAGTAATGACCACACAGTACAAAGTACATTTACAAATGATCTCTTTTTGATGAAGCTGGTCAGTGTTTGCCAGCACATTCACCTTTACAAACAGTCAAGCTTAGCATGCTGGTAGCAGTGATTTGATTTAATGTGTCTCAAATCTAAACTCTTTCAATTCTACTGCTAGAAAGGGTTATGAACTCCACTTTCCTAAATGGAATCATATAGGGCCCAAATACAAACTTTGAAGTTCATGATTTTTTTTATTATTATTTAGGTTTTGTCTGAAATTGCTCAAGATTTTTTTTTTTTTTAAACATCTGAATTTGATAGATATTTAATTAGACAAATACATTATTTCATGGAAATCTGCTATATTGTGAAAATGTAACATTTTGGGGCTGATGTAAGGATAGGCATAGTGCAAACAATTATTGCTGCAAACGCACAAATAATGAGCTGCAATCATGATAATGAGGGCTGCAATGAGTGCCGCCTGTGCATCGGGCTATTTAGCAGCCACACTTACAGCCAAGAGGTGGGGTGAGTTAGGAGTACAGAGAGCTGTAGATGCTGTATGAGATTTGTGAAGCAAGAAAATCAAACCAAAAATTGTCAAAGGAAGGGCAGCAAAGTCCTCTTGGCGCGCGGAAAAGAAAAGTTTTCTGAGGAGGGACTGAGAGTCCTTATAGCTGAGGTCACTCAGCATGAAATTGAGTTAATTTGAAAAGCCTCAGCCAACATCAGTTATGCTACCAAAGAGGCCATATGGTCCTCTATAGAGGAGAAAGTCAATGCTGTCGGTGTTACCAGGAGGACAGTCAACCAGGTGATGAAAAAGTGAAATTCAGCTATTAGGTTGAGACCATAACGCCGTTTCGCACCTTGTAGTTTTTAAAGCGTCAGCAATTGCCCAAGTGCAAGGCAAAATCCTTACATCTCATTATATTGTTTGGCCTACTTAGTATTCCAGATCTCCATGCTCTTTTCTTCATTTGAATGCATTTTAATATCATTTAAATAGACTAATGATGGCAAAGTTCTAATTTGATAGCTGGTGCAGAATGGCAGGTGAAACCATTCTTTACATATGCCGCATTTTTAGCAGCCGCTAAAGTCCCACTTTACGGCAGATAAACATGGTTTGCTCATGTAAAACGCCAATTTTGGCCGCAATATGGGTGTTTTGCAGCCGCAAATCACTTTGCATGTATCCTTACATCAGCTCCTTCCTATGCATTTATGCAGTACGGATAGCATACTTTTCTATTAAATCGCAGCATGGGAGGGAGGTATAGAGGGTCCGTGGATACTGTGGGCATGGCAATAATCTTACAGTTGTCCATCTATGTGGCTTTATTTATTTATGTATTTATTTATTTTAAATTGGGCTGAATCCAATATGATCCACGCTGGCAACTACTTGTTTGCAATGTGGCAGAAAACTGAACATTTGAACATGAATATTCACTTTGAGATTTGTCACATGGTATGGATAGTAATGTTAATCTAAAGTGTCTCTTCTTTTTGTGTCAACCCAGACAATTTTAAACTCTTGTACCTGCACACATTGGCAAAGTTTACAACAAAAATAGAAAGATGTGTTAATGTGCTGGGCTACAGTTCCAGTTGTTCTTTTGTTTAACTATGTACAATTAGTTTTACCCTTCCTTACTCAACAATGCAATCATCAGAATAGCTTCATTGTAAACACAGCATGAACTTCATTTAAAACAGTGTGTCTGGTAAATGATGTACCTTTTTATCTCCAAGGCTATAAATACTACAATTATTATTAGAGAAGTACTTTTGTATTAAATACTTTCCAACAGTTAGATTCCATGCTATGATCTTGCGTTATTTATTCTGAAGTTGTGCAATAAACATTTTATTAATAAGATTTGCAGCGGGATCAGCAGGAAATAAGGAAATATATTTCTGTCTCAGAAAGATGATGATGCTTCAATTTGTCCCTGAAATTTGACACATTTCGACCAATGAAATGATGTTAATCCTGCCAAACTGGCACTGGCCTACTGTGATCGGGCGCTGTGTAACAGGAACAGTGTCTCCCGGACTGGATGGTTTGGCAGTTCATTCCAGGGTCAGTCGGAAGCCGGCTATCCGAGAAGGGGGCGGAGTCACAATACCAGAAGTCATCGCCTTAATGCGGTAAGCGATGTGTCAGTCATGGATTGGAGGAGACGTGATTGCACTTGCTACAGAAGGGGGTGGGACTGAAGGTATATCAGGGGATGTGGCCAAGCAATCTGTACCTTGTGTTATGGTTATGCAAAGACCTACGAGGAAAAACCTGTGTACTAAACCATGAGTGTTTTGTTTGTTTTGTCCTGTCTAGTAACTGTTGTATTTGTCATTGTTAGATGGCTAAACTGTCCGGAAGCTGTTGCTAAGGGGCCAGTTTCCAAATCTGGACTTCATATCACTATTGTGCACTGTAACAGGATGATGTGTTACATGTGTGGGTATTCACTGGAAAATACTGACAGACACAGAGCATTGGTGTTGATACGCCGCTCAGGCGCACAGATTGAATTTTTAACACCGAGCTGACACTAGGGTACCAGCGATGGTAGACCTAGTGTCACATTTAATAAAGCAATAAAAACAAAAGCTAAAAATAAAAGTTTGCGAAACAAAATGGCAAGCGCTAGTCCCACTAAAAGGAACGTCCCACTCCAGGAACCTACTACGGTAACCCTCTCTATACTGTTTTGGGATCCACATCCCCTAAGCTGACCTACTTCTGTTGTGTTGTTTCTGAAGTCCTGGCCTCCCAGCGACTCCAGGCCATTCTGACGGTCCTGGCTGGGCAATCGCTTTCACAGGCCCCGTCGTTCAGTTAAAGGGCTTTGTATAAATATATATATATATATATATATATGTGTGTGTGTGTATATATATATATATATATATATATATATATATATATATATATATATATATATATATATATATATATATATATATATATATATATATATTTTATTTTTTCCCACAAAAGTGTTTGAAAGTCTTAGTGTATACACGGGGTGCTTCGTCTTGGGAACGTTGCATCAAAGGTCTCCTTCAGTGGCAATACACCACAAAAGACATGTAGAGTGCATCTCCCAGTTAAAAAGCAAGTCCACAACCCGTATTGTTCAGTTAAAAAACAAGAATTTATTACATAAAAATACTAAATCGCTAACGCGTTTTGACCAATCCCGGTCTGTCTCAGAGCATCAAGAAGAACAAAGAAAAGTGTTTATTTATTACAATTAAATAATTGTGTTTAATGCTGTTTATATTGTTGTCAACTGTGGTATATCTATGCTGCTTCTGTGTTGAAAGGGAGGAGCTAATTGAATGTTATCATCTCGTTGGCATCAGAAATTTATGTATTTGTAATGCTCATCTGAGGTTGATGATTGTCCCTACAGCTCTTAAGGAACATGTGTTCCGCTGAGTATTACACTTTTCTTTGTTCTTTCTGATGCTCTGAGGCAGACTGGGATCGGTCGAAATGCGTTAACGATTTAGTATTTTTATGTAATAAATTCTTGTTTTTTTATGTGTTTATTTCTTTATTCTCTTTTCTAGTGCTTTTGTTCTTCCTGCATAGATCGCAAGCCTCTCCATGCGGCCTTGGAGCATCAGCCGAGCCTGACCTCTCCATTAGATGACTCAGTAAGCCAGGGAGACCTTGGTTCGTCCTCTATCCTTCATTAGTTTCCCCTTGGGGGAAGTTCCTCGCTTCCCGGCCTTTGAGGTCGATCGGTTCGGCCTCACCTCAGCGAGGGCGGTTCTCCGAGTAGTCAAGGGGAAACCCCTATTCTGTTGCTAAGTCACAAGCACTCTGTCTTTATTCTAGTAGTCCCTTTACGCAGGCCAGGCTCCTGCCTCGTGAATTTATCGTACTTCAATTTTCTTCTGCCTGAAATATTATTTTTTTATTCTAGGAAATTGCTGCAATGGCCATAAAGCTGGGTGTCAACAGACAGTACTTTGGACACTAGAGTGAACTGATTTACTCTCTAAGTGAATGTATGTCAGTAAAATCGCATTATAAAATGATTACAGTAAAAAATGTTGTTGTGAAAATGATATATTGCTGCAATCAATATGATAATAACCTTGTGGTTATCTACAATATCATATCATAATATATTACAACCAGTATATAGACATCAATTCTTCCTGAAAATGGATTTAACTCAATAATGGTGAAGTATTATTGCTGAATTATTTTAATGCATGCACAATAAGAAAGACCCATGTTTTTTGTCTGTATATGCAGTTGTGTGAAACAGATATTGTAATGTTTTTTATAAATATTAATGTGTACTTCAGTACATATTCAGTGTGGAAGGATACAGTACTGAGTATATTTGCTTTTGGCAGTAAGGTCCAAGTGTTAAGTATACCCAACATTTACTTTTACAAACATACATATCCAGTGTAAAGGAGATGGCTAAGGCTTCATATGTGTTCTGTATCATTCAAAATAATTACTTTTGGAGAGTAAAACTTTGATGTTGCTAGATTTTTTAGTTCACTCACCTCATGTGCTCCCATTTCTAGCCGAAAGAAATTGAAATACCAGAGAGACCTGCAACACCTAATCTGTCACAAACATTTTGGAAACCTGGAGGGCAAATGAGCGAAAGGATGTTTTTTTCATTTTCATTAAATGTGTTATGCCAGTTATTCTTGCTGCTAACTCCTTGCATGGAAAGACTAATTAGATGTGGCAAATTAACTCCAAACCTCACATCTGAGGTTAGCAACAGCAAAACCGGCATCCTTACAACTGAAATGAGTAGAAGTGGAAACATATGTCTTGCTGACTTACACAAATTGTTTGGGGTCTATTTTAATTAACCAAACAATGGTGTATCTAAATATGTGAACCCACTCTAAATCAAACTTCTTTCTACTGTATTTTTTTATTATAGTTAGTGATGGTGATTAAGGGATAAACCTAGGGTTGCACCTGTCCCTGTTTTCCCTGGATGATCCCTGTTTTGAGCAAGGTGTCCCAGGAATTCAATATGCATTCCCAGGTCACTAAATGCCAGTACAATAAATTGAGTACAAGTTAGACAAATCAGTATACAATATTACTGCAATATAGACCCACAATATGAATTGGCTGTCAATATGATAGTACTGTACTAATACTATCAGTGTTTCCTATTGGCTGTATAAAGGATTTCGTAAGAGTTTACACTTTTAACAACACCCCTTCCATTCGGTGTTTTGCAAACCACTTTTGTAGACAGTTGTATTTAAATAGTTAACATGCATATTGTAATGACCCTTGCCCTAGGAGGAGAAAGCAGAAGGCAGACGCGTTGCCAGGGTCCAATGAATAACCATTTTATTGTTGAAATTAACATGACCCTTGTTCGGGCCAAGACCATGCCACAAAAACAATAAAACCTTAACTCCTTCCTTCACTCACTCTACCCCAGGCCCCTTCCTCTTCCAGTCTCCCACAGGCCCCACCTCACAGCCAGTCTTTCCCCAGGGCTCCACAGCTAGGCTCCACTCCGCGCCTGAACCCCCACCCTCTATCTCTCGCTCTATGTCTCTCCCCAGGCTCCGTTCTCTCACACTCTCTCACCCAGACCCCATCTCACAGGTCGTCTTTACCCAGGGCTCCGCGGCTAGGCTCCGCTCCATGCCTGAATCCTCCCACTGTACCTCTCTTTCATTCAGCTTTCTTCCCATCACTCTCCCATGCAGGCAGTACTTATACCCCCCCCCCACACACACACACTGCTCCCCCCCACTTCACCCAGACTGACCAACCGGGTCTATCCCTGCTCTTCTCCCATTCTAGGTGGTGTAGCTGCCCCTTAATATTACATGTAACACGTACACAGGACAAGACAAACAAATGGGACAACATAAAAGACCAGCAGACACAGAACGATGCCCGGGTCGCTACAATATATTATCACATAAAGTTTCCCTAGAGTATATTCTACTTTTATTATTTTCCTCATATGCACAGCACTGAAAACTTATCTGGATGTAACTGTGCAATATTTAGTAATAGGAATAGCAGTGCACTCTTCTCATGCCTTCTTTCCATATAACTACCTAAACGCATTGAGGGTTACAACAATCCAGATCTCTTTTCATGTGGAAAATGACTGTGAGACTGTGGAAGGGTGATGGACAATTCACTGGCACACAGGAGACAGAATTTTATTTGTAACACCGCTCAGGCGCACTGTTTTATTTTAGCCCGCAGAGGGCGCTGTTGTCCGTGGCCTGAATACCGACAACGGTAATCAGGTCCACGGGAATACCAACACGGGTAAACAGTTCACAATGCTGCTGCACTCACAGGTGTTCGGAAAATAATAATAATAAATGGCAAAAAGGTGAAAGAAAAAGGGAAAATAAAACACAGTAATAAAGCTGCAAAATAAAGGTGCTGCACTCTGCAGCTTCACCTCGACCGTCGCTACCCGCATGGCCCGGGTCTCCATCCTACACTCACTGGTTCCATCAGTAACTAGACGTATACTTTCCCGGGTTCTGCCCAAGTCTTTTCCCCGCTACTAAAAATAATCTTTTTTTTATTTTTATTTTGGTCCTCTCCGACTGTGCTTGGTCCAGCAACAGCGCTTCCACTGGCTTATATCTCGTCTTAGAGGGGCTGATCTGAGGGAACAACAGAGCATTATTTAAAGGTTCAGCAATCCCCCAAGGTCTGCCTCTCAGCCACTCAGAGAGAGGGAAATCCAACACACCCTCTTCCCCAACTCTCTGTGTCATTGCCATGACTGACAGGCGGATCCGACGAGGCTGCTATCCTCTTCCTGCAGCACCATACATACGCCAGACAGTCAGTACAGATCTCCCCTGTTACAGAGACATTTAAAAAAGTAACTGTCAGCAGTGCTGTAAATTCAGTTATACAATTTTGTAGTATTTTTGAAAGGCATTTTAATATGTTTTTTTTAAAATACAATTAGGGGTGGTTTCTTCTTGTCTTTAAAACATTTTATTGCTCAAAAGCTGCTACCTGAATCAAAAGCAGTATTTATTGCCCCCTAACTTTTTTGTGAATAAAATATATGTGCCGATCAGCATACAATATCCCTCCTCCTCCTCTGATCTCTCTATCTCTATTCCTCTGGAATCTACCACACTCTCTCCCTCTTCCTCCACCAAGAACCTCAGAGTCACCCTGGACCCCTGCCTCTCTTATTCCCAGCACATCACTCTGGCACGCACTTGCCAATTCTTCCTGAGCAACATCCGAAGAATCCGACCCTTCCTCACCAACTACGCCACCCAGCTCCTGGTCCAGGCCTTGGTACTCTCCCGCCTAGACTACTGCAACTCCCTCCTGGCTGGCCTCCCTGCGTCCGCCACCCGTCCGCTCCAGCTCATCCAGAACTCCGCTGCCCGCCTGGTGTTCTCTCTGCCTCGCTTCTCCCACGCAGCTCCACTACTCCGCTCACTCCACTGGCTCACGATCACTGCTCGCATCCAGTTCAAGACTCTTGTACTAGCCTACAGATGCCTTGACCAGACTGCACCCAGCTACCTCCAGACCCTCATCTCTCCCTACACCCCCACTCGACCTCTCCACTCCGCCTGCACTAGAAGACTGGCTCTACCTCCTCTACACTCCCCTGCCTCCAGAGCCTGCTCCTTCTCCACCCTCGCCCCGCAGTGGTGGAATGACCTTCCTACAGATGTCAGGACTGCCCAGTCCCTGACCACATTCCGGCGCCTCCTCAAGACTCACCTCTTCAGAAATCACCTGTAGAACTCCTCTGTTCTTCCTCTGGGACACTTATCACCCTTCCTTAAATGCGCTTTACTTGCTCTTATCTGCCCCCTATCTTACTGCATTTAATCCTGTACTTCAGAGTACTGTAATCTGCCAAGTGTTTAATCTGTAGTATTTTTTGTATTTAATCATATCCTGATGTAACTATCACTGACACTGTTATCTGCTGTATTATTGAATTGTATTTTGTCACACTTGTACTTGCTTGAACCAAAGTCCTTGTATTTATCTTGCTCTGAATTGTATTATTACTTGTACTGTGATACTTGAATTGTATCTGCTTACGATTGTAAGTCGCCCTGGATAAGGATGTCTGCTAAGAAATAAATAATAATAATAATAATAATAATAATAATAATAATAATAATAATAATAACCTCTTTAAGAGTTCATCAGGATTCTTGGGTTCTATCATAAATATTTGAGACCCTTTTATTGCTCTGTGGGTAAAAACAAATTCAAGAGGAAGCTTTACGATACGTTGAGTCATCTTGACTTTTTTGCACTTATTCAACTCCCTCTGAAGCCATGACCTAAAAGCCAGTGCTTACTGTACTTAGGTGTAAAAGATCTCATAATTTAACTTGTTGCATTACTCTGTGACAGGCACTTGGGTTAACATTTGGTATTCCTGTCTTCCTGCCTCAGTTGTACGTTTTCAAGTATTTATTTGATGCACTGCTCTTTTCAGGTGACAGGAAATCTACAGTATATGTAGAAAATAATATACTAGCTACTCTCTCGAAGCAATTATGCTACAGAAATCCTAAACCCCATTTAGTCGGAAGAGTGGCATCACTCTGTAAGTCCCAGCACTCGGATGTTGATAAGTGTAGTGAAGTTTATCCCTGAATTCTGATGATTCTACTCATTTAGGAAGCATTTTTAAAAGAGTTCTACAGATAATTGAGAAAACCAAATTATGTGCATCTGTAAAAATGCGGTTCATAGATGCAAGTGGCACTTAGTCTCATTATATTGCAGGACTCGGCACTGCAATTAAGCACATCAGCCTCTGACCATAAGTACTGGCGTCAGCCAAAACAAAATCTCATTAAGAGGACAGACCATTTGTGCTGAACGGAAATCTGGATTTTTTGAGGTAAAAGGGAAAAATATTTGAATACTGCAGACCTCTATACAGCTATAAGAAAGATAGTTCCATTCAAAAACTGTGCGCCTGCCCATGTATACTGTAACAGCCAAGACAGCTACAAAGTGATCAATCAGTTGGGACAGTCCTAGTAAACCTCAAAATAAACTTTTTTTTTTTTTTTTTAATGTAAACGGGGAAAGTGTCAACCCCTCTGCCCCTTGAATTGTTTATTTGATTGTCTCTCTCTATCAAGAGTCACATACATCTGATACTGCAAACCTGTTGTTTTAAAACCCCTATAACCATGCACGTATGTACTGTAATGTATACAATTCTCCCATTGTAGATGAAAGAGGCTGCACATGTGTGACATTTTACCATCATTACTGGTTTTGGACAGGCAACAATGTCAATTATTTTTAGGTTATAGCATTTTCTCTGATCGCTAACATTTGAGCTTGGTGATTGCTTTTCTGTGCAGAATATACAGATAATGATACAATTTGGGAATAAAAGCATACACCAGAATTGCATGTTTCTTTATATTTAAATTTAAAGAATATGCTCCTTAGTATTGGCTTGTGACAGTTTCTGTAGATGGCAAGGAGAAGCAGGAGGCCCAGTTCTCACTAAGATGTGAAGTGTGTGTGTGTGTGTGTGTCTGTGCCAAATGGAGATCCAGAAGAATGATTCTAGTTACACGCTCTCTCATCAAGCAGATGAGTTTAATTGTCAGGGCTCTGCTAAATGTCATGTGAGGGCACACGTTAGACATGTTAGGTATGAGGACTGTGAGGAGAGATGTGGAGCTCTGGTTAATGTTCTTAGATTAAATATTCTGAACATTTCTACCAAACTGTGGACATTTATTAGACTTTCGTAGCTGTCAATATAAGTTATACATGCATTAACACTCATTGGGGCAGATTTTCACTCTCGTTCTTAATTACTCTTAAAATATTTTTTTTTCTCTCATATTCTAACATTAAAGTGGATATTTTCCCTTTACAATAACAGGAATAAAATACCGGGCTTAACTAAAAAAATATCCCCCATAATGCTATCCCAAATATGAAACATTACATTTGTAAGGTGGTTTTACATGTTGTTACATATGTAAGGCCCTGTGTAAATCGTGATTTCTTGGACTGCGCGGAAATTGTGAAATTAGCCCAATACCGCAATTTTTACAATATTTTTAAGAAATATAAATAAATGATTTCATAATTATTATTTGTATTTCATACAAAAAAATCACATTAATGAAACTGTACAGCTCTGCTGTGTGCCTGCGTGTACTATGCGCCATGCACATAGTGCTGTGCAGTGATAATGTCATGTGACTATATGAAATCTAGACAGGAAATTAAAATACTACACACTGTAAACAAGAAAATGGATGTCTCTAAAAAGGCTAAAATTGTGTCTGCAGCAGATCACGTAAAGCAGTATCCGGAAGGAGTTTTACACAGCGATGGAGGGAAGCTCTTCTGTACGTCCTGCATCGTTACTGTAGGTCACTACCGAGAATCGGCTGTTGACAGGCATTTAGATTCAAATATTCAACCAAACAGAAAGGCGGATATCCTGAGCAGTACTGCGACTGCTGTACTTGCAAAGAAACAAAAAACGGTGACTTCCATGTTCTAAAAGTCCACTGAAAACCGTGAAGCACGAAACACATTACATTTTGACCTGACAGAGGCTTTTGTTTGCGCAAATATCCCTCTTGAAAAATTGGACAACCAAAAGTTATATAAATTCTTCAGACTGAGTGTATCATCAGCCCAGCTGAGACATGAATACTTACCTAAAGTTGCCGAGTATCACAAGCAAGAGATTATGGAATTGGTAAAACAGTCTGGTTGCTTGTCAGTGGTCACTGACGAGTCGACTGATGCCCAAGATCAGTATGGATTACACATTGTATTTGTTTTGCAAGATCTAAATGGTGAACATGCATCTGATATACTAAAACTGAAAGCTGTCCTTGCAGATACACTTTACCTACAGGCTGTTAATTACAACACCGTTTCACAAGCTATTGTAAAGTGCTTGAGTAAGTTTGAAGTTGATTATGGTGATGTCAGTGCATTTATCTCTATATGTGATGTTTAAAAAAATAATAATAATCTGTACACATAATTTATAAAATAGTTCAGTGCACATTCCACAAAATACAATACTTGTGACACTGCCGTGAATTTTAAAGAAATGTCTGTGATTTTCACAGGGCCTTATACATATGTAACTGATGAAAAAAATACAATAAAGATACATTAAAAGTGTAAATGTTACGGTAAAAGTATGAATCTGGTCCATCTTAAGTTTTACCAGTAAATGTCAACATTTACCAAATAAGGTGGTAACTGTCCGATATTATGAAGAAATCAATTGTTTTTCAATCAGTGATCAATCAGTTGGGACAGTCCTAGTAAACCTCTAAATATTTATATTTATATTTTTAAATGTAAAAGGAGAACGTGAAAACCCCTCTGCCCCTTGAATTGTTTATTTGATTGTCTCTCTTTCTATCAAGAGTCACATACATCTGATATTGCAAACCTGTTGTTTTAAAACCCCTATAGCCATGCACGTATGTTCTGTAATGAATACAATTCTACCATTGTAGATGAAAGACGCTGTACATGTGTGACATTTTACCATCATTACTGTTTTTGGACAGGCAACAATGTCAATTATTTTTAGGTTATAGCATTTTCTCTGATCGTGAACATTTGAGCTCAGTGATTGCTTTTCTGTGCAGAGTATACAGATAATGAAACAATTTGGGAATAAAAGCATACACCAGAATTGCATGTTTCTTTATATTTAAATTTAAAGAATATGCTCCTTAGTATTGGTTTGTGACAGTTTCTGTAGATGGCAAGGAGAAGCAGGAGGCCCAGTTCTCACTAAGATGTGAAGTGTGTGTGTGTGTGTGTGTGTGTGTGTGTGTCTGTGCCAAATGGAGATCCAAAAGAATGCTTCTAGTTACGCGTTCTCTCATCAAGCAGATGAGTTTAATTGTCAGGGCTCTGCTAAATACATTAAAAGTGTATATGTTACGGTAAAAGTCTGAATCTGGTCCATCTTAAGTTTTACCAGTAAATGTCAACATTTACCAAATGAGGTGGTAACTGTCCAATATTATGAAGAAATAAATTGCTTTTCGGACATTTACCGGTTAATCTTATGATTTACCAAAGCGTATTGGTAAATGCAAGTATGTCATTGAATAATTTATTTATTCCTGCATATAAACTGTCAATTAACAAAATAATCATTAATGTTGAAGAATATATTTATTTCTGCATACAAATGTTCTATTAACAAAATAATCATTAATGAGTTTACAGTAATGCACAATTGAACAATTCAACATGGTACCTAACAATATTGTTATCAACTTATGTAGAACAACCAACATTCTGGTAATTTTGTGTATAAACAATTCACAATGGTGTTGAAGGATATTCTACTCCAAATACGTAGTACTTTGATGAAAAATAACATTCTGTTAAATGCAAATTAAATCATTTAGGACCTTCGCTTTTTCAACAGAAAATCACACTGGTTATGACACAAAACGCAATAAATACAGTCACATAATAAATATATTTACTTACTTATTGCAGCATGGTAGACTCTTGTGGCACTTGGAGTTACACAGGACTCTTGAAACCTTACAATGTGTGAAAGCGAGACATTCGGTCATTAGCCAAAGCCACTTATTCTTGAGATTTAACAGTAACTGTCAGAAATAAAGTGTTATGTTTATTTCAGACATTTACTGTTTACTGGGTAAATGTCAACATTTGCCAGTAAATCTTAATATTTGCCAATATTCAGACTTTTACCATAACACATGTGTATATATATTCATTCAACTTCTCACTAAAATGTACAATGAAATACAAACACTACTGTGAAAATCAAGAAAAAAATGTGCATGGCTTTCTGGGTAAAACCCTAACCCTAACCCTATAAGAAATGCAATTTGATAAAAATAAAAGTCTCTTAATTGCCCGGGATCTTGTTTTCAGTCAAGTTGCACCCCTGCCCAATAGTATTCAGCTCACATATTTATTTATTGACCTATGTTATTTCAAAAGGTCCTGTCCTAGTCAGTCATTGCATGACAGTGCCGATACTAGTTTATTTATTTATTTATTTATTTATTTATTCATTCATTCGTGTGTATTTATTTGTATGAATGTATGTGTTTTTACTACAGCAGTTGGCAAGTTTGCTTTTTCCAAAGTGAATTAGTTGTTTCTTAATGAAACTGATTCATAAAATATACTTCAGTCACAAAAAACAGACTTTGAAAGACTATTTCACAAAATAACATTAACACACATACGTAAGATGTCAAGAAATCCACCCATATTTAAGTATGTGTACAGGGAGTTAAGTATGTGTACATAGTTCCATCACAGTTAAAAGAGTAGTTCTCAAAAAAATAGCTAAAAGCAAAAGTGTTGCATGCGTATATATGAACATAACGCATACTCTTTATGTCTGTTGCAAGGGATCATCCATGGTGAATCCTCTGCTAACTACTCAGGAAAAAAGTAAGTCAGACTAAAGATTCAAGATACATTTTATTAGTATTGTAGTGCGTAACATGTAGATGGAGATGTTTCCAAAGATCAAGGCTCACTTGTTTACGATGTAAACACCCATCTTAAACATTTTGCTTAGGATCTGTTCTTTCAAATACGGGTATAAAAATATGGAGCAGTGCAACAGGTCTGACTTGTTCTATAAAGTGAATTTAAATGCATTTACAATATCCTGGGGCGTACAGTAAACTGTACAAATGCTTGTTGGAGTGTAGTGTACACATTTTAACCTGTAACACCAAACCACATTTTAAAACACCTTTTATTAGGTCACACAGCCTGACAGGGGTTCTTTGGAGGCCCTCTTGCACAAAAGCAATCCCTTCATTGGTGGACTGACTCAATCCGAGAAGAGATGACAGGAAGAGATACCACACTGAATGGTCTGAAGAAAAAGATAACAGTTCAGTAGTCAGCTTCAAAGACTTTGTGTTTTAATATTTATGTTAACAAGAAAAACATGCTGTGCATTTACGCTGAGTACAGGTTTCACAACACCAAGATGCAAAAACCTTTCAGCAGTCTCAGCATGGCCATGTGTGAACAAGAGCAAAAGGAATTTAATTAAATTGACCTTTAAGAATGACATTTATTTTTAAAAGCCAACTATCTATATGTTCAAAGCATTTACTTTTAATCTTTAATTAACTTGTATTTTTTTGGGAAGGAGACAAACAACTTGACAGTCAACTAAAAGTAAACCCTTCATTCACCGCCAATTGCTAGTTGCTTAAAATCTGCTGAGAAAAATGTTTGGCAGTGATCCCATTCCAATATTTCATTGTGTTTTGACAGGTCTTGGAATAAAATCCATGTGTACATTTGTAGACTTACACACATTTTACAAGCTCTAGTTAACCCTGAATATTCAGTGAGCAGTGTTTTTAAAATTGGTGAGGGTCTACAGCTTAGTAGACCCAGCTGGTTCTGCGACCAGCTTGTACAGGCAAATTTAGCTTGTAAACTGTATATTTAGAGAAAAAAAATATAATAATAATTACTCAGTATTGGAGCAACAGAATCCAGAACCACAGATTGCAAACACCCCAACATAGACATTAAGATGCATTTGACACTACTTGCTATTTACCATATCATTTGAGGGGTGGCACTGCCTACAGAACAGGGATCTCTATAGATGGCTCTACATTGACCTAAGTTGGAAGTGCAACATATCTCAAGCAACAATTTCTTGTCGCTCTTGTTGCCTCCTATCAGACACCTCCAGCACATGCGTATGCATTTTGATACTGACTGGCTGCTTTCCAAGTTGGAAAGCAGCCAGTTAGATAAAGCACCAGTTAGATAAAGCACCTCCTATAATACCTGCAATTCCTTCCAATTTATTCAGTAAGGACACAAAATCTAATTTGCATAATTTTTGGACAAAGTAAAATAAAACAGATAATGCTACAAAACAATGTCATAATACATAACCCAGATCCATTTAACCTGAGTACATATGCAGAGATAGTAGTTCTCCAGGCCATAATCAATGATGCAGCAGCCTGGATTTAGTGATAGTTTGTATAGGCTGCATTTTCATTGTTTTATTTCTGATCTTGTGTATAATTGGGTGGTCGTTTAAGTTTGTATACCCAAAATAGATTTAATTTGTTTGTAACCTATACCCGGGCGACCGTTAGAACTTGAGATGTACTGTAATTTGAGATGTAATGCAGTGTAATTATAGACCATTTTATTATATAGTCATCTAAAATTGAAGTTTACAGTGAGATAATCTCCTGTAATGGAGTGTTCTGATTGGTTAGAGATTATGTAATGGTTTTTTACTGGTAATATCTTTTTTTTCTTTAAATGAGTAGAAAATATGTAAAATAACTATGATTAAATGACTGTACAGAATACATGTGCATGCTTGCAGGGGAGTGAGTCTGAAGCTCTGGGAACTCCACTTCATCACTCATTAAAACAATATGACATCTTTAAGACCAGAAACGAAGCATTACACTAAATCACCAGTGAGCTCTCTTTAACGAGGGCAATGTAATATTTTAAGGTTCTCAAATACAATCCTAGCAACACCACACAAGACACAGTTTTTAACACCGGTTTTGTTTATTTGTCTTAGTCTCACAATACACTCTAGTAGAGCGTTTTCATAAGTAAAACATCCCACAGTCACACACAGTGCCCTGAACATTCAGCCCCTTATTTTATATCAACAACTATGTTTTCCCTGTTTTAAATTGCAGTGTCTTGCTATAAATATGTTCTGACAATATACGCCCTATAATCGTTCTTTATGGTGCAATTCTAGATTATATGGCTGTATATATACTAAACAGCCTTTTAAATATTTTTGTTGGAAAGTCTACATTTTTAGGGTCCTCATTCCATTGGACCTTTATAGACTGCCTGTGTCCGCCCGTCCGTCCATCCATTTGTCACACCATACTGGGTTAATTCGATAACAGCCTTCATGTTGCACCAGTCTTCAGCACACATTCATCATACACTCCTATAGACGTTGTGGATTGTATTCGGCTATAATCCGATTTGATATGACTATTTTAAACCTGTACATGCACTCATTTATTTCCTTACCTAAAATTGTCCAGGGGTAGGCAACCTTGGAATGGATTGGAAGAGCCAAGGTTACCTACCCCTGATTTAGTGTACGCTTTTTATGAGATTATGAGGACCCTGTATCACAGTCCATTGGGAGCCAGAGTTGGCCCTTCCACGCCTGGTTTTTGTTGCAGACCTGTTCTAAATTTCTTACCCTGAAGTAGTTAATTATATAATTGTACCTGTTAAACCTGGAGTTGAATGGCCCTCCAAGACTGTGATGGAACACCCCTGCCACTCTATCCATTAATTTTGAACAGTTTAAGCTTTTCAATTAACAACACAATGCATTCTGGTAAGTATAGTCCTGCTGTGAAAGGTACATGACACAGGTAAAACATACCAGAATGCACTGCGATGCGAGTTGAAAAAACTGAACTGTCCCAAACTGTCCTTGTGTGTACATACGTTAACCCTGCAAATACATCTTTTTTTTATCACAAACTGGTAGCAGTTTTTTTTTATTATCACAAACTGGTACCACGGTGGTACCTGTATTAGAAAAGGTTGGAGACCACTGGTCTATGCCAGCAATGACAGACTTTGCAGTTTGCAGACTAGACCATGCTCTTTTATAAGTCGCTATCACTTCAACATGGCCAGGATACACTGTAGCTATCACCATCTAATGTTTCTCTTTGAATTTCAACACACAGTTACAAACTTTGCTCATCCCTTATCGTCTCACATTGGAGCTACTGGTGTTCAGCATTCCAATTATCTGTAACCAGCTCATTTTACTTAAAATAAATAACCTACTGCAGAGATCCCAAGATCAGACCATCCAAAGGGGTGAGATTTAAAACAATTAGAAGTGAGACCTGGGAATACAATACATTGTCGTTTCCTTTCTTGTCAGAGTGAGCCTGCTGATGTCATAAGGTCCTAAAGCAAGCGAGTACAGGTGAGTGAGACTGCTGATGTCATAAGGTCCTAAAGCGAGCTAGTTCAGGTGAGTGAGCCTGCTGATGTCATAAGGTCCTAAAGCGAGCTAGTCCAGGTGAGTGAGACTGCTGATGTCATAAGGTCCTAAACTGAGCGAGTCCAGGTGAGTGAGCCTGCTGATGTCATATGGTCCTAAAGCGAGCGAGTCCAGGTGAGTGAGACTGCTGATGTCATAAGGTCCTAAAGCGAGCGAGTCCAGGTGAGTGAGCCTGCTGATGTCATAAGGTCCTAAAGCGAGCGAGTCCAGGTGAGTGAGACTGCTGATGTCAAGAAGGTCCTAAAGCGAGCGAGTCCAGGTGAGTGAGACTGATGATGTCAAGAAGGTCCTAAAGCGAGCGAGTCCAGGTGAGTGAGCCTGCTGATGTCATAAGGTCCTAAAGCGAGCGAGTCCAGGTGAGTGAGACTGATGATGTCAAGAAGGTCCTAAAGTGAGCGAGTCCAGGTGAGTGAGACTTGGCATGTCTGCTACTGTTTTGGACAACATTCCTTAGTTTCTGCATGTTGCCACAGGTCTGTGTTTTCAAAAGCCACATTCATATCTGTGTGAATATAAATACCTGTGTGGTTATTAACATTAGTTGCAACATGGAATAAAAAAAACAGGTGTTGCAGTTATTATTATTTTTTAAAACTCATAGTTCATTTTTCTCATTACTGGAAGCCACTTTATGTTTCTTAGAACAAAAATAAAGTGCACAAATGTGTTAGTAATAATGTTAAATAAGAATGTATTAATTGTTTTGCTCTCTAAAATAACATTCCTGTTATTAGCATAAGCAATATGATCACTGCCACCTAGTATTTGTGATCTTTTAGTTTTTTAGGGAGAAGGAAATATATGCTTTCTTTTTCTACAGTATGGTCACCTGCTGATAATAGTATTAGTGATAGTGTACAAGTAAGATAATAAGAGGCATGGTTATTTTTTATTATTATTTTGAGGCCTTGACTGTAAATTGCAACTTTTAAACCCCATTGGTTATCAAGCATAAGACTGGGCCTTTGGTGGTAGGCCTTTAGGATCTTAATTGCACAAAATGTTGCTGAGTAGATTCATAATGGAGAATAGAATAGATTATACCAGAGCAGTTTATCATTCTGAGATCGCTATGGTATGACATGGTCTGATACTTTTACAGTTTACCATGCACATACTGTTTATTTACTGTTTTTTATTATAAGAAGTACAGAATAAAATGTACAAACAAGAGAAGGCCATTCAGCCCACCAGTGCTCGGTTCCTAGTAGCTGGTTAATCTCAAGTCTGGTCTTAAAGGATCCCAATTTGCATCAACAGTATGGCTAGTTCACCCATTCTGTACTTTCACCACTTTCTATAAAGAATTGTCTCCAGCCTATCATTGTTCATCCCTTTTAACCCTGGGATTGGTCTGGTTGCTCTTTATGGACTCTTTCCAGGGCCACAGTTAACTGTGCTTTTATACAATACCTTAATTAAACATGCTTTCACTATTGGTTTTTTGGAGGATTTTAATACTGGGGGAAAGAATTTTATTTGAATCTTGGCAATACACTTCTTCCAGAACACCAAAAAACATGTATCAAAGACCAGCATTTAGCTTGTATACTACCGGTATATTTAATAGAAATGTCATTCTAATAAATTAGCAGATTAGTTGAGAGTTCTTTTTTATTAATGTTAGTTTTGAGTATTCCTACCTGAGAAAAGTGTTTAACAAGTTCTAACAGTTTCACCAGAAGGTCTTGCGTGCTGCATATTGAGTGTCTTACTTGGAACTTTTATGACATTTTATTTTTTTTAAATTGGCATTTTGACAATCATCCTGACACACTGGTAAATGCAGTGCTGGCAGTTTGTTCATTCTTGTAATAATAATAATATTCTTTGGTTTTTTTCCCATAGTGTTATTTGCATTCACTGTCTTGAAATCCTTGCATGTGCATACATGTGCCTTGGCACCAAAATATAGAATGCCGAAATGAAAGACCTTAATCATGATACGACATGTTTGCCCTCGATGACAAACACATAATTAAAAGATTAAAAAATAGTTTTTTTTCACAGAGCTTTGTAAAATGTTTTTTTGGTTTTTTTAAGGGTAATTGTCAATCCTATTTTAGAATATGTGAATCTGTGAATCTACCCATTGTCTCTTTTACACACCCAGATTAATATTTCTTGTGCAATGGGTCCACTGCTGTCCGTAGCAATTAATTGACTGGAAACCAGCTTTATACAAAAACAGATCAACTGAGAGGAAATTGCCATGCGAGAAAACACAGTTCCACATTCCTTTAGTACTCAATCATCATGTTCATGGCTTTTCACGTCTGTAAAGTTACTGCTTTATTAATATTCTTATGTGGGGGACTCCTTGCTTCTGTTTGTTGCCCTAATGCAAATTATGCCCTAGTGAAATCCTTTTTGCTGCTAATTTTGTATTTTTATTTTTATGTTATTATGTACATTACAATACATAACATGTTGTACATATTAATTTTATTAACAGTGTCGAATTGGGTATATGGGAATCTGCATGACAAAGACTCATTGTATAGAGGCATGACACGATTCTAAAGGCAAGATTACAACTACCCCACCCCACCACACAGTTTTCTATATGTTTTAAAATCTGCTCTTAACTTTAACAAAATACCCCTTTCTTTTCCAACCATTAAAGACTAATAAATAAAATAAATAAATATAGTAATAAATAAATTATATTTTCAGAGGACCAATATCAGCAGAAAATCACTGATGTCACATGACCAGCATTACTCTGGCCATGAAAAGAAAGATATGAATCTTTGTAGCCAATGATCAAACACTGCCTGTTAATGACAGCATAACATTTTCATTTATTGTTGCAGACAATACTACTACTTGAAGTGACTGAGCAACTGCCTGCAGTGCTTTCTGTCATATGTTAATGTAATGAAAATAATTCTGATTTAATGGTTTCTTATGCTGACATGGACATTCCTAAATATTACTGCTTTTTAATTTGGAATGTCTAATTCTAGTGAATGTATGTTTAAACTTAACCATTCCTGCTGGGGTGTGTTTTCCTCTAACAGACCTGGCTGTGGGGTTCTTGTCAGGGCTCTGTGAAAGCCTGCCATTTGCATGGTGGCATGAAAGTTTGAATTATTCACTTGTAGTAAGAACATAAGAACATAAGAAAGTTTACAAATGAGAGAAGGCCATTCAGCCCATCTTGCTCGTTTGGTTGTTAGTAGCTTATTGATCCCAGAATCTCATCAAGCAGCTTCTTGAAGGATCCCAGGGTGTCAGCTTCAACAACATTACTGTGGAGTTGGTTCCAGACACTCACAATTCTTTGTGTAAAAAAGTGCCTCCTATTTTCTGTTCTGAATGCCCCTTTATCTAATCTCCATTTGTGACCCCTGGTCCTTGTTTCTTTTTTCAGGTCATTGCCTATACCTTTTAGGATTTTGAATGCTTGAATCAGATCACCGCGTAGTCTTCTTTGTTCAAGACTGAATAGATTCAATTCTTTTAGCCTGTCTGCATACGACATGCCTTTTAAACCCAGGATAATTCTGGATGGTCTTCTTTGTACTCTTTCTAGAGCAGCAATATTCTTTTGTAACAAGGTGACCAGAACGCATGGCCGGATTACCGAACGGGCAACCGGGGCAGTTGCCCAGGGGCCTCCAGCCACCAGGGGGCCCCCTACGACATGCAATGTAACGTGCATTTATGCCACTTTGAAATAAATTAGAATGAGCAAGCCAACTGTCAAATGTTTACACTCATTGTTAAGCACACCAAACTGACTAATTAAATCGTGTGAATATTTTCTACCAGAAGACACCCTTTACGATTGGTGCAATGGTAAGGGAGGGTGGGTTTAATGTAAAGGCTGACAAAATTAAGAAAAAAAACGTAGCTAGTCAGCTAAAAGCAAAACCAGAAAAAGCATGGATCGACGCACTCAGAAGCGGCACGCGTTAGCGAAAACAAAAAAGGAGAAAGAAGCGAGAGAGGCAGCTCTTTTACAAAGTGTGCCTTCTATCGACAGCTTTTTTAAAATGGCAAGAATAAAAAACGCACGTGTCAGAAACGCCTTGGTGCGCTTTCATTGATGGCTATTGAGACTGAACTTGTCAGACAGCTGGACTTTGATGACGTGGTGACTGATTTCTCAAGGAAGAAATCAAGAAAGAGGCCGATCTTCTAAGGTAAGAGGCACGTTTATTTATTATTACATGCTGTTATGCTCGCTGCTGGTATGTATTATTTAATTACATTTGTAGATGGTGTGCTGTTCATTTTTCATTGGCTGCTGTAGCCTACCGAACAATCAATTGAATTTTGTAACCGACATAGTCAACCTGACCTCACAGCAAAACATTATGATGGTAACGTTTTCACTAGGCTCTGAAACGTTACCTACTTCAGCATTTTTGCAGCATTAACCACAATGCTTTGCAGGTGAAATTGTGATGTTTTGAAAACGTATATTCCAATTGTTGCATTTATACCTTGATATTTTCAAAACGTATATTACAATTGTTGCATTAATACTGATTATTTATTTGATTTAGGACGACAAATTTGTTTGTTTTTAAACCAATTAAATTGTTAAAAAATAAATTTAAAAAAGAATATTCTATGTCCTTTCATTTTAATTCCGTACATGGGCTTGTTGTACTCGTGCTAAAATATACACTGCATTTTTTTCTTTATACATTTACACGAAACCTCACTTAATATAATTGTAGGAGTGTCAGCACTGTACTTGCATCCAGAGCGCTTCTCCTGATGAAAATAAAAATACAGGTAACAACAAAACAGTATTCGGTTCAACAGAGACAGTCAGTAGCTTAAAAACAAATAAGCTGAATGAATAAAATATGGAAACAACAAAACAATACTCGGTTCAACAGAGACAGTCAGTAGCTTAAACACATTTAAGTGAAGTGCTCCGTGTTTCTACTTAGTTTGAAATTTGAATGTGTCGCCTTGCTTGCTCTGTGGCTCAGTTAATAGGCAGGGACCGGACGTTGAAAAGAATTGTGGGAAATGTCGTTTTATAACCTTGAAATATACCTTAACTTCTGGCTCGATCCCACATATCCCACAATTTTTTCAACGTCCGTCCCTGCCTATTGGCTGAGCAATCGCACTACGCAGAAACACAGAGCACTTCATTTAAATGTGTTTAAGCTACTCTCTGTTGAACCGAATACTGTTTTGTTGTTACCTGTATTTTTATTTTCATCGGCAGACGCTCTCTGGATGCAAGTACAGTGCTGACACTCCTACAATTATATTAAGTGAGGTTTCGTGTAAATGTATAAAGAGAAAATGCAGTGTATATTTTAGCACTGGCACAACAAGCCCATGTACGGAATTAAAATGAAAGGGCATAGAATAGTCTTTTTTTAACAATTTAATTGGTTTAAAAGCAAACGAATTGGTTGTTCTAAATCAAATAAATAATCAGTATAATGTAACAATTGGAATATACGTTTTGAAAACATCACAATTTCACCTGCAAAGCATTGTGGTTAATGCAGCAAAAACGCTGAAATACGTTATAGTAACGTTAGAGCCTAGTGAAAACGTTACCATGATTACATTTTGCTGTGAGAACCTCAGCTAGTTATATGTACTATTTCAACCATCTCACAGCAAAATGTAATCATGGTAACGTTTTCACTAGGCTCTGAAACGTTACTAGGAGGAAGGGTGGGAGGGGCCCATGATGCGTTTGTGCCCAGGGGCCCAGAATTTGTTAATCCGGCCCTGCCAGAACGGAACACAATATTCTAGGTGAGGTCTTACTAATGCATTGTAAAGTTTTAACATTATTTCAACACTTCTCACAATATATCCAAGCATCTTGTTGGCCTTTTTTTATAACTTCCCCACATTGTCTAGATGAAGACATTTCTGAGTCCACAGAAACTCCTAGGTCTTTTTCATAGATTCCTTCTTCAATTTCAGTAGAGGCTGTCCATTGAGAAACGATGGTTGACTCCAGGATAAAGATACAGTGGTTCTCAAAAGTATTCACCCCCCTTGGACTTTTCCACATTTTATTAAAATGGATTTAATTAGGAGTTTTTGCCACTGATCAACACAAAAAAGTCCATAATGTCAAAGTGAAAAATAAAATCTACAAATTGTTCTAAATTAATTACAAATATAAAACAGAAAATAATTGATTGCATAAGTATTCACCCCCTTTGCTATGACACACCTAAATAAGCCCTGGTGCAACCAATTGTCTTTAGAAGTCACATAATTAGTTGAATGGAGTCCACCTGTGTGCAATTAAGGTGTTTCACATGATTTCAGGTTAAATACACCTGTCTCTGGGAGGTCCCACAATTGGTTAGTACATTTCCTAACAAAAACTACATCATGAAGATGAAGGAACATTCAAAGCAAATCCGGAATAAGGTTCTTCAAAAGCACCAATCAGGTGTAGGATATAAGAACATTTCCAAGGCGTTGAATATCCAGTGGAGCACAGTAAAGTCCATTATTAAGAAATGGAGAGAATATAGCACAACTGTGAATCTGTCCAGAACAGGCCGTCCTCAAAAACTGAGTATCCGGGCGAGAAGGGCACTAGTCAGGGAGGCCACCAAGAGGCCTATGGCAACTCTAAAGGAGATACAGTCTTCCACGGCTGAGCTGGGAGACACTGTGCATACGGCAACAATAGCCCGGGTGCGTCACAAAACTGGCCTTTATGGGAGAGTGGCAAAAAGAAAGCCATTGTTGAAAAAACTTACATCAAATCTCGGCTAGAGTTTGCCAGAAGGCATGTGGGAGACTCTGAGACCAAGTGGAAGAAGATTCTATGGTCTGATGAGACCAAAATAGAGCTTTTTGACCTCAATGCTAAGCGCTATGTTTGGCGCAAGCCTAACACCGCACATCATCCTGAGAACACCATCCCTACCGTGAAGCATGGTGGTGGCAGCATCATGCTATGGGGATGCTTCTCTGCGTCAGGGCCTGGAAAGTTTGTGAAGATAGAGGGCAAAATGGATGCAGCAAAGTACAGAGAAATCCTGGAGGAAAACCTGCTGAAGTCTGCAAGAGACCTGAGACTTGGGAGAAGATTCATCTTCCAGCAGGACAATGACTCCAAAGATACAGCCAAAGCCAAACTGGAGTGGCTTAAAAACAAAAAGGTCAATGTCATGGAGTGGTCCAGTCAAAGCCCAGACCTCAATCCAATTGAGAATATGTGGAAAGAGTTGAAAATTGCTGTTCACCAAAGGTCCCCATCCAACTTGATGGAGCTTGAGCAATTTTGCAAAGAAGAATGGGCAAAAATTGCAGTGTCCAGATGTGCAAAGCTGGTAGAGACTTATCCAAATAGACTCATGACTGTAATTGCTGCCAAAGGTGCCTCTACCAAATATTGACTCAAGGGTGTGAATACTTATGCAATCAATTATATTCTGTTTTGTATTTGTAATTAATTTAGAACAATTTGTAGATTTTATTTTTCATTGACATTATGGAATTTATTTTTTTTGTTGATCAGTGGCAAAAACTCCTAATTAAATGCATTTTGATTCAATTTTGTAACACAATAAAATGTGGAAAAGTCCAAGGGGGGTGAATACTTTTGAGAGCCACTGTATGTACGGTTTTGCCAACGTACCAAATGCCAAAATGCCTGCCTACACCTTAATCACCATCGGGGCAAGCAGAAATAACTGTGTTCCTCCCCGGTATCCCCAGAGCCAGAGATGTGAGCAGATGAAAGTGATGAAATGAATTTGTGAAGTCAGCCTGCTCAGCATCACCTCTGACATCAAGGGGTTTTGTCGGCACCTGTAACCAACAGATTTTTAGGAACCCGAAACTTGTGAAGACAACCGCTCTGTGGTTTTCTTCACAACCGCTCTGTCATCAGCTGTGTCTGATAATGACATTATTCACTGTTTAACACAGACTGTTCGGTGCTGGGTACTGCATGTATTTTCATACCTAATGCTAACCTGCAGTGTGGGTATTTAGGAAGACTCTACAAACGATATGGTAGAGGAGTTGTCCCTTCCAGCCCAAGTCTTTATTCCATCTCTGTTCTTGATTTGAATTGAACCAATTTACCTAAATGCGGGTCCTAAACTTAATTATTTAATTATATCTCAAATGGAATAGCACTCCAGGAACGGAATTCTGTATTTTATCAAGAGGAATCTAATGCATTAGGGATGGTATCAACATCACTGTAATATGATTGTCTACAGTTGTGCTGAATCCAATATACAAATCCTCTAAAAAAAATCAAATAACCTGTGATTTGCAGTTACTTTTTGAAAAGGTTAAGAAGCTTTTAAGATGCATTGTCAAATTAAAAGGATGTTCATCTAATGGATATTAGATGAACAATTCCAGATAATATTATTTTCCTAGAAAGGTAAGTCTTTAGCCACATTGTAAAATTATTGATTGTACCATGGTTGAAATTAGTATTATTACTACACATTCATATTCATGTATGACTTTCCGTTGTTCCCAAAAGCTTTTTTGGAGATAGAAATCTCACCACTTTAAATTCATGACCTGGAAATTACACTAAAATGTGCTGTTTTTAGTGCATGAATTGAGATGGATTCACTTAATTTGAATTCTTCTTGTGCTATTAAAGGTTTAAAGATAGTTAACATTAAAGGATGTCTCTTTCCAGAAACGGGTATACTGTATTAGGTACTGACATGTAATTTCCATATGAATAAAAGTAAGAATTTAGTTTTGTCTCCATATTTGGAAGTTACATTTTGGCTTATACCCCTTACAATTTATTTTTTGTGCAACATTGCACAGATTATATTAGAAATATTTAAATAATATTAAAATGGATGGACTATATATATATATATATATATATATATATATATATATATATATATATATATATATATATATATAGTCAGTGTAAATTATTGATTGGCTGGTTTTGGTGGATAAATGGTGTCATTGTTTAGTATTGTTTAGTATTTTCTGTCCAGTAGATTAGTGAACTAAGCTTAAAAATACAGCAAGTCGCAATGAAAAAGCCGGTACGTCATCTGCCATTGTTAGTACTGTGGTTAAAAGCTGCAGATAGGAGTTTATAATGAAGGCTGGTCTCCTCTGAGGAAAAAAAATACTCTCTGGGCTCCTCTCAGCAGCCAAAATTGCGGTTAATATAGGAATATTGACTCTAGGGTTTAGGTTAAAATGGTTTGCATATATATATAACATTTTTGATTGGTTAATTTATGGGAATTAGTTGATTAACCGGTAGATTAATTTATAGATTAAGTGGTCCACATTTTTAATAAACGGTAATGATCTTATAGTGGCTGTCATGCACAGTAATACTTAAAGAATCAATGGAATCTAAAATAGAAAAATAAGTCCAATGGGAATTTGGTCTTTTTAAAAGCATTTTTATTATTATTTTTACTTTAGTAAATGTAACAAATGTTCACAGAACAACCGTGCTTTTGGGCCACTGTCAGTCACATACCTGAAAACACAAGATAGCTGAGCTGCGTTTCCAACAACGGTTGTTTCATCTACCATTACTGCTACGTACTTGGCTTCCTGTACTTCTGCTTTTATTACATCTAGCAGAGCCTGAGATACTGAAGAGATTAAGCCATTCTGAATCTAGTTAGAGGTACCTGAGATTTCTGTGGCTATTGACAAGTGATTGCTTAACATGCTGTCATTGTCAGAAATCAGAGAAAGTAATTCCACATAATTACCTGTATTTGAGGAATTGGTGCCTTCATCATGCCCTCTAAAGCCAGTTCTTGCTTGCCGAGGTAAACAACAGAATCAATCAAGCGTCTAAGAACCTCACAATTTTTTCTTACTTGCTCTTTGTGATGTATTGTATCCCTACACTTCTGCTCATCCAGAACATCAATCAGGGTTTGTCCAAAAGTTTTGAGCGTTACAGTGGCTCGCAAGTGACTTTAGAAACGCTCATATTTTTGTGCTGACTTAGTTAGATATCCTAGATTGCTGTAGCCAGTGCTGTTTCATATCATCTTTTCTGTACTGAATAAAAGACCAGCATTATTATTATTTTAATTGACAGATAGTAAGGTAGAAATAGCCTGTTAGACTGATGGTGTTGTTTAAGTTTGAAATATATTACATTGTATTGTAACATTCCTCTGTTGCAGGGTAGGCTTGTAGGGAACCTAATTTTTTTAATTAGTTGGAACAAATCATGAAAATCATTGTGTTGTTACACAATCCTTTGAAAGAAGAGCAAACAGGTAGGTGTGTTAATAAGTATTGTTTTTGTAATGCTCATCAAAGATGGGAAGATGTGGAAAGAGAAGTCGTAATGAGCACATTATGGGTGTTCACCTGCCGCAGACAGTGAGTCACATAGCACCACACAAATGAAAACAAAAAGCAGTTCTAGTGTCTGTAGTACACCATTCGTCACTTCAAAGGAGAAGAATCTATAAGTAGACAAATGTTTAGATTAGTGCCTTCTTCAGTGTACTCTTAAGTGTGGCAGTAGAAGTATTGTTATTATTGTATTTATTGTGTCCATGCTGGATATTAGGTAGTCCAGACTATAAGAGACAATATTTGATCAGCAAGCGTATAAGAATAAGAAACGTACAGCATAGTTTTCTGGCAGAAATGAATCCAAGGTAAGGCAGAAAGCAATGTAATCATGTTGGAGTGTATGTGCTGTAGACCAGTGACATCTCTAGGGTTAAACAGGCCTGGAGGCAAGTGTTGTTGCCCTATGTAACACTATCTATCAAATTCAACCACAGGTAAGTTTCTTTTGTTAGACTTTTGTGAGACTTCGTGTGGGTTTATACAATGGAGACCATTCCAGCTATC
The DNA here is from genome assembly GCA_030684275.1 of Acipenser oxyrinchus oxyrinchus. Lineage (NCBI taxonomy): Eukaryota > Metazoa > Chordata > Actinopteri > Acipenseriformes > Acipenseridae > Acipenser > Acipenser oxyrinchus. The sequence continues at coordinate 94,342,006 of CM060249.1, forward strand.
GTCTTGAACAAAGTGACTTTCAACAGTACAGATGTTCAACATTAACTCACTGACTATTCGGTCGTTGCATAAACGTGAGCAGAGACAACTAGCCGCTCACTTCCTAACTGAGGGCGGAACTGCGTTACTACTAAAACATTCCCTCCAGGAAACTCTCACAAACTCTTGCGTTGATTCCATTTCACTAGTTTATATATACGTAACACATTTAGCAACTCTTATTTGTTTACTTTTAAACATTGTACTAAGTTTCATTTCCATTTGTTATCAATAAATGTTATTTCAAGTTTCTAATTATGTTAACTTCTACCTCTTATTTAACCATTCAAATATAACCTATAGATGTTACACTTTTTTAAATGGCATAGATAAAAACAACCTACTGCAAGCTGTGCCCTGTTAAGCCACAGGACAGGACAGTCAATTTCCTGCCTTTATCATTATCAGCATAGAGTATCATCGAATGGAGAATGATGGATCAGGAGGGATATGAAAGATCCTGTACCCAGTTTACAAAGATGCACACTCGCCATCTCTCCATATTCTTTCTTACTGCCCTTTCAACTCTGCAGTTTGGTTTCCAGTCTGACTGTGTAAAAAAAAAATATACTGTATATATTTACTGACAGCTTTTAATTTTGTATGATCTTTGTCTAGACTCTGATTACGAGTCCCCATTACAGTTCACGTTGTCCTTGTCTTAACGCAATTCCTGCATTATGAAAGAGCCTTTAATTGTGCATAATACCAGTGATGGATTAACTCCCCAGGTGAGATCTGAGATGCACTGGCCATATATGGGACACTAAGCATTATTGTATAATGCAAAAGGTTTTTGTGGCATGTTCTGGCACGTGGCATGTGGCATGATGCTGTGCCTTTCACAACAAATTAAAAAACAAAAACAAAAAAAAACACCTAAAATCACAATAATATTTCAGTACAGCAGGATGACACAGAATGTAATAAATGAAAGCAAAGCCTTGGGAGGGGGGGGATTGGTGTGAACCAACATTAAGAAGGGGTACTCTACACTGCTATCATGTTGTTACTGCAGGGTCAGATGATCTGTTAGGTATTTCCAAGCAGTGTTCATCATAAATACAAGACACACCTGGAAGGGGGTCATGGATTGGTAAAAATCTCGGGCTAAATAACAAAAAACTGCATTATTTGATTGAAAAACAAATATGTTGAGGATGACTTGGAAATATACAATGATTCATATAGTAAAACAAACAAAAAAAAAGTTTAAGAGTGTGATATAGAAACATACCTAATTTATGTCTTCCTGAAGCATTGCAACCTGGAAAATAGGTTAAACCTATGGTGCATTGGGGAAATGTTGCTGTTTCTGGCTAATATGATGTCAAAGCTTTGTCATAGCAGCTTTTTATTTTTTCTTGTGTAGAAATTATTATTATTTATTTATTAGCAGACACCCTTATCCAGGGCGACTTACAATTGTTACAAGATATCACATTATTTTTACATACAATTGTCCATTTATACAGTTGGGTTTTTACTGGAGCAATCTAGCTAGTGTCACTAATATACTGCAAAGTGTCCTTAATTTTGTGAATTCTAATTTCAATAAATATGAATCAATATTATTATTATTTATTTCTTAGCAGACACCCTTATCCAGGGCGACTTACAATTGTTACAAGATATCACATTATACAGATATCACATTATTTTTACATACAATTACCCATTTATACAGTTGGGTTTTTACTGGAGCAATCTAGGTAAAGTACCTTGCTCAAGGATACAGCAACAGTGTCCCCCACCTGGAATTGAACCCACGACCCTCCGGTTAAGAGTCCAGAGCCCTAACCATTACTCCACACTGCTGCCCTAAAATTATCAGTGTTGGCCAGAAGTATATTTTTGAAATGGAGGACATTAAAGGGGGGCTATTACCATAAATATCCTGTTTCTAACCCATTTGAGAGTGATAGAGAGCCAAATCCGCCACTTAACCTCTGGAGACCCCTAATTACCTTAACACAAGTCTTCCTCTGTCATTTACTTTGTTTATATCACCTCTTTCAGTTAACAGCACTACAGAAACAATGCATACACTCTGTAGTCCCACAGCAATGTTTTTTTACAATTTATGAATCAACTAATAATGTATACTCCTTATCCAGTATATGTGCACTTGTCTGCAAAGAGAACTCATGATGGCAGTTTGCTGGTATGCAACAGTAAACATAGGTTCCAGGTCCCTGAGAAATGAATAGGGACTGTACAGAGTCTAATGAAGAGCAATGGTCCAACACAATAAAAGAGGGTACACAGCATAGGGCTGAACTGATGAGAGGGTACTGGTCCTTACCAATTGGGTGCCTCTGAAAGAGACACCAGTGTTCAAAATACAGCACTGTTGGGTGTGGATGGGGCAGTCTCCATAACAGAGGCACCACTATTAATAGCAGCTCAACTGAACTTAATTACCTCTGCTATGCATGTATGCCACTTTTTTAAAAGGATCTCATCATAAGTGCAGAATGCCACAAAAAAGTACAACCCCGCCAATTATCCAAGCATGTGCTTGCCAATACTAAAAAGGACTGCAAAAGACTCATTGAAGTAACTGTAATGGGCGGTGCTGTGTGATACAATGCAGTTATGGATTCTGTCCTCTGATGGTGAGATGAGATGAGGTTAAAAGCTCTAAAACCACTAATGCAGACGAGCCCGCTTGCAGTGCGCGGGGTCGCCGATTTGCGCCCAGCCTCCATCCTGTTACTCAACCAGCAACCGTATGTTAAACAATGTTGCCTATTTAAAAAGATCCTTGCATTATTGGTTTTTTGATCTAGTGCATCACAATTGCAACAGTTCCATGTAATGTTGATTGTAAAACATGTCAAGAGAGGCTGAACAATGTATGGTGACACACAATAATTGCCACCACTGTAAAAAAATAATTTAAAAAAAATCAAATTTTCCAAACAAAATAAATAGAAAAAATAAAGCTGCATTGGGATCTATAGTCAATCCACATTTAAAAAAGGACACAAGCTGCTGGACTCAGTCTTACAGACATTCAATCCATATGTAGCACCAGGAGGGGCACTGGTTCTTTCTGATCGGGGTGGGATCGGTCAGGCAGAATACCAGAAGTGAAATAAGTTAAGACCACAACAACTTGTAAGGGCAATGAACATCGTTTTATTAAATACAGGTGGTTAACTAGATTTAACAAATAAGGTAAGTCTAGAATACACAGTCATGACATGGGGTTTCTACTGTTCAATAAAAGCACAATACATGGTTAATTATAATTAAAAATAACAAAGTGCAGTGCTGCTTAATACAATCACTGAGACGGGGCTTACTAAAATCAACAATAAAACCAAAACTTTAAAACTCCCCTTCTCCAGCACTTGTCTAAAACCCCAATACCTTTAAAATACTAATGTCTAAAACGGTTAAAAACACACGCACGCACCCACGGAAGGAGACAGGAAGCACAGCAGGAGCCTCGCTCTAAATGTCGGCGACTGTTTCTTTCATTTTTCTCCCCAACCCACCACCGAACACAAACAAGCCCAATTCCTTCTCTGCTCCTGCTGACTGTGCGTCCAACCTCCACTCCAGACAAACCCGGGTTCACGTCACACTGGACCAAAAACAATCTCTTAGATGGATGAAATCAGGAACTTTTATACCTGGTGCTCAGCTTCTTCAAATCATTCATTTAGCACCTCTGGGGGATGAGAACAGAAGAACATCAATGTGCCAGTGAGATCTGTACAAATCTACAACAAAGTAACGTGCCAAAATAAACATGCTTTATAAACTTGTTAACATAAAACTAACATTAAATCAAATGTGACAAATCAAAACGTGAATATACTACAACAACAAAATCAAACGTGCCTAAATGAAGTGACGTGGGTCACCCCGTTACACATAGAAAATAAAATAAACATTCCTTCCTAAACAATAGATTCTGAAAGCAGATAAAATGTTCAATAAATTAATATAAAATGACAGTGAGGGAATACCTATTCTTTTCTATAATGAAATGTGTCATGAGGACTACTAACGACCATTCATAAAACCAGCAAGATATTCGATTTTTACCCTGTAAGAGATGGGTTATCGCATGATTCATGGTTTGTCAAAGTAAGCAAAGTGCTTATAATATGATTTGGTCCAAGGGTTGCTATCACTTTTTTCTATCTGGGCCCCAAGTAAAAGATAATTTATAATCTAAGCTGTTTTGAATGAAAATAATATTTTCATATTGATTTCCAATAAGAAAGAAACAAGCAAACAAAAAATATGAGTGTGATATAGAAACATATTTAATGTATGCCTTCTTCTAGCAATGCAATGTGGACAGTAGGTTACACATATGTTGGCCTGGGGAAGTCTTGCATTATTACTTTGAAGATGAGAACGTCTAAGCACTGCCCCTAGCTTAAATACATAAAGTCTAAAAAGCAAACATGTAGTATTCTAGATTCACCAAGCACATTCCAAGCAGCCAGTACATTCATATATCAAGAGGGAAATATTCAGAGTAGTATCTTTTATCTTTGCTCCAATAATGAGCTGCTGGTAATAGCTGCTGTTTAGTGTGGCAATGTAGCCTTGAAAAATGATTATCTGATAAAGCCCAGACAGAATAACATATTTAATAAAATGTAATATTTGTCAAACTGTCACTCAGTCTCCTGTGAGGAGATACTGGTGAAAATCAATATATATCTGGTCCTGCTTGTGTCCTTTAGCGTTATCTGTTACTGAAATCAGGGTTTAATAACACATGTCGCTTCATATTATTTTGAGTGTGTGTATATGCAGTTTAAATATTTACCTCAGCCCTGCTAAACTATTTGTATCAGTACAAGCTTAATACATTGTTGGTGTTTTTTGTTTCTGTAGTGTAACATCCTTTCATTTTTCAAAACATAAGTTAAAACCAGAATAATAATTTATATCGAAACGTTTCAACACCCATGTGGGTTAAGTCCACAGAACAAGACAAGGGCAATAGGACTAGAGGCATAAACAGAGGCTAATCCTAGCACTCTCCAACCCAGTATACTAATCACTACTAAAAATGGCTTGCGGAGGATGTAACAGCATTTATTATCTCTGTTGCTGTGTTTTGTGTTTCCTTCTTTTTGTTCCCTCTCTTTTAAGTCTCCAGTCAGATAATACACAATCCAAAGTGTTAATGTAGGACTTGATTATGCATTTTGAATGTGTTTTCATCTGCGCTGCCTGAATGTGTTTATACACTGAGCTACTGTCAGCACTCTCATACCAGCACACAGCCTCAAATAAGAAGCTAAAAACTAAAACACTTTGAACACTGTCTAGCTTCAGCACTCTCATACCAGCACACAGCTTCAAATAAGAAATTAAAAAACTAAAACAGTTTGAACACGGTCAAGCTTAGAAAGGTACATACAGTATCAATAACATATTTGATATGGATCAAAAACACTATGCAAAAAAAAGTTTTTATTTTCGTTAATTCATGTGCATCTGTGATAAAACAGGACACTGTTACCAGATACTGTCCTTTGTGAATCATTGTATACATGAGACAAAAAATAGCATTGACACCGATGCAATATTGACAGAGCTTTCACTTTTATCTTTACAGATATTTCCAGAAAAATTCTTCCAGCCTTTTAGGGTAATTTGTCTTATTAAAGCTCTGTCACATACATGGAAATATGCTGTTATATTTATGTTGCTTGGAAACCACAAAACAACTGTTTTGTGAAAGCTGATAACAGGAAATGATTTCACTATCTGTTTCCTTAAATTCAAATGTGAGTTGCTATCCGTGATAGAATTTATATCATAATTAACTGGCATTGCTAATATGTTTCAGTTAGTTTCATTTTTTATTTTTATTGCAATCTCTCTATCCATCATTTTCTTTTTCCTCATCGCATTGCAGAAAGAAAACTTCTACTGTTTTACCATATTGAAGACATAGTGGGTAGAAATAAATATTACTCAAAAAATACCCTTCAGTATCTGGTCAAGGTGGTCACAGATACTTTTAAATTATTAGTTTTTTTTTTTAGTATATTACCTTTTTTAGACCACAGACTGCAAAAAAGACAATTTCCCCAAACTGATCTCAAAGTGTGTTCTTGTCTCATAGTTATAACTCTTTATGCAGATACAGAAACTGATGTCATGCTAAATGAGTCACGTAGGGAATAGACATCAAGTCTCTAAAGGATTTAAGGTTTCTACTAAGAACAGGTTATAGCATTTCTGTAGCAAACAAGGTAATTGAGGATGACAAATGGATTCCTGACAAATGCTGAAAAGGTTTCCCATCAAATTGCATATATATAAAAAAAAGCACTCTGATTGTTTTTTTTGCCGCATGACATTCTTTAAACTTACATTAACTGCATAAAGATCAAAGTACATTTGGGTTAACAGCTTTTAAAAGTGAATTTTGCCAGCATTACAGGTGATTAGAAATACAGGTCACTTAGATATGCAGCTTTTATCACAATCATAGATAGTCTAAAATCATCAGAAAGTAAATAGAATTTTAAAACAAAGTCAATCGGTTTCCTTGTATGTGTTTTGTTTTGTTTTTAAATCTTGAAATCTCTATCTGGTCTTTAGTATCGAATGCAGCCAATCAGCAGTTTCCAAAACGAGGGTCAAGCGTGGTTGAACTGGCCCATAACAGCAAAGCGTGTATGAAATTACAAAACAAAACAAAAAAACAACTGGATTGAGATTTTAAAGCCAGTTTAATAAGCATTCAAGTAAACAACAGCACAGTAATTGCAGGAAACAGTTTTGTTTGTGTTCATTGTGAGTTGCATCCAGCAAGCAAGCAGGCCTGTCTGCCCCTCTGAGTTCAGATGATGCGCTGAACCTGAGAGTCTGGGAAACTGGTGGAGGGATTAAATTAGTGTTTAAAATGTAAAGGTGGAGAGTGTCATTATTGTAGGGAAAAAGACATTTCAAACATCAAATGGACTTACCAGTGTGTGTGAAGTATATAGGTAAGCAGTTTTATTCTTACTTTTTTGTAGTTTTAGTTCACTTTATAGAAAGAAAAGAAAATCGAGCTGCAGTATAAAAATAAACAAGCAAATAAATGTGCATGTCTACAAAAATAAATGAACAATTAATTCAGCAGTAATACGTTCTTCAAGCCCATTTCTAGTCTCTACAGTCATTAAGTATAGGAACTATTTTGCATTGGTGGAAGGATATATTCAATAAAAAATATGTAAAATCTAATGTTTTTTTCTTTTGATACAGTTATGAATGACATAAAGTAATAACACACCCCAGTCCCTCACAACATACCCAGAGCATGCAGTTATTTTATAATTACTGCACACCCTGTCCTGTGTAAGCGTTTATGTAGAAGCCTTCTGTGACATCAGTGCATCAGCTGTGATTCAAATCAAGCCGCAAGTGTTTTTCTTTCTTTTGTTACTCTTCCGCTTCATAAGCCTGCTGGTGTCCACTGGAAACGTAACGATCTCTTGCTAATCAGTCAGCATCAATCAGTAAAAACAAACTGCAACAATAATGGTCTAATAGTGATAGTGCCTTCTTGATGAGCAATCTACTATTTGATAGATGGATCTTCATTTTTGTCAGTGACCACACTCAGCCTCAGGACGCTGAACTCCAGTCGCGGCCATCTACGTATCAACCCACTGTCGCTTAAGTAAGTGTGCTGTAAATACATTTACTATGTTATCAAAGGGCTTGTGGTTTAACAAACAAATAATCAAATATAAGAAAAAAGCCCTGATTTCTACATTAAATACCTTGCTTACAGCCAACTCTGATCCTTCTAATACTGAAATGAGGACCATTTTGTGTAGATTTTGGATCTTGCTATAATATTTAAAACCATTCTTTAAACCTGTCTTTGGGCAGGAACCGAAGTTGCCTCTCCCTGGGATGCAAATGTTTGCATATTCTTCTGTCTTATACATTGGCAATCCTTCCTAATTTGTGTTAGATTTCATTCGTAGCAATTTTTCCCTTGTTTGATTATCCTGTGGGAGTTCCTGTTTAGTTTCAAGCAGGGAAAGATCCATTCTTAGCCTTCACACTCCAGGAGGCTGTGATATCACCCTATATGCAGCATAGCATTATGGTATGCAATGCTTGTTCCCTCTTTAAAGTCCCCTCAGTGTATGATCCACCCAAACCTTTCACATTTTTTTCTGTCTTTTGGCTTTTAAGTCATTTGTAGTATTTGGCTCTGAATGAAAACCTTCTGCCTTTTGAGTGGGAGGATGGATGTTGACAGTACATCGCAGAGTACTATGTGCTGAGAAAACATGGTAGGAATTCACCTTCAGGGCAGTTGAGTATCCCAAGAGTAAAGAATGTTCTTGAGGGAGATTGTTTGCAGCTAAAACATTATTATTGAAACAGATTTGGGATCTATCTCTTACAAACAATGTATATTATTATTATTATTATTATTATTATTATTATACATGTTGCTTGGCTAGCTCTCTAAGAGTACTGTCATGTGTGCTCTTAGTATGTAAGGCCCACAAAGCTGATTGGACACAAGTGAGACCACTTAAAATGACATAAGAACATTTTCAAACAAGAAGAGGCCATTCGACCTATCTAAGTAACTGGCTCTTAATTGCTGATTGATCTCAGAACTTTGTCAGGTTTCGTCTTGGATTCAAATGATTCTGCCTCAACAACATGACTAGGTAACCCATTCCATACAAGAGCAACTGCAATGTGTATAAATAGTGTATAAGTGTAATGTCTGTCACCTGTTTTGTATTGTCCTGATAATTTTAATTAATCAAGTAAATTAGTTGCTTGTTAGGAGGGGAAATAAAGGAATAGGAGAAATGGGAGGAGGGAGGTTGCGACACGAGACGGGCAAGCTGAGTTAAGCGCCGCTCGAGAAGTAAAGAAAGAAAGAAATAAGTAAAGAGAGAAAGGGGTTCGAGAGTTTTTTTGTGGTATACTACGCCACGGATTTTGGAAAGTTAAACCTGGACGTTTGTGGTTTTGAAGGCGTATTATTATTATTATTAATTTCTTAGCTGACGCCCTTATCCAGGGCGACTTACAATTGAGATCACATTATTTTTACATACAATTACCCATTTATACAGTTGGGTTTTTACTGGAGCAATATAGGTAAAGTACCTTGCTCAAGGATACAGCAGCAGTGTCCCCACCAGAGATTGAACCCATGACCCTCCGGTCAAGAGTCCAGAGCCCTAACCACTACTCCACACTGCTGTGTAGCATCGAAAGCGAACTTGACCTAAATTGGCTGTTTCAACTTATTGCAGACAACGTGCTGGTTCACCGACCAAGCTAAGTAAACCAAAACCTTCTTCCTTTAGCGGTTGTGATATTTTCCCCTCGAATAGTACTGCATGTAAATTATATTTTAAATATTAATTATAATTGTAAGTTTAATGGGGTGGGACATTAGAACTGAAGGATTACGTTATAAAGTATTATTGCAGTTTGCTTGTAGTATGTTATTGAAATCTAGGGGGGGGGTGTTGATTGCTGACTGGGTTGTTAGCGCAGCCTACAAGGGTTTTGCAAGTGTGTGGATTTATTATTGAGAGTGTTTATTTTTGTTGTCGGTTTGTTATTGCACATTGAGTTTTATGATGTTCTTTTGAGTGTGTGAGTTTGATTTGATGTCTTGCAGTTTGAGTATTATTAAGCACTTTAGTTTGGAGTTCTTTTATTATTTGATTATTTGTTAAACCCCTTCTAGGTGTGCTCACATTTATTGTGTGCATTTAACCCCCCCATTCTACTAAAGCTTTGACTGCATAATGTCACTTTATACTGCTGCTACTGTTTGTAATTACTGAAAGATATTTAAGTCCATATGATTTTAATTAGACTAGCAAATAAATATCATTGTTTTTTTATTTCTTGTGTAAAATTGGTATTCTTTGAGCTCCCCGGTTTCTCCGTTCTTTTATTGCTAATATCCAGACCTCACTGGACAACAAAGCTGGTGGCAGCGGTTGCGCTACCCGAACCCGAACGACCTCGCCTGTAGACAGGGAGTGAGCGTAACACTGGTTGGCAGCGGTGGGATTTCTTTTTTTAAGAGAATTGAAAAGAGAGAATGTCGGAACCTGACAGCTCAAATAATAATCACTGGGGCGAGAGAGACAATATCTCGTCCCATATTTATGCCAGAAGTGTTTAGCAGTACTGGGCGGAATTGGAAAGATTGGGCGGACCAATTTGATTTAGCGGCAGATATAAATAATTGGGATGATCGGCTTAAACTTAAATTTATGGGGCTCTTGATTTCAGGCCGGGCAAGAGAAATTTATGAAGGGTTGCCAGTGGAAGCACAAGATAATTATGAAAATTTAAAAACTGCTATGCAGAGGTATTTGACTCCTCAGACCAGTGATGAAGGCTACCGTATTGAACTGCAAAATCGAAAGCGGCAGGTGAAGGAAAGTATTAGAGAGTTTGGTAGTGCTGTCAGACGGTTGGTTTTTAAGGCATATCCTAGAGACGATGTCGATACGAGATACAATAGCTCGTGATCATTTCATAATGCATGTAGGCAGTGGGGAGCTGAGAATACAGCTTCGTAGTGCTAAACCAAGGAATCTGGAAGAAGCAATCAATCTGGCTTCAGAAATTGAATTGATTAGGGGATTGGAGAACAGCACTATAGTACCCCCTAGTGACGCTATATACGGACGGTGAATGCACCGGAAACAACTGCTTCTACAGTATCTAAAGTGTTGGGAATAGTAGAGGGGTTGCAGAAGGAAATATACCAATTAAAAGAGGTTAATCAGGGAAGGTTTAGGGAGCAGCGTCACTGGTCACCTCCTCCCCGTAACAATGGGTCTCGGAGGTTATCGCCCCCAAGAATTAGGAGAAATCAAGGGGATAGACAATGCTGGAATTGTGGGAGTTGGAGGCATTTAAGCAGAGTTTGTCCTGAACCAACGGAAAACTAGAGGGGGTAGGGGAGTTTGGTCGCTCGTCTGCCCAATTGCTTACATCTGAAAATCGGCCAGAGGTGTACTGCCCTTCCTTGAGTGTGGGAGATGGTGTGTACTTGGAGGGGAAGATATTAAGTGTATCTTGCCAATTTTTGATTGATACTGGAGCTCAAGTCTCTCTATTGAGTGAAACTTGTTTTAATCAGATTTCCCCTGGTGTTGCTCTCACCCCTTATAATAAGAGTGTTAGAATGGCTAATAATGGGACACTGGAGGTGTGTGGTGTATGGGTTGCTTCCTGTGATTTTGATGGATTACAGTTGTCTCATGAATTTTTGATAGTTAAGGATGCTTGTACGCTAGCACTGTTGGGCACTGACTTTTTATTTAAATTAGGTGTTAGTATAGACTTAAGAGCAAAAACTTGTGTTTTTTTTTAAATCAGACCTTCTCTTTGGTGTCCAAGTTCAAGGAGTGTGTAGTTAAGCAGGTCTGTCTGAGTGAGACTGTGATTATTCCAGCTCATACTGAAAGGATGTTGGCTGCAGAGGTGAGGGGGTTGTATGGTCAAGGTTGTGAGGGGATAGTAGAACCAGCCTTTACCTTTACTGAAAAATATAATGTTATTGTGGCTAGAACTGTTGCTCACCCTTGTGGTGGACAGTTAGTAGTTCGTGTGGCTAATTTGCAGGGGGAACCACAGGAGTTGTGGAAGGGAACAGTTATTGCTGAGTTTACTGCAGGAGTGACAGTGATGCAACTTGAACAGGGGGAGGATAAGAGTTCATGTGCTAGTGTGGATGTGTTAGTTCAGGAGTTGGGATTACCAAATCATGGGCTATCTACTGTACAATATGAAGCAGTTAGACGAGAACTACAGCAATACCTACCTGTGTTTAGTTTGGGTGATAATGACCTTGGCAAAACTTCTCTTGTATATCATCAAATCGATACAGGATCATCTAGACCTGTCAAGATGGGCCCCAGGAGGATGCCGGTGCACCTCCAAGAAGAAGTTAATATCCACCTGCAAGAGATGCTGGACAGTGACGTCATTAGGCCATCACACAGCCCCTGGGCGGCTCCAGTGGTGCTGGTGCGGAAGAAGGATGGGAAGCTCCGGTTTTGTGTTGATTATAGGAAGCTGAATGAGGTCACATTAAAGGATGCATATCCCCTTCCTCGAATAGACGACACGCTGGATACTTTGGCCGGAGCACAATGGTTTTCAACTCTCGACTTGGCCAGTGGTTACTGGCAAGTCGAGATGAACCCCCATGATCGTGAGAAGACTGCCTTCTCCACTAGGTACGGCTTGTATGAATTTAACGTCTTGCCTTTCGGCCTCTGTAACGCTCCGAGCACGTTCCAACGGTTGATGGAGCTTGTGCTGGCTGATTTACAGTGGACCAAGTGTTTGGTCTATTTGGACGATATCATCGTTTTCAGTCGGACTTTTGAGGAACATCTGGCGCGTTTGGGGGAAGTACTTGGGAGCCTGAAGCAAGCTAACTTGAAGGTCAAGCCAAGCAAGTGTCAGTTATTTGCTTCTGAAGTTAAATACTTGGGGCATGTCATATCAGGAAAAGGGATTTCAGCTGACCCAAGTAAAGTTGATGCTATTCAATCTTGGCCTGTACCGAGAAACTCCACTGATGTAAGGAGCTTTCTTGGTTTAGCGTCGTATTACAGGCGTTTTGTCGCGGAATTTGCTGCTAAAGCCCGTCCTTTACATCGACTAACTGACAAGTGTGCAAAGTTTGAGTGGACTATGAACTGTCAACAAGCTTTTGATGAACTGAAGCAATGCTTGACCCACTCCCCTGTCCTGGCATATCCTGAAATGAACACGCAGTTCCTGTTGGATACCGACGCTAGCAATATGGGCATTGGAGCGGTGCTATCCCAGATGGATGGAGGTCATGAAAGAGTGATAGCGTATGCTAGCCGTGCCTTGACCAAACAGGAACGCAATTATGCTACTACCAAGAAGGAGCTGCTAGCTGTAGTGACTTTTTGTGAGTATTTTCGACACTTCTTGCTAGGGAAGGAGTTTATTTTGCGAACTGATCATGGGTCATTGCGATGGCTGCATAATTTTAAAGAGCCTGAGGGCCAATTGGCACGGTGGCTGGAATGGTTAGCACCCTTTCACTACTCAATTATACATCGCCCAGGGCATCTTCACCAAAATGCAGATGCGTTGTTGCGTCGACCATTAGAGGCCATTGTTGCCCCAACTTATGTAACCCAGCTGAATGAGGCTTTGCAAGCAAACCAGGATACAGGAGATGTTCAAGAAGCCCAGAGGGCTGACCCTGATTTGTGCAAACTCTTTAAGTAGAAGACTGAAGGCAGAGAGCTGCGCCCAGAGTTGCAAGATCATCCTGAGCTGGGAAGGTTCCTTGGGGTGTGGGGACAACTGATTATACAAGATGGCATCCTAAAGAGATGTTTGGGAGATCCTAATCAATTGGCTTCCGAGTACCGAGTTGTATTACCAAGGTCATTAATACCGGTGACCTTGCGGTCTCTCCACGATAGTATTACTGGGGGTCATTTGGGGATTGCAAAATTGAAGGAGAAGGTTAGGGAACGGTTCTATTGGCTGGGTTGGGTGAAGGATATAGAGGACTGGGTGGGAAAATGTGAAGCATGTAACATTTTTAAAACTACAGGTACTGCCCCACGTGCTCCAATGTGCCCTGTTCAAGCTTTTCGCCCCTTTGTGAAAGTGGCTATAGATCTAGTAGGGCCTCTCCCAACTACCCCTAGTGGCCATCGCCATATTTTAGTTATCATGGATTACTTTTCCAAATGGGCAGAAGCTTTCCCAATTCCTGATAAAGAGGCTGGTACTGTAGCAAAAGTATTGGTTGAACAGTTTGTATTGTGATTTGGGGCTCCACGCGCCATTCATACAGATCAGGGTAGAAATTTTGATTGTAGACTTTTTAAGGAAGTTTGTAATCTTTTACAGATTCATAAGACTCGTACTACCCCATATCATCCCCAGTCTGATGGCCTAGTAGAGAGATTCAATAGGACATTAGAACCATGTTATCAGTGTTTGCCAATGAGAATGAGAATAACTGGGATGAGTTACTCCCTTATGTTCTGTTTGCATACCATAGTAGTGTAAAAGCTACTACTAAGTTCACTCCCCATAACGTATTGTTTGGTCGAGAGGTGGTTATGCCAGTGGACTTGCTCATGAATTTAGAATGCCCTGAGAAGTATAATTCTGTCCCAGAATATGTGCAGGTTCTAGCAGAGAGGCTGCGCTCAGTACATGGTGCTGTGCAACGTCATCAAGAAAAAGCCTCAGGGAAACAGAAAACATTCTATGACCTGAAGGTGAGCATGCAGTACTATTCTGAGGGTGAGAAAGTCTGGGTTAAAAACACCGCTCGGAGGAGAGGTAAGTGTCCTAAGTTTCAGAAGCATTTTTTGGGACCTTACACTGTGAATAGAAGGTTATCTGATGAACTGTATCAGCTGAGTGGGCATGATGGACAGATGCGGGTGGTGCATTATAATAGATTAAAGCCATGTTTTAGTAACTCTGTTGTTGCTTCTCAGAATCAAGCATGCCGTAATGATTAGTTCCAGTATTCCCAGCCTACTGGAGGAGGGACAGAAGGGAGGTTGGGGTGTCGCCCAACAGAGGGACCCTCTGGTTCTCATTCTCGATCTTCCGGGCAGCCAGTAGGTGATATCCCTAATACCTGGTGGGTTTACCAACCGGGGGTAGAATCGGGTTCATTACTTGGAGCAAACAACCTGCCTGTTTCATCGCACCCAAGCCATGAGAGACCAGTGGTTCCCAGGCACCCTAGCAACCTCAAACCTGTTCCATCGCACTCAAGCAACGAGAGACCAGTGGTTGCCAGGCACCCTAGCAACCTTGAACCGGTTTCATTGCACTCAAGCAATGAGAGACCAGTGGTTTCCAGGCCCCCTAGCAACCTTGAACCTGTTTCATCGCACTCAAGCAACGAGAGACCAGTGGTTCCCAGGCACCCTAGCAACCTAGAACCTGTTCCATCGTACTCAAGCAACAAGAGATCAGGAGTTCTCGGGTACCCTAGTGACATCGAACCTGTCTCATCACATATGAGCAGTATTGAACCTACTCCATTGACCACAAGCGATAGTGGACTAGTTGTTTCGACGTACCCTAGTGGTGGTGGAGTAGTGTCATTGCCTATGAGTAGTGGAGGACCAGCTATTCCCTTGCATCATAGCAGTGGTGATTTGGTGGTCCCATCTTCTGCTAGGAGTGGGCTGACTGTCCCAGGATTGGGTGGACTGTCAAGGTCGGGTCGGCAGCGTCGACCGCCAGTGTGGCAACAAGACTATGTATGCTTTGTGGCTGATTGGTTTCAGAGGAATGTCAATGTATGAATTTTGTACAAAACAGATTGAGACATTTTCTTTTTTTTTTTTCTTCTTGAGACTGAGACACGGGGACGCATCTTTTAGAAGGGAGGGGATAGTGTAATGTCTGTCACCTGTTTTGTATTGTCCTGATAATTTTAATTAATCAAGTAAATTAGTTGCTTGTTAGGAGGGGAAATAAAGGTATAGGAGAAATGGGAGGAGGGAGGTTGCGACGCGAGACGGGAGAGCTGAGTTAAGCGCCGCTCGAGAAGTAAAGAAAGAAAGAAATAAGTAAAGAGAGAAAGGGGTTCGAGAGTTTTTTTGTGGTATACTACGCCACGGATTTTGGAAAGTTAAACCTGGACGTTTGTGGTTTTGAAGGCGTATGTAGCATCGAAAGCGAACTTGACCTGAATTGGCCGTTTCAACTTACTGCAGACGACGTGCTGGTTCACCAACCAAACTAAGTAAAACAAAACCTTCTTCCTTTAGCGGTTGTGATATTTTCCCCTCGAATAGTACTGCATGTAAATTATATTTTAAATATTAATTATAATTGTTAGTTTAATGGGGTGGGACATTAGAACTGAAGGATTACGTTATAAAGTATTATTGCAGTCTGCTTGTAGTATGTTATTGAAATCTAGAGGGGGGTGTGTTGATTGCTGACTGGGTTGTTAGTGCAGCCTACAAGGGTTTTGCAAGTGTGTGGATTTA
This sequence comes from Acipenser oxyrinchus oxyrinchus, assembly GCA_030684275.1. Lineage (NCBI taxonomy): Eukaryota > Metazoa > Chordata > Actinopteri > Acipenseriformes > Acipenseridae > Acipenser > Acipenser oxyrinchus. The sequence goes on from CM060249.1 coordinate 94,358,079, forward strand.
TTATTGAGAGTGTTTATTTTTGTTGTCGGTTTGTTATTGCACATTGAGTTTTATGATGTTCTTTTGAGTGTGTGAGTTTGATTTGATGTCTTGCAGTTTGAGTATTATTAAGCACTTTAGTTTGGAGTTCTTTTATTATTTGATTATTTGTTAAACCCCTTCTAGGTGTGCTCACATTTATTGTGCGCATTTAACCCCCCCATTCTACTAAAGATTTGATTGCATAACGTCACTTTATACTGCTGCTACTGTTTGTAATTACTGAAAGATATTTAAGTCCATATGATTTTAATTAGACTAGCAAATAAATATGATTGGTTTTTATTTCTTGTGTAAAATTGGTATTCTTTGAGCTCCCCGGTTTCTCCGTTCTTTTATTGCTAATATCCAGACCTCACTGGACAACAAAGGTGGTGGCAGCGGTTGCGCTACCCGAACCCGAACGACCTTGCCTGTAGACAGGGAGAGAGCGTTACATAAGTTATGTTGATACAAAGAAATTTGCATTTTAAAAAAATCCTTCTATCCTGAAAGCTTTTAAATTTTTTAAATACATACCGGTAATACATAAAAAAATGTAAACACATAATTTAATAATACTAGTCATAATATTTATAGTAATACTATAGATGAAGGTAGTATCATTCAAAACTCTCTTTTTGTAATAATGTTTATTTCATGTGTGCAAATGAACCTGTTGAATGTTGTCCCAAATGGATCCCTTAAGGACTGGATTTTGGCATTCCTGACTTTACACACCCTGTAATTAACCTGCCTGCCTACTCCCTCATCTGAAATGAACAGGTAGGCCATACACTTAAATAGGGTTTGCTTTTACAGAACATATATTTGCCACTTTGGAACTGTACTAAGTTTCAACATTGTTAAGTGTTTCCCAACTTCTCAAACAAACCCATTACGTCTGGCTTCTCTGATTTAAGACTGTACTAGCTGGCAGGTAGGACACATCATATTTAAGTAGGTGCATCTGAAAGGATTTGTAATGAGGTCAGTGAGGGTAAAGCTCTTTCCTAATGGAGTGGATTACAGGTGTCTTCCCCCACACCCATTCTAACAGCTGAAGGAAGATATATTACACATTTCTTTGTCAGACATTTAATGCTGACTGTTAAAGTTATATTTTTACAAAAATATGTTAAACAGGTAACTTGTTGCTCATCCAATCCTAAGCACTTTTATAATGCTGAATTTCATTAGAGCATTAGTTATTTTGATTTTGACTCACAGTTTGGCATTATTTTAAATAACGTATATACTTATGAATTAAAAATCCCTTTCAAAAGAAATGTATATAAATAGTTTTTGCATATCCCCATTCTATGTGTATTTACAGAACAATAAACACAATTGTGAATATAAAATTGTCTGCTGGAATTGGCCCTATCTACATAAATCTTTTTTGTTTTCATTTACAGTGCATTCAAAATGGATTTCCATGGTCCTAAGATAATTTATAGTATCTGGATTGATAATTAATTTGGATATGGGTTATAGACGTGAGCATATTATGTTATTATTATTATTATTATTATTATTATTATTATTATTATTATTATTATTATTATTATTATTCTGTGCCTATTACACCAGTAAGCAGCCTCCCGAGGAAGTTATGCTAGATTTGTCTACGATGAACTTCATGTCAGATTTTAGAAACACACATGCCATAACCGTACACTGTATATCTATATTTTTGGACTATATTCTCACTTCTGTTCTGGGTACAGTAGTACATCTGCATTTCTTATGTGGTTTGTTTTCTGTGTTAGTTTAAAATGATTGACAATGTGCTTTCCACTGGGATGTAATTGTAAGTTACTTACCCAGGGCTCTCCCCTGCTGCAGCCAGCATGATAGATCACCACCCATGTCCAGCTGCACATACACCCATTTACAGATGTCCATAACATAGACTGCAGCAGGATGCAGAGCCCTTGGAAATCTTTCATTCTTTACAGTAAACTCAAAACACCAATTTAACATGGGTACTCCCAATGAGTAAGACTTGAGAAATCTAATGTTGCAAAGCTAGGAAGAGTTTGACAGGCCTATTATTCTCTAACCCAGTTCCCACCCTGAGTCAAATAAGCTTTGGTTTAATGTAGTTCAGTGTGCTAACCAAGTACCACACTGTTCTTTGTAACAATGTATTACTCATTAACGTGGGAGAAGACAAAAAAAACAGACACACATCTGTCAGTATTTTTCAAATAAAATACAGTTTCTTGAGAAAACCTCTAACAGTAAATTATATTTCAGGATTTCAAAATAAAGAATGGTCTTAGCTTCCACTTCTTTGGTTGAGAACACAACTAGACCTCCCACCTACACCTCCACCTCCACCTCCACCTCCCTTCTCCCCCAGCCTCCCACCACACTCACATACATACATGTTTTGGACGTTTTAACATTTTTTGAATATTTTTTAACACTATAGACTGAACTATCAGAAATCTAGATCAGGCTTGTGCAAAAATGATAACATTTGGCAACAACTTCCCCCAGTTCCCCCTCTTATCAACAAGAGCCTTTTCACATGGCCTCTACCTATCACATCATCTCCATTAATCAGCTACCATATTCTCCAGGCTTCTCAACCCCACTCCACTGAGGATGAGGAATCCAGCATCATTTTACATTCCACAACTGCAAAGTCTTTTCTTGTCTTTTTTTGGTGATGTATTTTATGCTTGTGTTTTGTAAAGGAGCCTAATCTATAGCATAGATAAGGACAAAGCTACTGAATTCACATGCTGTAATTCTTCAAACGGGTCCTAAACCTATTATATACAATATGTCATTTGTGCTTGCCCTGTTAGTAGAATATTTTAAAGGTCACACTGACCTTAGTAAAACAGCTTCAATCTGTTTATACTCTTGATTTGTGTTGAATCTGTGATGGATTAAGGCTGCTGTGAGAAAAGACATACAGGTCTCGATTTAAAAGCTTTATGCCTTTATTTTACTGTCACAGCATTTTATAAACCCTTTTCCTTGTGGCCTTCATAAGCATTTCCCCTCCCATTATTTGATTATCTCTAATCGGTATAGTCTATCAATTGAAGGGGTGTGCAAGCCCATATTGCCACATCCCCGAATGAAGATGCCTTTACTACGGTATGAGTGGATAACAGATTAAAGAGAGCCCACATTCCAAATAAATCTACCCTTTATCATCCCAGTGTTTAGCAATATTTCCAGTTTTTGTATACCTGTTAATAGAGCACTTCTTTTTTTATTTAAAAGTTAAAACAGAAAAAGAAAGGCAATCTGTAACTGTATACCTTTTGTTTTGTTAATAAACATTTGTAAAACATATTTTTTCTGCAAACTTTGCTAGTGGGCATCATTATTTTAATGGTATTATTATACCCTTTTTTCTGTTTACATTTTTGATTTTGACTTACCTTCAGCTTTTATCGTCAGGAATTTCTCAGCGTACTGATGAATTAAAACAAAGTAGTCTTTAGCCCCCAATAAAAAAACAAAAGCTGCAACCTATATTAAACACCTTCCCTTTTATTTTAAGTAGCCTTATGTTTTAACCAGCTATCAGTACTGGTACACATATTATATAATAACACTATTATTATTATTATTATTATTATTATTATTATTATTATTATTATTATTATAAAATGTTAACCTGAAAAACTTATTTTTGTATTATTATGTTGTCATAATAAGTGCGGAGTAGTGGTCAGGGCTCTGGAATCTTGACCGAAGGGTCGTGGGTTCAATCCGCAGTGGGGGACCCTGCTGTTTTACCCTTGAGCAAGGTACTTTACCTAGATTGCTCCAGTAAAAACCCATCTGTATAAATGGGTAATTGTATGTAAAAATAATGTGATATCTGTATAATGTGATATCTTGTAACAATTGTAAGTCGACCTGGATAAGGGCGTCTGCTAAGAAATAAATAATAATAATATTGATTTATATTTATTAAAATTAGAATTCACAAAATTAAGGACACTTTGCAGCATATTAGTGACACTTTATGCCTAAAATGCCACAGAGTATGATGGAAGGAGGTATAAGGAATTCTTAACCCAACGTCACTGTACTGTATCAACAATAAGGACACATTAAAATGGCTTTATGAAGTGGAAAGAAAAATGTGGGTAACGCTTTACATTAAGTGTCTCTACTTGCTGTGTATTTACATAGTAGTTACTTAGTAAATACATGTGTACTTACTACTTAGACATAATTACAATGTTATTATGCACAGTTACAATGTACTTAACAAGTACATTTTTTTGCCTGATACACTGTATGTAAGTACACAATTGTATCTTGTTAGGGTTAGGGATAGGGTTAGAATTAGGGTTAGAGTTAGAGTTAGAGTTAGAGTTATATCATGCAACATTGTACACATTAAGTATGTTGTAACAATGCATAATTACATTGTAATTGTGTGTAAGTACACATGTATTTACTAAGTAACTACTATGTACATATGCAGTAATCAGAGGCACTTCATGTAAAGTGTTACCAAAATGTGCCAGTATTGCTGGCACAGTAAAGCTGTCTGAGGACTTCATGAATAGTCTAGGATGCTTCAGCTACAACATCACTTAGTGCAGTTGTTGTTTACAGCGTAGAACCATAACATCTTTATAGAGGGTCACTTTGCAAGCACCTTGTAGAATCTAAGATTATTTTTCCAAATGAGTACTAACAACTTTCCTTATTAGTCCAAGAGTCAGTAGTTTATATTTAATATGAGTAGAAAGCCAAAAGAACAGATACAACCCTCAGCTATACTGGTAAACAATAAGAAATGTAATAAAGTGTATGGCAGTGACTCCACTCCTCCGTTACTTTAAGAGATCAAATGATTATGCAAGGTATGAAATGTACTAGATTTTAAAGACATTGCCTGCTTGGCACAGTTCTAATTCTAAAAGGTGCACGTTTAACACCTAACAATAGATCACTTGTTAAAGCCATATCATTTTCTTCAAACAGTCTGCTCTTTAGAATGCAGTGCATTTTATAAATTAAGCAATCTAATAATATCTGTGACATGAGAAATATGAGAAGAGTGAGCATGGGCATCCAAAAGAAGGTCAAATACAGCTGCTGTTTCTAGAGGTGTTCATGCATTATTTAAGAATTTTTCTTTTGTTTTTATGATTACACTAAAGACTTATTTATTTAACACAGTTATGGCTTGGCAGTAAAACTTGTTTGTATCACCTTCCTGTTTTGTGCAGCATTTTTTTTAAATACATAATCATAATCATAATATGGTATTAATACATGTTTTTTCTTTATATGAAGTTGTTCCAATTCTGGCTTACTTCATCACAAACATAAAAACTACAACATAACGTTGATAACGTTGTGTCACAACAGATCACCCTGGGGGCACTTTAATATCGGAAGAACATATTGAGTCATGTCATTTTCAAATGCTTTCTTTCCGTTTATTTTTTGCCAGCACCTCTTTTGTCCAGTTCAGAGATTGAACCATGACCCTTGTATACAAGTTCACAAACTTGGTAGCAATTAAGTATACATGCCTACAACAAAATACAACCTTACGCACAACACAGCACAGCATTGTACAAGTTGACATGGAATTGATTTATGTCAAATGTGAAGAGCATAAATAAAAGCAAATAAACATGCTGAAATATGTCTTACGTGTATGCCAGAAACTCATTTAGGTAACGTTAGCCATACTTCTGAAAAACACAGAAGAAAATATTTAAACACTACTTGCACCAATTCTAGTAATTCAAAGTAATTCATTTCAATGACATATTTAAAATTAAGTGTATTAATGTTAAAAACACACAAATGGCACCTTCACAACAGTTTGGAAACCTTTTGAAGTTGTTCATTTTTTTTATTTTTTTTTTTATTTAATGAAACCTTACATTTGCTTACTGGAAAACTTTGCATTGAAATTTTAATTTTATGACTTTTCTTAAACAAATACAACCCAACTTTGAACCACAATTACAACCTCTGGAACCTGCAAATTCAACAGCTATCAGAAGAAATCTTGGAGGAAGAAGGAAATGCTATTTTTGGATTACAGTAATTCATTATGCCTACTACTGCCTGCCAGCTGATACTATAAGTTCTCAATTTCACTTTTCTTTTTTCCCCTGCTTTGTGATTTGAATAGCTAATGCATTTAATTTAACATTTTTGCCACTTTGGACCACGAGGCTGTGTATTCCTCCCTGAAGTGGAAACATCTGAATGTCTAATGACATTAAATAAATGTATAGGTACATACTTAGAAAACAACAAGCCTGAAACAGGAACATCAGACAAATTGCTTGGCATATTCTAGTTTTTGACAGAATCCAGTGTGCTCATGTATAAATCAATTTTTGTTTGTTTTAGATTTTAAAAGTTTGCCAACAGTTATTAGAAAGGAAATTGTTTTTATTATATTGTCATTGTCTGTGGTTTATATTTTTAAATGTTTTGCAGATACTAAGATGAATTTAATTAAAGATATGTGGTTTTCTTTTAAGCATGTGAGCCCGAAGGAGCAGGCTTAATTGTGTGGTAATGCCCACCTTGTGTACATGCCCGAGCCATAGTCAAGGCCATTCTGGTTACAAGCCCTTTTCTTTTCTTTAACCACTGGACCAAACAGCCTCGGATATAGGATAGGATTTTAAGATTTAAATGCTCATCCTGAGCTATTAACCGATTTATTTATTTATCATACAGTATATAGATTTTCAGGTGGATTGATTTGGAACGGTGAATAAACAAAGTTTGAATACTAACATTTGGGCGGGCTTAATCAGGATTTTAGCCTGCCTGATTGACCAATCAGGTTACAGGAAATCTCCTATCCATAGTCTAATGTTAATTAATAACCTCAAACAGGAATTTAAGATCTAATGCAGTGCTATTGGGCCCTATTCATAATTAAAACTGCTTTGATGGGTTAAGTAAAATTTGGAATGAATATTATCATGGATATCATCTTTATAACAAGACAAGGCTTGTCCTGCTATTGGTTTCTATATAAGATAGCTATCACATTTTCTTAGAACAACTACACTGGAAGCTTGTAGATTAAAGGGGGACGTCTATAAGCCCAGCAATAATAAGTAACAGTAGGCATGAGTTTCAGATATGTTTTTATGCATTTATAATGAATCTTACAAAGCTTCAATGAGACTTCCCCTTTAAGGCATAATGAAGCAATGGTTAGAATAAATATCAGCTTGCAGTAGTGTTGTGTTTAAAGTGGTTTAAAAAAGGTGCTAGTATGCACAAAAAACTGCTGTGGCGAGGGAAGCTGTGGCTGGATGATTTTACCACATTTAGACAGAGCTACAGATTATGTATCATTTTTAAATGCCATCTACAATATGTTATTAAGCTTTTTGTAAAGAACTTGTTAGTGTTTAATGTTATACAATGAAAACATTAAATTGTTATACTGTCAATTACTTTTAGATTATGCATCATAAAAGGTCTATATAAATTAAATATTTAAAAAACTTTTTTTTTTTTTTGTGACTGCTGCTGAAGTTTTGGGGTGCTTGCAAATGAGAATATACTACATGCTACCCACTGGGGACTCATGCAACACCTTGAATATACAGTATTTCATTTATACTACATGCTTCCCACTGGGGACTCATGCAACACCTTGAATAGACAGTATTTCATTTATACTACATGCTACCCACTGGGGACTCATGCAACACCTTGAATAGACAGTATTTCATTTATTTGCATCACCACAGAACCTTAAGAAAAAAAAAAACAGCTATTTATATTTCTCTTTGTATTCCAGATATTGTTGTTTACAACAATCAGGGTAATCAACAGAATTAATGCTTGCGGGGGAGTTTCTTTGCTCTTGTCCAGATATTGAAGATCCTGGCTGATGAGAAGTTTGCTGGTTTAATTTGGGCTTGGTGCTGACTTCTTTTTAGGTGTTATGTGTTGTGTTGTCCAAACTGTTGGAATCGTCACTCTGTGATTGCTCAGTCTTAGATTGCTTTGGCTGGCCTAGATTGCTCTTTTCATTTTGACGTTATAAAACTAGGACACAAAAATAAAACAGACAGAATTCAACACAAAACCTGTTAGTGAGATTTGACTGGTACGATTTCCAACACACATAAGTAATGCATAAAATTGGCGACTACAGTGATCTACAGGGGAAGTGCTTCCGGAGAATAAGGGCATGACCTGAGGTGAAACATACTCGCGCTAGGAGATACACTAAAGTCAAAGCGTTTCTGTTCGAAACTAAAGAGGTCCGGGTAGGGTGTTTTGCAGCAGTATAACATTTATATAATTTTTTCCCCCTAGATTTTTTTTTCTTTTGCCGGTGTACCATACCATCAGTTTTTTTTTTTCTTACCAGTATGCATACCGGCATATACCGCCCCACTTTAACCACTGGTTAAAAGTAAGCACACTCCAGGGTTTGTGGGTCATGATACAATAACCTTGGGTTCTTGTGAGGCAGGAGGCAGCACAACCCAGACCTGGCTTTGTATTACTTTCTCGTGTAATCCATCAAAACATACTCATGTTATTCTGTGCCATGTCTAGATTTATTAATAGATCAGCTTTCAAAGGACATTTCATAGTGTGGTTGCCATTTGAGGATGCTGTACCTTTTGTTCTGGTCTGTACCAACACAGTTGGAATATGATATTAACCTTTGCAAAATAAAGCTGATTAAGTAATAATAATAGATACCGTCATACTGCATCACAAATACATCACTGAGGTAAATATCAATTCACAACAATATGCTGGATTATTTGCTGTTTAGGGGCGACTAAATTAGGTATTGGGCATATTAGCTATGCTGACCTGGGAAAACTGCCAATGTAGTGCTACTATATTGCCACTGAAGATCATTTGATATGTGATATGTGAAAGCATGGGTAATAGTTTGATGTAATTTGCCTCCTGGGCATACTTGGAAACATGATGGCCCCCTTAATAGGGCTCCTGGTAAAAGAAAAAACGAAGTAATTGAAACTGAATCTAAGTCAGGATATTATTTAATACTGTATTACATCTCCAGTGCCTGATAAAACACACATACAAGATATTGATGAAAAGCAACATGATCTCAGCTAGATGATCCCCTACCAAAAGCAGATATCATTATAGTGTCTCATTTCAAGCTCACGGGATCTCGCAAACCAAGGTTAAAACTTAAGCAAAATGACTAATTGGAAAAATCAAAAAGCTCTGTTAGGACTACCTGCTTTGTTCCTTGTCATGATTTTTCTACCTTCATCTCGGAAAAGCAGATCAATATTCTGGATTAACAAAGCAGATTTACACAATAATAGGATTTAACTCTAAAGATGTTGCATTGTTGCAGTCTTTGGTTGGACCTAACTGAAGACATGTCATTTGATTGTGAGTGGAACGTTGCAGTGAGAAGGCAGAAGCACACAGCATGGCTCACAGAGTTACATTATGATGGTCCCAGGAGAAAAGAACCCCATCATTCATGACAAGAAAATCCATAAAGATGCATGATTCAAAAAGCAATATTAACTGGGTTTAATGTAATTGAGAGATGAGGTACAGTATAATGGATTTCTAAATCTGACACTTTTTACAAAAGAGTCTTAGAATAAAGCTGAATGCTTTTCAGTTATTTCTTCTGTGAAGTAAGAATTGGAAATTCTTCAGACAACCATCATTTTAAGGGGAGGAAATTGATATTTAGCCTGACCCAAAGCTAGATCATTTAGCACAGTTACTTATCCTGGTATGGCAGCTGTAGAATACTTGAAATGCAAGGTATGCTCATACATACATTGCAAGGTATGCTCATACATACATTTTCCGATAAATCCAGTTTTAACAGTATTATTGTGTTCAGTGTTCATCAACTACAGTATGTTCAAACTTCTGAGTTTTAAGAAGTCACCAAGATGTGATAACTGAAACAGAAAATGATGAAGTGTTGATTTAAATCTAAACTAAAAGAAGAGTAAATCAATTAAGCCATGTACAGTACTCTTCTGATATGTCCTACTAATACCAAGTTGCCTCTTAAGATATTACAAGCTTGTAAATGATATGTCGGAGTTGTTTATTTCTGGTTTAGGGGTGCTTTTCCTTTCTGATAAAATGTTGTTTATAACAAATAGGGGTAAAGATTTTGCATAATTTTTGAAAATGTATATTTAAAAAAAAAAAAAAAACTGGGATGGCCGCAACATAATTTTTGAGATTAGTACAAACATTTGGGGATATCTTGCTGTTATTCCTCAAGAATATATATAATCACATTATCCTGGAATACATAAATAAATCCTTTAATTATCCACATAATTAGGAGATTCTGACACCATGGTGGACATGGAAAGTGATGTTTTATTTGATAAGTACACTGGGGTCACTTGTCCTTTCCTTTAGTACAAGAACTGTGTTTTTTTCCAGTATTTTTTTTTTTTGGATCTATTGACAGGTGTCTTGTATTGAAATTTCCTGCATGCATTTTTACTTCAAAACAATGCCATCGTCATATGAGATGGATGAATATACTAACCTTAAATAGTCAGTTATAAATTCTGATGCAAAAAATTGCCAAAACACGTGTCTAACAGTTCAGCAGCTAGGCCGTGTGCCACCTTAGTGGAAGATTTCTCAGGAGTGACCGCTGGACTGCACTCCTAGCACTGCACTGGAGAAAAAAAAATACATGAAAACACACACAGCTACTATTGAGACACTTCAACAAGGAAAGGGAAACACCACGATGTTTACAAGTGCCATCAGGTCAGAAGCAACATTCCTGAGGAGTGAAACATAGGGCTGGATTATTCCCCTCTGGCAGACACTGTTCACATCAGTTCCATTACAGTGGAAGATAATCCTTTCTTTTTTACGCCACCTTAATAGCGTTCCCAGAGCACTTGGTGTTGCTAACAGTAGGGACTATTCTTTAACCCTTGAATGTCTGTTTCAAAAGGTATGTTATTTGGCAAGGCTGCATTTAAAAACAAGAAGGAAGTTATTGTGTTTGTACCTCAGATGTTTATACAGAGGAATGCCTATCTCATGTTGTAATTTGATATGGATGTCCCTGTCATAGATGCAAACTGTAAAAGAAACCTGTGCTACTTCTTTATCACAATGAATGTTATTAATGCTATTCTGTTTTAGGAAATTATAAATCTTTTCCTGTTTAACTAATGCTTTGGTATTTAGTCTAGTTGCAGCGTTGAATATTTATTATTAGTGTCTATGGTTCAATATGTGCTTTCCTTGAACCTGGAGCATAAATATTAGCTGTTGCTTTTGGTTGCCGTCTGTGGTGCTGTTACATAAATCCCAGTGAGACTATTTAAAACATGTTTTTAAATCTCCAATCAGGAACCAAAAATGATGCAATTGGTGGACACTGCTGATCTGAACCACAGTTACCGTAATATCTGATGTGTTAGGCCAATCTTTTTCACATTTTTTTTCCTAGTTGTTGTATGTGTGTTACACCAGCAAGCATTGTACTAGGTATAATCTACTGCATGTATGGCTATAGCTTTTCATTTTACACAGGTGTGCATACAATTTCCATGCACAATATATGTACGGAACATTATGGTAAGTCATTAAAAACTATATTCAAGGATTGCTTCTCGTAGTATTATACAGTGTGAATAGTGCCAATATTATTAATTCCCACTTTTCAAGTGGTGAAAAGTGCTGAATACAGTGTGATTTATAACTTCCGCAACATTGTCGGAGCATTGCGAAAACTGTGGAGTACGTGGAGGATAATAAGTAAAGGGAAAAAAGGCTATAACAGAGACATTCTGTGACTCATCATTTGGCCACCAGAGAATTGTTTAGTTATAAAGAGGCTGAATGCCTACAGTTTCTCAGTACTTACAGACAGACATGCTTAGAATGTCAAAGCTTACACATGCAGATCTCACTGAACTAATTTAGCTGTTTGGCAAAAATGGACGTTATTGCACTACAACAGCTACTGCTTTTGCTAGCAAGCACCCTGACAGAGGCACAATTCCAAGATCAACGGAAACAAGATTAGTAGAATGATTCCTTTAGACCGGAAGTGTAGTGATCACAAGAGAAGCGACCAACACTGATGAAGTAGCAACTCTGGGAACAGCAGGCAGTTCAACATGAGAAAAAAACACAGGTGGCTGGTGCTAGTCAGTTCTCTGCATGGAAGGTTCTTCATCGTAATATGTTTCATCCTTACAAGATTACCTCTGTGCAATTGTTATCAGTAGCAGATACTGCATGCCTTAAGCTATTCTGTGAGCAAGTGAAAGAATAGACCACCAATGAGGCAGATAACATCATCTTCTCAGATGAGGCTATTTTTCACCTGAACGGGACCATGCCTGCCAAAACATGTGTTATTTTGTTAAGGACAACCACTATGTGAATATAGAACATGCACAATTTTCAGTGTCATGGTGTGGTGTGGCATTCACAATACATTTATGAAATAAGTGGTCCGCTAATGCAGTGTACTACAGGTCTGACCTGCTAAACATCCTTTCACCACACTTCATGTCCTCCGGCACGTGATGTCCCAGCATGATGGTGCTCTTGTGCATCATTCCGTACATGGAGGCTGTGTGGTCCAGTGGTTAAAGAAAAGGGCTTGTAACCAGGAGGTCCCCAGTTCAAATCCCACCTCAGCCACTGACTCATTGTGTGACCCTGAGCAAGTCACTTAACCTCCTTGTGTTCCGTCTTTCGGGTGAGATGTAATTGTAAGTGACTCTGCAGCTGATGCATAGTTCACACACCCTAGTCTCCGTAAGTCGCCTTGGATAAAGGCGTCTGCTAAATAAACAAATAATAATAATGTCCAATCCTCATTAGACAATGAATTGCCAGGACAATGGAGAGGAAGACAAGGGCCCAATTCCATTGCCTCTGTGGTCACCCCAAGACTTTTGGGTTTAGTGCTGTAAACATAAATGAGTTTAGGCAGTCAGTTTCCAATGAGATTGCTCAGATTAATGCAACAACATTGCAGAGTGCCAGGATGCATTGGTATCAAAGAATTGATCAACGCTTTACACAAAATGGAGGTCATATTGAACATTTATTGAAATTTAAATGTCTTCTAGAATTGTGCTGTTTTAGTTAAATATTGATATTATTAGATAACCTTCTGATGGCCAAACGGTGCGTTACTCAATGCCTCTGTCATAAACGGAGATCAACACCTGTCATTTCCCTTTGCATAGCATCCTTCACATACCCTTTTCTTTCAATTAATTTTCATTGTATAAAACTCAAGTGTGTGTTAATACCCTCAAAGATGTGACTATAGAAAACCAAAGGTCTTTTGTTACTGACAGTGAGTCAAGGTTTGTTTATAATAGGCAAGTCCCTAATGTTTGGTGAGGGATGCAATTTCCTTCCTTTCTAAAACACACATCTAGACCCCACAGAAAAGTCTTCCCCGGCCTAGATTTCAAAGGCTTATAATCATGTTTAAACAGACACCACAGAACAACTTTTTAGAGTCAAATTGAACTCAGCAGGATCTAATTTTTTTGTGTGTGAAATATTTATAATAAAATGTCATATTAGCGTGTACAGACAAATTCAAACTTAAAGTACAAAAAGAAAAATGGAAATGTGGATCCTTATTTCCTCATTCATAAAAACGATAAAACATTATGTCTATGGTTGTGAACATTTTCTGGTTTTGTGGGACAGCTGATCACCCCAGTACACAAATGCAGTCACAAATACATGCAACAGCTCAGTCTACTGTTTTAGATATTATGCCTTCCTCTCTTTGTTGTTAGGCAATTAGAGGACAGAACATTACACACACAAATGCATAGAACATTTGCTTTTCATTAAACATGTGTCTCTTTTCACGAAGATTCATCTCATGAATTATTTTAACAATGTTCTTTCAAAGTCTGTTTTTATTAATACAACACACTTTAAAAAATCATGAAAGCAATCAAGACTAACTTTTAGTTAATCAAAGGGCTTGTTTATTTATTTTATATCTGTACTGGACATAGGCAATAATTATGCCCCAATAAATAATGTGGTACAAAGCAAAAATGTTAAATATTGTACAAAGCATGTAAAGTGGAGGTCAATAAGGTCAGCACTGATACAATGACTCAACAGTATAAGATAACAGACTAACAGATAATTAGTGAGGTTGGCCCACCAAATAAATTGGAATGACAGCATTTTATATGGGTATTGATGGGAGTAGGCCAGAAAACTGTGAACAACAGTCTTGGGTCCGATTCTACAGCCTAACAGCAATTACTGTACTGCAGGAAAATCACAGTTGATTGACACAGTTAACATGTGTCATACATGGGTTTGAGATTCATATGCGTTGATGACATTTACAGTTTTAAGATGGTACTCTATGGTCAGGTTTAATTAAAATGTGTTAAACTGTGGCATTTATATTACAAATATGATTTCTTTGAACCAGCCTGACACACCAGAGAGCTATGGAGGTACATTCCTGCGGAGTCCAGCTCTACAGCATTATTAAGAAATTAATCTTTTAATCCTGTGTCAGTGTCTGATGTGGTTGGGGGGATTCAGGGCTATGCTCAGTGACCTGTTCTTGACTCGTGGCCAACTTGCCTTCCGGCTGTGAGCCCAGCCATGAACGGAATAGTGAATGACTCACTTTCTTCAGGATTGGTGCCGCCTCTCTGAAGGTGGCGGCTCTGACCCCACTTTTAAAAAGCCTCAGTTCTCGCTAAATGAGCTGGTAACTTCCGCCCCCCTCTAACCTGCCATTTTTGGCTATGTTGGAAAAGGTTGTTGCAGTGCAGCTTCAGTCTCACCTCAATGACGAGTTTAAGAAATTCCAATCCGGTTTTAGATCCAGCAGTTACCTTCTTCTTGCTTTAGATACTGGTTCCTATGCTATACTTTTACTTTTAGACCTTTCAGCTCCTATTTTACTCAGTGGAACCTGTTTGTAACTGTGGGTTCTTTCTGCTCCAATTGTACGGAGGGGTGCTGTGGTGTGCCCCATGGCTCCACTTTGGGTCCAATGCTCTTCTGTCTCTGTATGCTGCTGCTGGGCTCTATTTTTTGTAATTATAATCTGAATTATCGTTTTTATGCAGATGATACTCAGATTTATCTTACACTCCCACCTAACACTGATGCTCTCCTGCTGTCTTTCTGAGGTGCAGATCCGGATGTCTCGGAATTATATTAAATTCAAGCAAAACTGAGGTTTTACTTTTCGGTCCACGGCGTTACCTTGGCACGGCTCCCTCCCTTGCTATTCCTTTCAGTGGCAGTCTTTTGGTTCCTGCTTCAAATGCCAGGAATCTGGAAGTTATTTTCAATCCTGCTTTGACTTTTGGGGACCATTTACATTCAATTACTAAGATTTATTTGGGTCATATTGAGGAAAGGATTCCTTTGTATTGTATACACTGCCTGTTTATTAGGACTTGTACAGAATATTGGGTTGGCCCACCGTTTCACAATTTTTCCTTTCACAAAAAAGGCTTCAAATAATCCCCCCTTAAGACGTGTAGACAGAACTATTTTGTGCAACTGTAACACCATTAAAAAGCAACTTAGGAGGGAAGATATTTGTGTCAAACAACGGCGATAACAATATGTGTTTTTTGAGGAATTGTGACAAGGGGTTATGAGGAGAAAACAACAACTTGCAGTTAACAAATTTACCAACTTGTGGCAGACTTGTTAGAACTCATGTTTGTTGTGGCTTCTAAAAGTTCTTAGAATACAGGAAATTCTAAGAACAGGAAAAGGCCAAACATTATCCTGTTCTTTTGGCTTGACAGCGCTGTCTGAATATTCTACACCAAAAATGTCCTACAACATAAGATATTCCAGTAACAGGAAAACGGGCCTTACTATGAGCGCCACCAATCACCACGGGTGATAAGTCTACATTGGCAATAATGTACTGTATTTCAGAAATATAACTCATTGGGGAGCCGCGGATAACTGAAGTCACGGATGAATGTGGTGCAGATAAATTAGGTTCTAGGGTACATGCATTATAGGATTTACAGGAGTAGCACTGTCTAATATTGAGACCACATGAGAACATGATTTATCATCTCCCTTAAAGGTAGATATTGAAGAGCCTGGCTTGGTAGATAGAGAAAAGCCTGTTTGGGCGTTTTATAACTAAGTGATACATAAAATGGAAACATATGGAAACTGTTACAAGTCATGTATCTTTTAGACCATCATACTGTATTATTGCAAACAAGAAATCATGTAAAACAAATAGCAGTTGATAATTAAATACTGACATCAAAACAAAAAAACTGATCACACCTTAATGAGGATCCATCTGGACCTTTGTTCATCATATCTTTCAATAGAAGACATTCTGAAAGATATTCATTCAAATTGTCATTCACATATTTGTTTCTGAAAGAAAAAAAAACATGAATTACAATTCTTAAACAAATAAGAAACAATTTAAGACAACATACAAGCCTCTAACTTAAATTTATATATCTGGTTTGTTAATTTTAATTGGTGTTTTGTTTTTTACCTTTCTGAGAAAATTGTGCTACTGAAGATTTGTAAATATCTCTCATTCAAGCTAAATACTTGTTTCCAGTACTTTTGCAAAGGCATTGCTTGGCCAAGTGTACCTACAGCTATAAAAAAAGATATATTATCTGATGCACCACAGGACTACAGTACTAGAAATTATTTAATGTTTTCTAATCTTCCATCTTTTCTGCAGGACCTTCACCTTGAGTGATGAGGCCAGTCATATTTTTGTTTAGAGGGGTCCCAATAGAAATAATAGAAATAAAAAAACCTGCAGATTTAACATAATAAATCATCTACTAATTTTCTCAAAGCTGCCATGCATTAACTGCCCACTTATGACATCTTGGAATCGTTAACTACTGAATATGTACTGTACAGTTCTGAAAGTATGTAAACTGCAGGAACTATGGTTCCATTGTGTTACTTTGTAGAACAGCCCAATTTTAACAGGGCTTATTGTTCTCCCCAGTTAATAGCAGATTATTTCATTGTACCCCTGTTTGAATGACATTTTAAGATCATTATAATGGGACTGTTAAGCTTCGAAATGTCCAAGACAGCTCCCTTTGATTTTTGAGCAGTGTTCCGTTTCATTAACAATCACTGTGTTCATAAACAGCAGTAAGAGTTATTGCAGTGTTCAGATGAATGATTACCAGAGCAGAGAACATGTAACAGCAATTTAGTGTTGAAATATCACACCAGTGAACAAGACCCAGAGACTTAGTGTGTGAGATTAAGGGAAAACCAAAGAAGCACATGTGTGCTGGTGTATAACCAGTGAGATGAAGTTCTACTAGATCAGACCCAGATCTGTTCATGACTTGAAGAACTATATATGAATATGGCACAACCGCGACTCTGCCTAGAGAAGGCCGTCCACCAAAACTCAGTGACCAGGTAAGGAGGACATTAGTCAGAGAAGCAACCAAGAGGCCAATGGTAACTCTGAAGGAGCTGGAGAGATCCACAGCTGAGATGGGAGAAACTGTCCATGAGACAACTATAACCCGGACGCTCCACAAAGTTGGGCTTTATGGAAGACTGGGGAGAAGAAAGCCATTGCTGAAAAAAACCCATATCAAATCCTGTTTGGATTTTGCCAAAAGGCATGTGGGAGACACAGCAAACATGTGGAAAAAGGTTCTCTGGTCTGATGAGACCAAAATTGAACTTTTTGGCCTTAGCGCAAAACACAATGTGTGGTGCAAAGCCAACACTGCTCATCACCCTGAGAACACCATCCCCACGGTGAAGCATGGTGGTGGCAGCATCATGCTATGGGGATGCTTTTCATCGGCAGGGACTGGGAAACTGGTCAGGATTGAGGGCAAGACTGATGGAGCCAAATACAGGAAAATTCTAGAGGAAAACCTGTTTCAGTCTGCAAGAGACCTGGGACTGGGGTGGAGGTTCACCTTCCAGCAGGACAATGACCCTAAACACACAGCCAAAGCTACACTGGAGTGGTTTAAAAACAAGAACCTGAATGTCTTAGAATGGCCCAGTCAAAGCCCAGACCTCAATCTGATTGAGAATCTGTGGCAAGACTTGAAAATTGCTGTTCACCAACGGTCCCGATCCAACTTGATAGAGATTGAGCAATTTTGCCAAGAAGAATGGGCAAAAATTGCATGATCCAGATATGCAAAGCTGGTAGAGACTTACCCAAAAAGACTCACAGCTGTAACTGCTGCCAAAGGTGCTTCTTCCAAGTATTGACTCAGGGGTGAATACTTATGCAACCAACAAATGTCTTTTTTTTGTTTAGTTAACTTTTGTGTCACAATAAAAAATATTTTGCACTTTCAAAGTGTTAAGTATGTTGTGTAAATCAAATGGTAAATATCCCAATTTAATTCATTTTAATTCCAGGTTGTAACACTACAAAATGTAGAAAAGTCCAAGGGGGGTGAATGCTTATGCAAGGCACTGTATATATATATATATATATATATATATATATATATATATATTTTGATGTCAGTATTTGTGACATGATTTGTCATTTGCAAAGGCTCTTCAATATCTACCTTTAAGGGAGATGATAAATCATGTTCTTATATATATATATATATATATATTCGGTTGTTATGTTTTAAAGGCACTGAGTCAGGGCCGTAACCAGAGCTGAAATTCTACCAAGGTCACACTAGTTCAGTCGGGCAGCAGTGTGCAGTAGTGGTTAGGGCTCTGCACTCTGTACCGGAGGGTCGTGGGTTCAATCCCAGGTGGGGGACACTGCTGCTGTACCTTTGAGCAAGGTACTTAGAAAGGTACTTAGGTACCTAGATTGCTCCAGTAAAAACCCAGCTGTATAAATGGGTAATTGTACAGTGCCTTGCGAAAGTATTCGGCCCCCTTGAACTTTGCGACCTTTTGCCACATTTCAGGCTTCAAACATAAAGATATGAAACTGTAATTTTTTGTGAAGAATCAACAACAAGTGGGACACAATCATGAAGTGGAACGAAATTTATTGGATATTTCAAACTTTTTAACAAATAAAAACTGAAAAATTGGGCGTGCAAAATTATTCAGCCCTCTTAAGTTAATACTTTGTAGCCACCTTTTGCTGCGATTACAGCTGTAAGTCGCTTGGGGTATGTCTCTATCAGTTTTGCACATCGAGAGACTGAAATTTTTGCCCATTCCTCCTTGCAAAACAGCTCGAGCTCAGTGAGGTTGGATGGAGAGCATTTGTGAACAGCAGTTTTCAGTTCTTTCCACAGATTCTCGATTGGATTCAGGTCTGGACTTTGACTTGGCCATTCTAACACCTGGATATGTTTATTTGTGAACCATTCCATTGTAGATTTTGCTTTATGTTTTGGATCATTGTCTTGTTGGAAGACAAATCTCCGTCCCAGTCTCAGGTCTTTGCAGACTCCATCAGGTTTTCTTCCAGAATGGTCCTGTATTTGGCTCCATCCATCTTCCCATCAATTTTAACCATCTTCCCTGTCCCTGCTGAAGAAAAGCAGGCCCAAACCATGATGCTGCCACCACCATGTTTGACAGTGGGGATGGTGTGTTCAGGGTGATGAGCTGTGTTGCTTTACGCCAAACATAACGTTTTGCATTGTTGCCAAAAGTTCGATTTTGGTTTCATCTGACCAGAGCACCTTCTTCCACATGTTTGGTGTGTCTCCCAGGTGGCTTGTGGCAAACTGTAAACGACACTTTTATGGATATCTTTAAGAAATGGCTTTCTTCTTGCCACTCTTCCATAAAGGCCAGATTTGTGCAGTATACGACTGATTGTTGTCCTATGGACAGAGTCTCCCACCTCAGCTGTAGATCTCTGCAGTTCATCCAGAGTGATCATGGGCCTCTTGGCTGCATCTCTGATCAGTCTTCTCCTTGTATGAGCTGAAAGTTTAGAGGGACGGCCAGGTCTTGGTAGATTTGCAGTGGTCTGATACTCCTTCCATTTCAATATTATCGCTTGCACAGTGCTCCTTGGGATGTTTAAAGCTTGGGAAATCTTTTTGTATCCAAATCCGGCTTTAAACTTCTCCACAACAGTATCTCGGACCTGCCTGGTGTGTTCCTTGTTCTTCATGATGCTCTCTGCGCTTTAAACGGACCTCTGAGACTATCACAGTGCAGGTGCATTTATACGGAGACTTGATTACACACAGGTGGATTCTATTTATCATCATTAGTCATTTAGGTCAACATTGGATCATTCAGAGATCCTCACTGAACTTCTGGAGAGAGTTTGCTGCACTGAAAGTAAAGGGGCTGAATAATTTTGCACCCAATTTTTCAGTTTTTATTTGTTAAAAAAGTTTGAAATATCCAATAAATTTCGTTCCACTTCATGATTGTGTCCCACTTGTTGTTGATTCTTCACAAAAAATTACAGTTTCATATCTTTATGTTTGAAGCCTGAAATGTGGCAAAAGGTCGCAAAGTTCAAGGGGGCCGAATTCTTTCGCAAGGCACTGTATGTAAAAAATAATGTGATATGTGAAATAATGTATAATGTGATATCTTGTAACAATTGTAAGTCGCCCTGGATAAGGGCGTCTGCTAAGAAATAAATAATAATAGTTCAAGGTACCGATAACAATAATATACACAAAACATAAAGATAAGTATTTCATTTAAAGTTAAGGTCATTCTTTGGACCTCTTGCCTCCCTCCCTTGCACATAGCTTATTTAAATAAACCTTCATTTGTATTTATTTGTTGCCCCATTTACGTCTGTGCTGTGAATTAAATTAACTCGGGGTCTCACTCTGCTTAAGTTAATGTACAGTAAAATAATTCAAATAAACACCGCCATTTTTCATTTTCATGTACAATCATTTTGCAGACTTTTTTTATTCCAAATTTAATTTTTGTAGCAGACCAATTGTTGACCTTGCACAACACAAGCACAACTACTTCCTTTAACAAGTAAAAAAAATAAATAAATAAATAAATAATAATAATAAAAATAGCGATCTCTTTTTCTTAAATTGCTGTTAACCGTAACTTAAGGCTATATTTAAGATAACACGCTAAAAGTTCATGACATTTAAATAAACTTAGGCTAGGCGATAGTTAGGTTAAACTGAAAAAAATGAAAACACTCTATTTACTTTTTTTTTTTTTACTGCTGAATCTGCACAGCAGGCTAGTAAAAAAAAAAACAAAAAAAATACATTGTCATGGCGAATGGGAGGGCGGGGTTATTCAATGGAATTATGTTTTGTTGCATGTACTGTACTAAACACTTTAAACCAACAGCGAAAATTACATCAATTTTTATGTATTTTACTGGGATTTTTATGAGCCTTCACGTCATGTGATGCAAAAACAACCAAGGTCATGACCTCAGTGTCCTCATAGCTGGTTACGGCCTTGCACTGAGTAAAAGATTATGAATCCTGTGTAAGTATGATGTAATCATGTTCTAACATCCCAGTTGCAATAAGGAAGGATCTATTTCCTCATCAGGTTTCTGTTGCACTGTTGCAGCCAGGAATGACCCCATATAAAACATGACTAAAAGGGCTACACATGACAGTAAATGGAAGAACTGAACAGTTACTGAACATCTGACCTACATTTAGAACAAAAGTGCATAATGTAGAGGGTAGCTTAGACTGCTTTGGTATAAAACTGACACTAAAGGGCTTACATGGAGACCTGTCCTAATTGGTATAAATACTCAGTCTCATACATCAGGTCTTTTCAAATGCTGTCCTCAGGACCCCATTGTCTTCTGGTTTTCATTCCAACTGAGCTCTCAATTACTTAACTAAACCCTTAATTGAACAAATAATTTGCTTAATTAGGCATTTTAAATAGATTCAGCTCTTAAACAGCTGGAGGTTTCAAGTTAACTATACAATTGTATAAGTAACTTGAAATATGTAACGTTTTAGGAGCTGAGCTTAGTTGGAATGAAAACTAGAAGACACTGGTGTCCCGAGGACCGGGTTCGAGAAGCCTTGCCCTACATAATATTGATGGTTGTGTGAGGGATAGTAACTAGTGTTAGGACGATTATCGAAAGTTTGATAATATTGTGATAAAAGTGTTTAACAATACACACAATAGTTAATTTTTATAATACCATATTTATTTTTTATCATGATTACCGGCAGTATCGCCATTATTGAGTATTGTAGGAAAAATTTATGAGATAACATTCCACAAAAAAAAACGTAATTCAGTAGTCTTTGTTGCCATAGAGTGAGCAATTTGGTTCTGTGTAAATGAGGTATGTGTCCCTACTTGTTTGTAATAATATATAATATATATATATATATATATATATATATATATATATATATATATATATATATATATATATATATATATTCCTCCCTTAAGCTTTTTGTTTATTTAATTTTTATAAATCTAAAATAGGAGACACGCATTTTCAGGATGGAGACAAACTACAACTTGTTCTGAAAAAAATGCAAAATTGGTTATCTGGCAACCACTTGTTTTTTCACATAACTGCTGAACTTCATGTTTACAAGCAATTCAAAGATAAATTCTGACTTTCCCCAAGGTCCCCTGTGTCTCATTAGTAAAGCCACAAGTGCTTGTTTGGCGTGCAGGGCCGATCTTGGGAGCCCTGCATTGACCTTTACGGAGAAACATTTACTGGGCACGTCCTCCCAGTGAGTTTCGAGAGAGTCATCCCAGGCTGGCCTCTTGCCTTTTGGGATCAGTTGCTTGGTAACATCTGGCATGTAAAAACAGGTGATTGTTGATTGGTAATGGAAGCTAGCTGTTGATCTGCAGTTCTCCTGATCTGTGAGGATGACTTTCAAATTGTAATTTCAAATTCCATTCTCTATAAACTAAAAATTACTTTTAAAATAAAAGGACTTTTTATGTTTTCACATTATAGTGAAAAACTATTGACCCTTAGGAAAAAGTAGCATTAGTGTTAGATTTTATAACCCACCACCTGCCACTTCTCTACACCATAGAGATATTTTCCACTACTACTCTCAACAGACCATATTGTATACAAAGCTCTATTTCCTCAAACTAGAAAATATTACTTTAGATTTTTGGCAGTTATATTATTATTACAACTATAAATATGAGGATTGGGAAAGCGTTTTTCTTGTGTAAACATTAGCAACATAAAAAAATGTGCCCCCTGAATCACTGTCTGAGGAAATATTCCTCTTAGTTTTTGGCAGGTATTCTTAATAATATCTTTCAAAATTAGATCTAGGGGTCAAGTTCTGTTATATTTTTGCAACCATGCTGGGCTCAGTTTCAGCCGACCTCTCATTGCATTTCAGCACAGTTGTACATTAAACCACTAGATAGCAATCATGAAGGTTATGTTCAGTATTTATATTAGCATTAGTGATATCATATTCTTCTCTTTCCAATTCACAGTTCCACCCTTCAGCAATGTAATTTCTACTGCACACAGAACACTGTGGCATGTTCATGTTATTGATACTTAGGGAGCATACAAGCATATACAGTATGTCAGTATTAATATTTTCTTTCAGGTATCCTTCTGATTTGATTGAACTTCTGGTTTAATTGAAGGGCCCAGTCATTATTTTTAACATCATCATTTTATCAAACGGATTAAATTCAAACTATTAACTTCAATATGTCTTTGTTGTGGTTTGCTTTATGACAAAATTATATTTAGCCCCATGTTTTTCTTTTCTGGTTTCTATTTACAGTAACCCCACACATTTATATGCAAGTGTACTGTGGTTTACAAACACATGATGACCGTTTGTGTAGTAAATTCTTGAAATCTGGCATATTACTACAGCACAGTCTCTCATATGATAATCTGTAGGTGGTGCCTTGCTTTGAGTGTTTCATTATTTCCACTGGTGTTCCCTTGTTACATTGCAGAGATCATGTTTCAGCACTGAGTTGAAAGGCAAAACTGCCAGAGCCGAAAAAGAAACCATAATTATTTTAGAGCATTCCATTAGCTTTTGTTTCCATGGAGAAACAACAGAAAGAAACATGCAATATATACATTTTTGTGAAACATGCAGAATAACTTACATTGTTTTACATTCACCATTTAAACATGTGTGTCATCTTTTATTTAGGTGTCTGTTTAATTTTACTGAATATGATCAAATATTGAGTAAAGTCTGGAAGAGCTGTTATGATTGAAGGTAGCATGAATGTGTTGCAATTATAAGCTTGGGGAAGAAGTAGTTATGTGTTTTACTTCACTGTTTACAGATCTTGGTCCTGAACCATCATGCAGGTTAGGGTGAGTCATATGTATTTTTGTTAATTCCCTTGGCATATACTGCACAAAAGCATCTTATTTTTTTCACACTGGCTATGTTTATAACACAGATAGAGGTAGCATGCTATGATAGCGCTATTATTCCTGAAAAAAATAGTGTATAATCAAAATGAATAAATAAATAAATAAGCAGAATGTTTGTGAGCCTCAAAGAGTAAGTAGCGGGGTTCCGATAAACATAGCGTTATATTTCACCACGTGTTGCTGTAAATGTTTAAATAATGTACCTGTGGTTGTTTTTGTCATTGTTAACATCCTGAAAACTTTTGACACTTATAAATTTAAAGTCTGTTTCAAAGCTCTTTTCAAAATGGCCACTGGTTTTATTTAGAATGCCCAATTATTTTACCCCCGATTTTCAGTGGGGGTCCTACCATCCCACAACCAAGCCTGTTGCCTCTTTTACACCCAGGAACTCGAGAGCAGATGTCAGCGAGCTACTGGCCTCTCATCATCAAAAGTGTGTTCATATTTCAATAACTATAAGTGTTTACAAAGACTTTTGTGAACCAGAATGGGATGTTTTTTTACTAGAACTGTAAATCATATTCATGTTCATGCTTTGTTTGTGTTTCTGTCCACAGTCATAGTCGATGCACTGTTGCTGTCGTCTTTGTCAGCATTTTCAGCCTTCTTAAAGAAGTAGTTCATAATAGAAGTTCATAATGCTGTTTTCATTGCATCAAGAGGGACCACACAGTTATGTGGGAGATGTAAGTCATGTGACAGCTTGCGAATTCCAACTGGACTACACCACAGCTGCCTATAGAAAATAGTACCGGAACAGCATTCAGGCACATTCTGGCTCAACTGCATCATTGGGGAGTGCCAGGGACTTCAAGCTTGAATTTTGCATGGGATTTTTCATTTACCGTAAGGTGGTTACACAGCAGGTCTGAACAAGGTTAGAAACATAATTAAAAGGATTTTTTTCCACCCTGGCGAAGAGTCAACCCTGATAGAGAATATGGAATAAACTGGTATAGTTAAATAACAGCAAAGCATCTAAAGGTATTTAGAGCTACATCATGTGCTCTATAGATGTGATCGCACAGCAATTTTGAATGACTGAGCAAAAAAAGGCTTCCCTGATGTATTCCTTAAACCAAGTGTATTTACAACCACAAAAATCATTTAATGTAAATGACCAACCATGTTAAAAAACTATCAATTATTAATAGGAAGGTAATTATAACACCAAACAGTTGTTTATGGTGAAGTAGCTGCCACAATACATTTATATCTGAAATTTATCTAAAATCTGAAATGCTGCTTCTGCTTTTAACCCCCCAAAAGGCGGTCTCTCCAGAACAGGTTTGCCAAAAATAACAACAATAATACAGCAAGTGCCAAAAATAATAATGACAGTAATACAAATAATACAATGCATCATTCACAAAGGCACTACTCTAAAAACAACTTTTTTTCCCCAAACAGTCATTAATCAAACCTTTACAAATAATCTGATACAACAAGGCAAACCTCTCAATTGGGGTCACATGGAAGTCACTGCTATCACATTAAGTGAACTTTCTGTGGGAGGGTTGACAATCATTCTGCCTCCCAGTAACTTAAAGTTATCCTGAAATGGCATGGGATGCTTTTAAAAAAAAAAAAAAAAGCATGTCAAGCATTCATATCTAAAAAAAAAATGTAATCTCTGTTTATCCATTATCTTACTGTGTTCAATTCAGCTGCTGCTTTTTCATGATTTCAACAGTTTATGCAGTTGCTGCACCCTAAACTACTCCCCAATTTAAAGGTTTTTTTTTTTCAAAACTTTACATTGTGTCTCTATTAACTGTAGTAGTTACTTAGTAAATACATGTGTACTTACACATAATTACACTGTTATTATACATTGTTACAATGTACTTAAATGTGCAAATCTTTTTGCATGACATAACCCTAACCCTAACCCTAACTCTAAACATAAACCTAACCCTAACCCCAGTCCTAACCCTAACTCTAACCTTTATCTGATACAATTGTGTACTTACATATATTGTGCAAAAAGATTTACCGATCAAATGCCAATCAAATCTGTGCACATCAATTTTCAAGCAAAACTGCATTACAAACATGTATTATAAAAAACTACAACAAGGATATAAAATCCATTATTATTTCTTTGAGAGGGGGTCATTCATGCATGGCATTTAACAGCTAACAAATGTTGCAGCTTTGATTTCTACATTCCTTAGTCAGTGTGAACCGTCTCACTGTCTGTCTGATAGAATTCTGCCAATATCTGATAATTTACTGTAGGCAGTTCACTGATGCATTGTGTTTTATTCCAAGAGCCAAGCCCAGATTTAACTAGTCATCCATTTGAGAATCACAAAATACTGTTCACTCTCTCTGTTGCATGGTTGATAGTAACTTAATTTCTTTATTAATTTTGGAAAAAGAAAATGCAACTTAAGTTCAAATGAATGTATTTTAAGTAAAGCTGCATTGCACTCAGGTTGAAGGATTTGCTGATAGAGTTAGACAAGGCATGTTTACCAGCAGCACATCCTCACGCTGTGTCTAACATTCCCTTTACTTACAAACAAAAACACTTTTACATTAAGTGTGTCTCTAATTACTGTGTATTTACGTAGTACTTAATTAGTAAATACCTTTGTACTTACATACACATACTTACAATGTTATTATGCATTGTTACAATGTACTTAATGTGTAATTGTTCTGCATGATATAACCCTAATCCTAACTTTAACCTTAACTCTAACTCTAAACCTTACTCTAACCCTAACCCTAACTCTAAACCTAAAACTAACCCTTTTCTGATACAACTGTGTACTTACATATATAATGCAAAAGATGTACACTTTAAGCACATTGTAACTATGCATAATAACATTGTAAGTATGTGTAACAGGTATTTACTAAGTAACTACTATGTAAATACACAGTAATTAGAGACACTAAATGTAAAGTCCCTGCAACAGCTCCACTTCACTAATGATCAACTTGGAGTTGAGATCCTTAAAAAATTACAAAACAGCTCTTGAATTCTGATTGCTGTTGATATTCCAAAGTGATATGGTTAAAACAGTACCACAAATGGTTCAGACTTCATTTCATTCCATGCATTAAGATCAAAGTGTGCCACCGGGTTCAACAGCTTCTTAAAGTGAAATTGCAGGCTACAGTCTAACTTTGCCATAAAGTAAACAGAATCGTATAAATTTTAAATGTCAATCAATCTCTTTGTCTGTCTTGTCTTTAAAGTCATGATATCTGACCTCGAGCTTTAATAACTAATGCAGCCAACCAACATCGTAGTTGAGGTGTGGTTGCGTTAGACATTACCTATGAAGGGATAGTGTATGAGAAAAAAAGTTTGTTCAAGAAGTATTGAGGTGAACAACAGTACAGTAAATGCAAACATCAGTGTATATTAAAATGCAGTAAGTAGCTTTGTTTGTGTTTACTATGAGTGGCTTCCAGCAAGCAAGCTAGCCTGCCTGCTTACCTGCCTGCCTGCCTGCCTCTGCCCCTTGAGTTCAGCTGATGCACTGAGCCTGAGAGTCTGGTGCACTCATGGTGAAAATACACTAAGGTGTTACATTTACATTGTAAAGATGCAAAGCGAGATTATTGTAGGGGAACAGGCATTTTTACTTGTTTTCCTTTCATAAAATTATTACATTCAGTTTCAGTACATCCCATGCCTTCCTGTGTTATTGCTTACTTATACTGTACATCACAAAATGTAATACTGTACAGATGCTAATTGTTTTAATTCTGTAGATGATTGTAAATAACTCAATGTTTCTCAGAAATACAGCTTTACTACAGGCACTCTTGCTAATGCTTCAGAGGCGTATTGCCAATGGTCTGTTTTTCAAAGTCTGTGACATCAAATGGATGTCAGTAGCTGAATGAAGTTGTATGGTTAATCTGGTGCAAATCTCTGCTTCAGTAGTGGCAGGTGGACGTCCAAAGCAGGGCCGGTCAGCAACTCTACTGGTGGCATTGAAGCAATGCTGTTTGTGGTGATGATGGTCTGAACAAAACCAAGAGTACTTCTGCACTCATTCGTGGGCAAATTCTTATACAATCATCAGCTTTCAATTGTCTCTGCTGGAGATTATACGGCCATGGCTGTTATGGTCTGGAAATGCTTGCCTAAAAGATGACATGATCAGCACCTGGTAATGGCATTGATTGTGTTGAGTAGTGCTTACTATAAAGACATGTCTGTCTGCTCCATTAATGGAGATTTAAGTTTGATCCTGTCAATACCACTGATATTTAACTAAGCTTCTCATGATTGAAAGAGGTCATTTATTTACTGTGTACTCAATGTATTAGTATGTTGTCTGTATAATGAGCTTTAGAATACAGAACATCTTGAATGTTATTCAGAAGAAATCCAGAAAATTACTCAGATACACTGACTATGTATCACCCCAGTTTCTACCATCATTCATATTAAAGTGAATTTATGAATGTAATAAAGCAAAGCAGTGGCTCTGGCAGGGAACTCACTTTAACCTTAGATGGACTCCTGACCAGAGGGTCGTGGGTTCAATCCCTTGTGGGGACACTGCTGCTGTACCCGTGAGCAAGGTACTTTACCTAGATTGCTCCAGTAAAACCCAACTGTATAAATGTGTAATTGTATGTAAAAAATAATGTGATCTTGTGACAAAGACGACTGAGCGGTGACGCCACGGCAGAGCCAGGAAACACAGTACAGACAGAGACTTGGGGTTTTAGTGAAGCTGAGCGCGTGATCGCGTCAGCGCTTAATAATCAAACAGAAAATAAAAGGTTTGTACACAAAACAGAAACAGGACACGGCACTTTCGCCAAAATAAATATATAAACAAAACGGACTAACAATTAAACAAACGGTGGACGGACAGACACACAAACACGGTGAGTAAACAAACAAACAAGTATCGTGCTGGTCCTACCAGCACGCGATAGCAATTGTTTGTAAATATTTCTCTCTCCTTCTCTCTCCCGTTCTCCACTCTCGAACACCCAACCCCGAAAGTGAGTGAAAACATACAGCTTTTATGCAGTTGTACCGAGACTCGATTGCTAGTCAATCATTCAATTGGAATCTCGGTACAACTGCACGTGAATTAATTAAAGTGCAATTCCCGTGCTCACATATTATTACTTTTACTTGCACGTGATGTGATTTGTGCCCTCCTCGTGCCTAAATACAAATCTACAATTTAAACACATGTGAAACACAGACCCGCTTATATCCCGTGTACCAATGCCTATACACCAACATTTACACACAACACGTAACACAAAATACACACGGGGGCACTTTGCCACATATACCCCCTTGTGCAAAGCACACATGGCCTCAATGGCCACCTCCCCTCAGTCCCAAAGTCCCGGAAGAGGGGAAGCAAGTTGTTTCTGGGGTGGCCATGGTGAAATGTCTGGCACCCCCAATTCTTCGTGGCTGGCAGCTCCTCTTCCGGGCTTCAGCCACACTATCTCCTGCCGCGAAAGTGCAGCTGGGGAGCTGGTCTCCTGACCTCCCCCTTCTTCATGGCCGGCAGTTCCCTCCGTGGGGCTCCGACCACACAATCTCCGCAGCGAAACTGCTGCGGGGAAGCTGGTCTCCTGACCTCCCCCTTCTTCATGGCCGGCAGTTCCTCCGTGGGGCCGCCACCCACCTCCGCAGCGAAACTGCTGCGAGGGGAGCTGGTCTCCTGACCTCCCCTCCTTCGTGGCCGCTAGCTCCCTCCGTGGGGCTCTGGCCACCGTGTTTCCTGCCACGGAAATGCGGCTGGGGAGCTGGTCTCCTGACCTCCCCCTTTCTTCATGGCCGACAGCTCCCTTCATGGGGTTCTGGCCATAGTGTAGCGACCCCAGGCGAAGCAGGACCCTCGACTACCCCAGGCGAAGCAGGATCCCTGGCGACCCCAGGCGACGGCAGCGGACCCTCGGGAGGCGACGGCAGCAGCAGCGACCCTCGGGAGGCGACGGCAGCAGCAGCGACCCTCGGGAGGCGAACTCGGGAGGGGAGCCCCTGGCCATAGAGGCGGCAGCGGAGCTCCACTTCTCCCTCGCACCCTGTACCCTGTGTGGAGCAAAAGGCAGCCCCAGGCGATGCGGAGCGACAGGCAGCCCCAGGCGATGCGGAGCGGCTGGCAACCCCAGGCGACGCGGAGCGGCTGGCAACCCCAGGCGATGCGGAGCGGCTGGCAACCCCAGGCGATGCGGAGCGGCTGGCAACCCCAGGCGATGCGGAGCGGCTGGCAACCCCAGGCGATGCGGAGCGGCTGGCAACCCCAGGCGATGCGAGGCTGGCAACCCTGGGCGGCGAGGCAGGCATCCTTGGGCGAGCGAGGCAGGCATCCTTGGGCGAAGCGAGGCAGGCATCCTTGGGCGAGCGAGGCAGGCATCCTTGGGCTAAGCGAGGCAGGCATCCTTGGGCTAAGCGAGGCAGGCATCCTTGGGCTAAGCGGGCAGGCATCCTTGGGCTAAGCGGGCAGGCATCCTTGGGCTAAGCGGGCAGGCATCCTTGGGCTAAGCGGGCAGGGAGTCAGGACTAGCTGGGGTGCAGGTGTTGGCCTCTTCTCGGCCTCTGCGGCCGGGCGGTTCTTCCCGTGCTTCCCTCAGCAGCCTATGCAAGGGCTGCCGAGGACCGCCAGCATCTAGTCCGGGTCCTTCTGGTGAAGGGAGAGGCAGCTCCTGCTCCTCTCCTCGTGACGGTGGGGAAATGATACCAGCAGGCATCCCTCCTCTGCTGGTGGGGAAGTGTTACCAGCAGGCATTCATCCTCTGCTGGTGGGGAAGTAATACCAGCAGGCATTCCTCCTCTGCTGGTGGGGAAGTGTTACCAGCAGGCATTCCTCCTCTGCTGGTGGGGAAGTGATACCAGCAGGCATTCATCCTCTGCTGGTGGGGAAGTGTTACCAGCAGGCATTCATCCTCTGCTGGTGGGTAGGTGATACCAGCAGGCATTCATCCTCTGCTGGTGGGGAAGTGATACCAGCAGGCATTCATCCTCTGCTGGTGGGTTGGCGGAGGCAGAGGCAGCTCCTGCTGCTCTGCTCCTGCCGATGGAGGTGGCGGAGGCAGAGGCAGCTCCTGCTGCTCTGCTCCTGCCAGTGAAGGTGGCGGAGGCAGAGGCAGCTCCTGCTGCTCTGCTCCTGCCAGTGAAGGTGGCGGAGGCAGAGGCAGCTCCTGCTGCTCTGCTCCTGCTGGTGGAGGTGGCGGAGGCAGAGGCAGCTCCTGCTGCTCTGCTCCTGCCGGTGGAGGTGGGAGCGGCTGTAGTCTCCTGGCGGCGGAGGTGGGAGCAGCGTGTAGTCTACCCTTGTTTCAGGGGACTGGTGCGGCCCTCCCCTCTTGCAGGGGACTGGTGCGGCTCCGCCGGAAGGGGAGACCAGCAGGCATTCACCCTCTGCTGGTGGACAGGGACCCAGCAGGCATTCACCCTCTGCTGGTGGACAGGGACCCAGCAGGCATTCACCCTCTGCTGGTGGACAGGGACCCAGCAGGCATTCACCCTCTGCTGGGGACAGGGACCCAGCAGGCATTCACCCTCTGCTGGGGACAGGGACCCAGCAGGCATTCACCCTCTGCTGGGGACAGGGACCCAGCAGGCATTCACCCTCTGCTGGGGACAGGGACCCAGCAGGCATTCACCCTCTGCTGGTGGACAGGGACCCAGCAGGCATTCACCCTCTGCTGGTGGAGGAGGCAGAGGCAGCTCCTGCTGCTCTGCTCCTGGCGGTGGAAGTGGCGGAGGCGGGACCAGCAGGAATTCACCCTCTGCTGGTGGAGGTGGGAGCTGCAAGCGGTCCTCCCATGGCAATGGAGGTGGAACCAGCAGGAATTCACCCTCTGCTAGTGGAGACTGGGGCGGTGGACGCTCTACCTTCCCCTTTTGGGCCGTGGACGCACCGACTCCTCCCTCTTGGGCTGTGGACGCACCGACTCCTCCCTCTTGGGCTGTGGACGCACCGACTCCTCCCTCTTGGGCTGTGGACGCACCGACTCCTCCCATTCAGGCGTAGGGACGCTCGGGCTCCTCCCACTCAGGCGTAGGGACGCTCGGGCTCCTCCCACTCAGGCGTAGGACGCTCGGGCTCCTCCCACTCAGGCGTAGGGACGCTCGGGCTCCTCCCACTCAGGCGTAGGACGCTCGGGCTCCTCCCACTCAGGCTGTGGAGGCAAAACCAGCAGGCATTCTTCCTCTGCTGGTGGAGACTTGGGCGGTGGACACTCCGCCTTCCTCTTCCCCTTTCCCCTTCTCTGCCTCCTCCTCACCTTCCTCTCCTGGGCCAGTTCCTCCTCTCCCTCTTGGTAGGGGCAGTGCACCACTGGGTGCCCGAACTCCCCACAGGCAAGGCACCAGCCTTGGTCCTCTAGACCACCGAGGAGGACCTCCAGATCCTGGCAGCCATCTCTCCAGTTCCAGCCTTCCATTTTTTTTTTTTTTTTGTTGTTGTTGTTGTTGTTGTTTTTTTTTTTTTTTAAACCCCAAATTGCGGTTCCTGCTCTGGCCTGAGTCCTGGAGGCGCTGTAGCTCCCGGTTCTGACACCACGTGTGACAAAGACGACTGAGCGGTGACGCCACGGCAGAGCCAGGAAACACAGTACAGACAGAGACTTGGGGTTTTAGAAGCTGAGCGCTGATCGCGCCAGCGCTTAATAATCAAACAGAAAATAAAAGGTTTGTACACAAAACAGAAACAGGACACGCACTTTCGCCAAAATAAATATATAAACAAAACGGACTAACAATTAAACAAACGGTGGACGGACAGACACACAAACACGGTGAGTAAACAAACAAACAAGTATCGTGCTGGTCCTACCAGCACGCGATAGCAATTGTTTGTAAATATTTCTCTCCTTCTCTCTCCCGCTCTCCACTCTCGAACACCCAACCCCGAGTGAGTGAAAACATACAGCTTTTATGCAGTTGTACCGAGACTCGATTGCTAGTCAATCATTCAATTGGAATCTCGGTACAACTGCACGTGAATTAATTAAAGTGCAATTCCCCGTGCTCACATATTATTACTTTTTACTTGCACGTGATGTGATTTGTGCCCTCCTCGTGCCTAAATACAAATCTACAATTTAAAACACATGTGAAACACAGACCCGCTTATACACCAACATTTACACACAACACGTAACACATAATACACACGGGGGGGCACTTTGCCACAGATCTGTATAATGTGAAATAATGTATAATAAGTATAACGTGATATCTTGTAACAATTGTAAGTCGCCCTGGATAAGGGCGTCTGCTAATAAATAATATATATAGACTAGGGTCAGGAGCAGAAGAAAATGTAGACCAGGAGGGGATAAAGGACTACATCTCCCAGAATGCTACAGGAGTGACCCAGGAGGAGGTACACCTGGCTCCCATTAGTATAATGAAGCCCTGCTTAAAAGGGTGGGAAGCCCTACAGTCAGAGTTGTGTGTTAGGCTGTGTGAAGCCATGTGTTCATGAGTCAAACAAAAAGGTACTGTGTAAAACCTTTTGTGTGTCTGACAGTGTTTTGTGTGTGTTTAAAAAATTGTATGGTAAGGGGGAATCTTCAAAATGTTTAGTTAGCACTCTAACAAGGAGTTAGGTTTTTGTTTTTGTTATTATAAATAATAAAAGTGTGCATACGCGCTGAATCTTCAATACTGTGTTGGGTCAGTGTTTTTAAACGGTGCAGCTTTGTTACAATATATATATATATATATATATATATATATATATATATATATATATATATATACATGGATGACATTGCAAAGTGCTTAAATCTTACAAGAGCAGAGAACCATTGCAAGATTACAGAAAGCCACACTGTCATCTGCTTGTTTAATACTTTCCAGGAAGCAGAGAGGATGTCAGTGATCAAGCAGGATTGTGGAGTTTAAGTTTTCCTGCAGGCTCACCGCATGTGTTTGTCACTGACACATGTGAGATCAAAGGAGAAGAGGTGGTGGGATGGATCCTGCCCAAAGGCTGTTGTCCAGACACGTCTGCTTTAATCTCTGTGAAGCTAAACAAAACAGGACTGTGAACTCCCGTTCTTAGCTATGTAATGAACTTCCCTATCACTGTTATTTTCATATATTAAACTTTATGCATCGTTTGATTTGCAAATATTCAGGTTGCAAAATAGTTTTTGTCATGCAGTTTTCAGGTATATAGGGTGTTTAGGGGGATTTACAGAAAACTTTATTACTCAGTTTCTCATTTTGAATTCATTAGAATACCATTTGTCAGCACACACATTTCAGTTAAGTCACCTGTAAGTGTAGAAGGGAAAATAGAAACTTGAAATAAGGCACTTTTAAAACAACAGTATAAAGGTTAGACACCCAGTGTAACATGTAGCATTATGCAGAACTGAACTGTGTATGGATAGTAAAATGCAGAATGCCATTTCCATGTACAACCATATGTGTTGAATCTATTTTAATGAACCTCTACACTAGCTTGTGCAACAGGCAGTGTTGTGTGATGCACTGGATTTTGGATTCTGACTTGTCCCCTGTCAGTGAGATGAGATGAGGTTAAAAGCTCTATAAGCATTAATGCAGATGAGTGCAGCTCTTTTGCATTGTGGTTAAGACGTTCCCTTTGGTCTTGTGCCCAGCCTCCACCCTGTTACTCTTGCATGGGCAAAACGGGCAAAGACTCTCAATGGCTGAAAGGGAGTGTAAAGCTTGATACTAGAAATGAAACATCTTTTTTTCTCAGGATCTTTCGTAAAATGTCACTTCAACCCACTGCACAGCCCCAAAAATGAACTGAGAATTGCACTGAGTGGTGGCTGATTGTTACATTGTCTTTATAAGTGTACTGGTAAAGCTAACACAAACAAAGCCATAGCTAAATGTTTGTATTTATGATAGCTCTGGATTGCATGTAGAACCATGAACTCTACACACAGCTTTTAGGTTCTACTCTTGCTCCTAAAACAGAACCCTTGCAGGAAAACACCTGGGAAGGTTTTTTTTATTTTATTTTTATGACCCAGGATTATGTTTCAAATGTTTAATCTCTCAAAGGGAGTAAAATACCAAGATGACCAAATACTGATGAGCGGTCTGCTCCTTTAGTCTCAGTTTAAATAGTTTGGTGACCGTATCTGCAAGAGAGATGATGAACGCATCAACATATAGTTCAATCCACTGCAGGGCAGGTCAAGGAAAATCACTTCAATAGTAAAATCAACCACAAGCTTAATCTGCAATAGATGCATGCCTCTGCCTCTCAGATTACAGCCACAGACTTTGTGACTGGAATATGTTTTGCTGCCTGGAGTAATCACATTTCAATCAGTGGGTGACACAATGTTGAATAGTGCATTCCTT
Source organism: Acipenser oxyrinchus oxyrinchus (assembly GCA_030684275.1). Classification (NCBI taxonomy): domain Eukaryota; kingdom Metazoa; phylum Chordata; class Actinopteri; order Acipenseriformes; family Acipenseridae; genus Acipenser; species Acipenser oxyrinchus. The sequence goes on from CM060249.1 coordinate 94,393,736, forward strand.
GTGGGCATTGCGTTATCATAAAGTCAAAAATAATGAGAACTGAAATCACAGGTTCTTGTTACAGCCCATTGGCATTTATCAATTGGAGATTAAGTTTATCATTAACACATGTGATAAATTGAACTCTGCAATGAGTATGAGCTATTATAACTTTCATTCATATATCACAGGTTAGATATCATTAGTGACCATTTGGTCGTTGTAGTAAAGAAGAAATATGCTGCTATTATGAAACAAGGGTAATATTCACTTGGTAATGAGATTATCATGGTATTTCAAAGTGAACTGAAATTTGCAAACAATTAAGGTGGATCATCCCATGATATCCCAACTGATGCTGTTTATACAATCAAGAACTTTTACAGAGTATCTTAAATATCTGCAAATAACATTGAGAAAAAGTGTGTGTACTGTACTTTCTTCTTTTTTGGCTCACACACAAACATTTTTAACATTGCCTTAGATTTAAAAGTGGACATGTTCCTTTTTAGCATCTGGCAGAGAACATATTTTCTGAGTTGCCTTGGTGATTCATTCCCAAACAGCTCCCCCCCATATCCATTTCCTCCTCGTACAAACGACCAGTAAATATTTTTGCTGGAATTCCCTCAGAGTGGGAGTGGATCTGTGTTCCATTCACACAGCCCAGATCAGATGTGATTCCCCATTATATAAGGCCTTCAAAGAACTCAGGACCATAGTAGTAGAAATGACATCACTGGTTTCATATTTAAAATGAGGGGGTTTCCATTACCAGCACTGGATGCTAAACTTTGTGTGACTCCCCTGTTCTGTAATGACAGAGTTTCTAAATATAACAACAGGACAAGGCTTGGTTTGGGGGCATAAAAACAGATTTTTGTAGCAACAACGAATCGGACAGTTAGAAATATGAAGAATATATTTTTTTTATTAAAATAATCATTTAGCATCCATTTTTTTACTTGCATAAAAACAAGTAAAAGTATGTTACAAGGATACTGGAACTTCTGCATTCACATCACATGCATTCCATGTTGTGTATATATCAATTCACTTAAAAAATAGTCTAGAGATTTATAGGTCATATATATTAGGGATGTGTGCACTGGAGCGATACCTATAGCAGTTGTCATGCTTCAGTAAAGTATGTACTGAATACCTAGGGCCTCATTTACAAATGGGCACTAAATTTGGTGTTAACATGCTGTAAAGTAGTGAGCCTAAGGTGTGCGATAAATTTAAATTTACTGCCCCATTTAGTAACGGAGAACGCATTAAAATATTTATTTGCTACAATATGTTTGAAACAAACACACAAAATATACACAAACACTAATAATTATAATTTTAAAAAAACTGAGCACCATCTGCCCTTCCCATTCTGGCTCGTGTTATCCAGAGGCAAACCTTTAGGCTTTAATTTCTTCATTCGCCGTCTCGACAGCAAAGCGTTGTATATCGTAAGCTGTATTAAAAGAAACACTCTGCTGTTTGGGATTTTTTTGTTAAATGCCTAGACGACCAAAAAAAAAGTTGAATGGAAACTGTGCTAGCGACTGTGGATGTACACCCAATCTCCGGGGTCACTTGACAAGCATACGTTCATATTATAAGTATTATTAATATTTTTAGTCGTAGTAAAATGTAACTGTGACTGCTAACCTGCTTGGAATTGTGACTGCAAGCTTACTGTATATCGCAAGTAGCCTCAATTACGTGTAAACAAACAACGTGTATTTTTATTTGTATTTAAATTATAAAAACATAACTGTTCTATATAATGTATTTTTTATTGATTTATTCTTTTTTTTCAATTTAATTTAAAATAGAAACAAAGTTTGCTGCCATTTTACTTAAATATTTGTGTAGCACTGCAATAATTGGGCATGTTAGTAGACCACCAGGTTTTTCAAGCATCCTGCCACTGCAATAGACAGTCAGGGTTAAACACTGCTGACGGTTTTTAGTTTTAGTTTTTTGTTTCATTTTTACTTCTGTCTTATCTCTTTGCATTTGTTTTGAATCACTGCAGTAAAAATATTTCTAATTGCAGTGAAGTTGACTGGTCTGTTTACAGCATGCGAGCAGACAAATAGTCAGATATGAAATACCTATCAAGTTGTTTTATTTACTTGAAGGTTCATTTGCCAGTTGTCATTTTTATTTGTGTTCAGTGTTTTTAATAATGTAGCAGTGCCAGTGACTACAGTATGAAGCGAATGTTTTTGAACGTTTAAATGCACGGTTCTAAAATTCTGGGCTTTTGCGGTCATCTACTCGTAAACTGATTGGTTGAGATGAGGTTGTATGTTTAAACATACCTGCATGTAACTGGAGGAAACCAAGGCTAAAACCATGTCTCAGGCACAGGGGTCAGAATCTGTAATTGCAATACATCCAAAGACTACCCATTACACATATACAGTGTTTACAGGACAGTGTCCTGTATTTGTTACTTGTTTGCACACCACTTACAGTTGGCATATCACCTTACTTGGGGATATCCCTAATCAGTTTACTTGATATAGGATAGTTCAACAAGTACCTTTATGCTCTTACAGTATTACAATATCACTTTATGGTGCTTTCCCCATGATGAGTCTGCCTCCTCGCTCCCCTGCAGAGGAAATTAAGCTGGTACCCATGGTGATGTTTGTTGATATCAACATTAAGTATAACAAACAAGTTCCAAAGTAGTTATGTTTGTATCAATAGCCTCAATGAGTCATAAGCGAATGAGCATCTAACCCACTACCTCCCCATTCAAAAGCCACATAGGCTAACCACTACAACACGTGGCTGGTTTAGTGTTTTTAAGCAAAGCTGTTATGTTCATTTTCAATTTGCTATGACAACTGCTGCACATCACAAGTCACACCTGCCCTTAAATTACCTTAAATCCCTCTAAGTAACTACAGGTGGATGCTTGGCTCTATATAAAGAGATGGGATGAGATAATTGTTTGTTATGTTTTGAAAACCCCATACAATAAACTTTCTTCTGTCACTTTTCTGTTATCTATAGCATACTTATTTTAATATTAAGTGAGGGGCAGTTTCGCATTGTGTATTGGATCAATTTAAGGTTAAAAAATGTATGTCTGTCGCATTACAAAATAGAGGTTATGTCACTAAATGCAAACCAACATTATAGCTTACTTTCTAACAGATGTGATAACCCAAACTTGTAGATTCTAGTAATGTCACTTTTAATAATTAACGTGTTAAAAATACTACAACTCCTACATTGCAGCGCAGTTATCTTAACCTCTACACCACAGCGCTTCAGTAGGGAAACTTGAAACATTTGTTTTCATTCCTGTTAGCGTCCAGCTTATTAAAGATAACATTTTGAAAGTTTTGCAAGGAAACAACAATAACAACGACAGACACAAATCCATTAATCATAAAAGTGTTGTAGCAGACACACTTATTGGCTCATATTTGCATTTTCCCAAACAGGCCATGTGAACTCAGACAAGTGTGCTATGCATAACGACTGATCACGCACAGCAGGGAGGGACAGAGACCTGACAGCTGAAGCAACAGCGAGAGGAGAAAGACACATAAACCATACACAACCCCCGTTTCCCAACACGCCCCGTTTACAAAAGCGGTTCACAATTAATTCTTACAGGTTGCAATGATATTCCAACAGCTTTAAACACTTGCACGTGGTTACAAATGTTCATATGGGGAATATATTTTGGGGACCAATTGTCAAGGGGGCGAATTGTCACCGGGACCAATTATAGTGGGGACCAATTGTTGTCTGGACCAATTATCGTGGGGACCAATTGTCGACGGGACCACTTATCGCGGGGACTAATTGTTGGCGGGACCAATTGTTGGCGGGACTAACTTTTTGCCGGAACCAATTGTTGCCGGGAATAATTTTTGCCGGGACCAATTGTCGTGGGGACCAATTGTCGGGGACGAATTGATGGGGGCGAATTGTCATGAACCCGTTTTTGGCTTTGTCTAAGGGGAGGGCAGCTATCCTGCCCCCTGCCCATGGCTTCCCTACAGTCAGCCTCTCCACTTATCAGCAGGAACATTTATGGGTTTCCCAAGGCAAGGCCAAAGATGTATTATATGTTAAATGTTTTACCCAAGAACTTATAATAGGCATAAATGTGTTATCATGTCTAATCTGTAATAAATATCCTATCTATCGCATGAGTTCCCTGACTGTACCACATAAATACCACCATAGATGTGCGCTACCTCATAAAGTTAGCTTGGAAAGTATTTCAATTGCATTTGTGCGCATCATTTATCATACAGGATACATTTTTATCCACCCCTATCGAACGCATTATTTTGTTATGTTTGCTTGCATGAATTTAATCGAATTCACAGTTGTCAAGCTTTTGTTTATATGCATAAGTTTTAATGGGGTCCATTTCTGTCTGCAATATGATACAGGTCGTACCTGCAAAAGAAATGACTTGTATAGTAATCAGCGTTTTAATTTTCTTTCATGATGCAATCCTAGTTTTTGTTAAGTGGAATGCAAAACAAGAGAAATAAAACATGTATTCTTGTACAACGCCCCATTTTCCATGTTTATTTTATTTGAAGTGTTTATTCAAGTTAAAAACTAATGTTATTACTTCATCGAAACGTGTCTATGGACCTGTGACAGGGTAGTTAGAAACCCTGCACTGAAAAGCTCACCTCCCACCAGCAGAGGGAACAGGAGGAGCCTGTCCACCCAGCAGAGGGAACAGGAGGAGCCTGTCCACCCAGCAGAGGGAACAGGAGGAGCCTGTCCACCCAGCAGAGGGAACAGGAGGAGCCTGTCCACCCAGCAGAGGGAACAGGAGGAACCTGTCCACCCAGCAGAGGGAACAGGAGGAACCTGTCCACCCAGCAGAGGGAACAGGAGGAACCTGTCCACCCAGCAGGCTTTGGCAAATACAGGGTTAATTTTCCGTAGGAGCCGGCTAGCTAGGAGGCTGGTGGAAGGGAACAATGTACACCTGGATCCAATCCCAGGTAAACAGGTAGGGGCGGGGCTAAGGTGTACAAAAGGGGCATTCTCTCCACTAGTCAGATCAGTGTTCTTGGGACCAGAGGAGAGAAGGCTGTGCGTTCGAAGAAAACCTGCTAAACTCTTTTAAAAGCTTTGCCTTTAGCAGACTGATGAGGTACGCGGTTCTCCAGTCCAACGAAGAGTATACCCACAGTCCAGACCATTGAAGAGAGTTACCTGTCTGCAGTACCTGATTCTCTCGACTAGAGCTCTGCTGTTCTCCCGGCGGCCTGAAGCGCCTCCACCCTGGAATCCCTGTGAATCATTGTAAATATTTCACTGCATTTAAAGTCACAGTGCACCATTATTGTTTTGTTTATTTATGAACGTTTCATTGCACTTGTAAATAATAAAACCCGTTTTCCTCCGCACCCCATCTTTCTCCATGTGTCATTTAAAGGGCCTTCCACAGGCCACTTTGTTTTTTGTGAAGACACAACAATGGCAGGGATTCTTTTTTTAAAATGTGTTGTCTATTTTGCTTTTACTTGAAATACACACAAGATTTAACAACTGTATTGCTTTCTTTGTTTTGTAGTTAATTCACAAGGGTCAAGTAAGGCATTTCTTACTTCTGGAATATTTTTCAACTTTAATATATAGTTACATATAATGGCTTTGATAAAGTTTTGAAAATGAACAAATATCCAAATGAATATGTTAATCTTGACAAATATCCGAACATGAAAATTCCATGTTCCTCCCTGCACTACTTATTTTACTTCTAAATTCTATTTACCAGGATAGCCACATCTAGGTATATTCCACAAGTCCCATGGGGTGGTAGTGTGTAATATGCTGGTAAAATACATTCACACAAGTCAAAAGATTTTACTGACATGTTTCAGTATCTGGCTCAGCAAAATGAATCATCTTGCCTTGTTTCTCATTTGAAATATTACTTGTTTCAAGATCGCCTGACATTCAATATACTGTTAAATAATTTTTTTGTGTGTGTGTGTGTTTTTTTCATAAGAAAAATATGTTAGACAAATGTGTGGCAGTAAGCGATCTGTCATAGTCAGACAGCGGGAAAAGACTACATAAATAAATACTTAAATGACATCCATATGGCAGAGCATGAGATTAAAACCCCAAAGCCCATAAAGATAACGGTGTCAGAATATTTGACTTTGAGGCAAACGTTTCAGAAGCTTCCACACATCATGAGATTTTCTTCTATTAGAAGATACTGCAAATTTACAAAAGGTTATGACCAGTTCATAAATAGATTTTAACGAGAAATGAGGTATAACACTATACAAAAAATGAAAAAAGATATATTTTATCACCGCCAGTTCAGCAACTAACCTATAACTAGCGAAGTTTGGAACCATGGGATTAAACAGAGTGAAGATTTTATGAGATGCTTTCATCAATGGTCTCTGTAAACTATTTATGACACTGCAAGGTTTGGATTTAGTTTTTTAGCATAATTAAGGTTATTTGTGTTCATATTTTTTTAGTTGAGCAGTTCTAGCAGTAAAAAGTATTGCTAATGCAAAAGGAAGGAAGGAAATCCTTGTTAAGCCATAATTTGACTTCCCATTAGTTACATTAAATATAATCAATTCACTTTATAACCTGCTTTAGACTAACTTTAACCTTGTTCTTATCCTTAACCCCAACAGCATACGAGCAGACCAATATTCAGATATGAAAAACCGATCAAGAAATCCTCTAATTTCTGCAGGGTTTAAATAACCCTAAATTCTACTTTGAATGAAGGCTAACCTGAGCTCCCCAGCCCCACTTCAATGGGTGCAGTCAATGGGATATATTTGAACAAAATGTTATTTTACCTAAAAAAAAAAAACACAAAAAAAGTATGCATGAATTGTATTGTTTGTAAAAGGCATCCCCCATTTTTTATATACTGCATATAAAAAAAGTAGAATATGAAGATTACTTTAAGAATATTCCATATACAGTTTTACAGCACATAATTATTTTGAAAAAGCATACCGCAGTTTGTTCTGTTTTTAAAATGGATGCCAGAAAAGGACGCTCAGCCTGTTTCTAACTTTTCCTGAAGAGGTATTCTTGTAACTATCCTCAATGGAAACAATGAAGTGCTTCCTGTGTAAGTGACTAACTGCGTCCCCTAAAGTGATCCTGCCCTTGACTTTGGATCATCACAGACCAGTGAGAAGACATTTGCAAGGAAACACTGGAGTCATTTGTTTACTTCCTCCTTTTTGGTCTGAACAGTCAGATTCATTTTGATTGGATTCCTATTGTGATGTAACTCTAAGGGAATGTGTGGTCTGTTAGTCAGCCTTTCCAAACTCAACACTGTTGTGTGTGTTAGCAAAAACTAAGAATACAAATTAAAAAAAAGAAGAAGAGAGAGAGGATGAAAAGTGGCCAACCTTTTCCAGCTCCTTGTTAGAGAAAATGCTGTACAGCATTTTCTCATTTCAAGAATAAAAATACATTGTATTACCGTATTCCTGCGAATTTAAGACGTCCTCGAATTTAAGACTGTGGTATTGCTTGGCATGTCGAAAAACATGGGGGTCTGATTAGCATTTCCGATCTGTCCAAGCTGGTACTGTTTGTTAGAAATGCTGAAATTGTGAAAGCTTCTCTTCGAATTCCTCTGGAAGCTAATGACTCTTCTTTGAAAATGGCTGTCTGTATGTCATGGATGATTCCAGATCAGGCAGTGACGTCTTTGTTTGTCTTTTCTCGTCAGTCAGTCACGTTGTTGTTTGTATACTCGGGTAGTCATATCTTTTGTTGCTGATTTGAATACACGCATCACTATACTGAACTCAAATTTAGGACGCAGGTTATTTTTGAGAATATGTTTTTTTTTGGTGTGTTTTAAATTTGAAGGAATACGGTATTTCTGGAGCTGTTTAAAAAGTAGTGAGTCTGAATATAGGAGGCTGTGTGGTCCAGTGGTTAAAGAAAAGGGCTTGTAACCAGGAGGTTCCCGGTTGAAATCCCGTCTCAGCCACTGACTCATTGTGTGACCCTGAGCAAGTCACTTAACCTCCTTGTGCTCCGTCTTTTGGGTGAGATGTAATTGTAAGTGACTCTGCAGCTGATGCATTGTTCACACACCCTAGTCTCTGTAAGTCGCCTTGGATAAAGGCATCTGCTAAATAAACAAATAATAATAAAAAGGCACTTAAAGTAACAGACTGACATAAAAGCCTGAAGCTCTGGCCAATGTATCAATAATGTTGGGAAACAGAAAATAACAATATGTAGCCAATTAGCTAGTTAATCATTAAACTTAAACATTAAGAATTTTAGCCTGACCATGTCATATATAGGGAAAAAAATACTAATTCCATTCATGCTACTTTCAAAACTAAATATTTATCAATAGCTTCTTTTACAGACTGGCAAGAACACGGCGCTCACCTTAAAACAAATGTAAGAAAAGTATAATGTCTGATGTTACAAAACACCTGCAGAGTTTACAATACCCTAATCACTTACTGTGACTCATGTGCTGTAAATATACCTGAAATATCTTATTTGTGTTTTAGTATTACACGTGATAGGTATGATTTGTGTATGTTTGCTCATGAAAAAAATGTGGGTAACTGTGGAAGGGTGGTGGGCAACTCACTGACACCAGGAGACAGTATGTTATTTGTGACGCCGCTCAGGCGCACTGATTTATTGCGTCCAGGAGATGGCGTTGTTGTCCGTGGACTGGATACTGGCGACAGTAACCAGCACCACGGCTTGTACCACAACAGGTACACAAGCAAGGGCACAACAAGTGCTCGTAAATAATAATGAAAACCAAAGGCGAAAGAAAAGGGAAAATAAAACACAGTAATAAAACTACAAACAAAAGTGCTGCTTACGCAGTGCCCCCACTGCCGCTAAGCCGGTCAGCACGAGCCTCCGTCCTGCGCTAGCTTGCTATACACTGGGATGGCCGTTCCTCGTATAACTAAACCCGTCCCCTTGGGTGTGTAGCCACGTATTTTATTTTGATTTCTTTTTTAATTATTTTCAAGCCGGCTGTTATCCCCAGCCCGACTTGCCTCGTTTTCCTCCTTTTTATCACCTGACGTCTGCGGTCAGGGTCACAGTGTGTTCCCCAATACGGCCACCCCAGTGCACCTAAAGCACCGTTCTTAAGGGCCGAGCAATTTCCCAAGGCCCCCCTCTCAGCCACTCAGAGAGAGGGAAAGCACACAAACACTCTTCCCCACCTCTCCGTGTCATCGCCATGACTGACAGGCGGATCATAGGAGACTGCTGCCCTCTACCTGCAGCAATACGCATGTGCCAGATAGTCAGTCCAGGTCTCCCCTGCTACAGTAACACTTTACAGTAAGTGTCTCTGATTACTGTGTATTTGTATAGTAGTTATTTAGTAAATACATGTGTACTTACATATAATTACTATGTTATTCTGTATCGTTACAATGTACTTAATGTGTAAATTTTATGCATGATATAACCCTAACCCTATGTCTAACCCTAACTCTAAACCTAACCCTATCCCCACTAACACTAACCATTTTCGGATACAATTGTGTACTTACATATAGTGTGTAAAAAGATGATTCATCAGCATGATAGCGTTGCTTGGGTGCTGTTTTGATTTTTTTTCTTTCTTTGTCGTTTTAATACAAGTGTTGCAAATAGCATTGAACTGCAGTCTTCTGCCTCTGCATTTTCTATTTCTGCCATTGGCTAGCCCTGACAGCAACGCTACCCTACCACAGTGGCAAATCTACATGTCAGCCTGTGAGTATGGGTAGAAACAAGCATGCAAACATAACCCAGAGCACGTCTTGTTCCTAAGGAAAAGGTATTGCATCTCAAGGAGTGCTATTGCCAAATTATTTAACACTTTCAAATCCTAATCCTAATCTGCAAGAATTGACTTGGATCCTAGTCTTTTTTTTCTCTGTTTGTCTGTCACGTCCAATGATAAACACAGATAGACTTTTGTGTTGCAAAAATTGCAGGCTCTCATACCCACAAAAAACAAACCAAGCTAAAGGCTAAATACCAGACCCTGTGGTGATTTTATTCCCATTTTAACATATGAGTAGAATAACACCACTCGAGATCCAGTATACACACATTGCAGGATTTATTATGTGTTTACATGTGGAAATGTGTTAAATGTAACCCTGGGGTATGTAGGCCAGTGTTCTTGTTTGGATCAGTCCACCAGTGACATATTCATTGGCTGCTAATTTGTAACTGAAGGCACCTCACAAAGGAATAGGTACTAAAAGCTTGACATTTGTAACTCCCTTGTTAAAATTCCTTTTTCAGGTAACATAAAATATTGCCTATTATGTTATGCAGTAAATTAGCCAAAACATCATTTTTGGGGGGGACTCTTTCTAAATTTCACTCCCAAGTGAAGGAGAAGCTTTAAAAGTACAATACAATTCTGGAAATTGAAAAGTTTGATTGAAAGCATTTGTATATATTTCAGTAAACGACTGTCAGTCAGTGCCTGTTTTTAGAGGGCTTGCAGCTGATGTGTCATCAAGAGCCCTACTGCTGATGAAAGCACTGCAGTGCCATTAAAGCACTTTCAAATAAGTGATGAAAACAAGCAGCAATGTAAACATGATAGCATAACCACTTTGTGAGGTGCAAACACACTGGCTATTGTACAGTATAGTCAGGGTTCCTTGGGTGGCAAGTAATGACATGTGACAGGTAAAACTGTTGTGAGAAACTGACAAACTGCACTGTTGGGTTGGGGGGTGGGGGGAGGTACAAAAGGAAAAGTTTACAACATGTTGTGACTCGGCCATAGCTGTTTAATTCCCAAAGGTGGTTAGGTTTTTCCAGAACGACAAGTTTAGGAAAGATCTGTTCTAAAGCCAAGCGCATTACTTTCAGACGTGTTCTGGTTATTCAACAGAAACTCCATGTCTCCATGTAAACAAGCAAGTAAAAGTGTGTGTGGGGGGGGGTGGTCTTAAAAGAATACAACGAATAAGTGCTAAGGAGGTGCAGGTGTGGTTTCTTGGTAAACAGATCAGTCGTCGCTCAAAATGACAAATGGAATTCCAGCTGCCCTCAGACTGCAGTCTGGTATCGACCCGTTTATACCTGAGATTACATATGTGCTCTTAAGGTTTGATGTGAAAGTGCCAATTTCCACTGTTTTCATTGGATAAGATGTGCATGGGAACAGGCCATATCTCCTTGGAGCTTTCCAGTGGCTCCAAAAGTAGCAGCTGATCTCTGCAGCCTGAAACTTGTAACATGAAGCTGCTTACAGTAGACAGACTTTAGCTGCAAACTAAGTTATGTTCAGTTTGAGACATTGTTAGTTTAAATGACACACTGTTCATTATGTTTCTGCAGGATGGAAATGCCTTTGTCCCTTTTCCAAATAACAAAAAAAAAACCCTCAGATATCTGTTGCCCAGAGAACTCTTGTAATAATGTATTGTCTCTCCTGAAGTGTATAGTATGGGTATCTTGATACAGAATGTACAATGGATAGGTAGTAGACAAAAATATGGAAACACCTGGGTAAATGAGGGACACCAAGTATATTGAAAGCAAGGGCTTCCACACAGGTGTGGCTAATGTGTTAATAAAGCAAATAATATCCCAGCATGCTTAGGGTCATGTATACAAATGCTGGACAGGCCTGGTTGCCAATAATTATGGCTAGCATGCCTGCAAGAGGAGATCTCAGTGACTTTGAAAGAGGGGTGATTGTTGGGGCGCGTTTGGAAGGAGCTTCAGTGACCATATATATATATATATATATATATATATATATATATATATATATATATAGACACACACACACACACTCGCAGACAAAAGTATTTGGGCAGTTAAAAAAAAAAATGAGAAAAAACAGTTATTTCTATCATTTCTAATTGTTCTATTAAAATATATAAATTACAGTAGAGATTCCTCTTTATAACATGCAGAAAATGAAAAATAACATGCAAAAACTAATATTTCATACTATGCTGTGGGCATAATCACCACCCAGACGTGCATATATTTCATGGGAACCGCACGGCCCATCGTGGTTTATAGTTCACATACATATATTCAGTTTGACTCTGGGCTTGTTTCCCGTGCTTTGAAGGAATCTCTTAATTGTAGGAACATTCTGTAACAGGTTTTGAAGCATGCCTTCATTTTGGCACCAACATAAAGGTTCTGGAAGTTTCTGTTCTCTGGAGAATAATGAGCTGCTGTGCTTACACCCTGGGCAAGCCATGTTCAAGTAGGGCAGTTTTTCACAAGAAATATTCCTCATTCCAGTGCAAGGAGACAAAATGTAAATATTTTTTCCAGTTAATTTTCCTCACACTTACTGCTGTGTCTTCCTCAGAGAAAGGGCTGCTGGTGCTCGGCTGGTATGACTGTGCACTCCAGTAAATACACAGTTATTCACATGTAACCATAACCAGTCATACTGGAGAATTTTACAAGAAGAGTGCAAGACTGAAGAGAATGTGACGGTTCATCTTGTATTAGCGTTCACGGAAAGCAAGTTTGTAAACTGTCTGAGAATGTCATTATTTTGGAAGTCAAAGTGTTTAGTTTAGTGAGCACAATCAAAATGGAAAAAGTATTTTCAGAAATTAAAATATTTAGACATAACCACAAAGGTTCTATCATAAGACTCTATAATGAGACAAAAGGCTCTGTTACTGACACATTAGATTTTTCTTTGGGAAATGACCGGAGAGTAAAGGCCCTACATGTAAGTATGTAAGCACTATATGTTTAGTTTGTTGTATGGAAGTAGATGGTAGTAAATTGAATAAGTAATGTTATGTACTGTAACTTTATATTAATGAAAAAAATAGAGCATAGTTTTGTTGAGTGTTGTATTTTTAGTAGGCAGAAATGTTTTTGCCAGGCTATTAGTCAACTCTGCTTCTTGTCATCATTTCTGACCAGTCCCTTTGAAGTGATATTAAGCGTTTCAGTAAAATTATTCAAGACATGTTTAGACTGGAAGTCTTTGTACATGTCTTATGGTTCTTTAATGAGTCTGACATACTTCTGTACACAAGTGGGTACTAATCTTTGTAGGGCCTGGCTGCAGCTCCAGGTTCACTTCCTTACAAAGCTTAATCAGTTTGTTATATTGTATTCTAATCTACTGGTGACTAAGAATGTATGTGTCACACTTCACTCATAAACAAGCTGCTTGAAATAACCTTTGGTGCAATGTCAACATATTAACGTGATATCAGGAAACGTGAGTTGTAAGCGCTTGTATGTAGTTATTATTGAAGATGCAGCATCTTGTTTAAGGGATGTGTTGTCCTTGTTTATAGGAGTTGGTGAATTTAAGACCGGTTTGTTTCACGGCAGTGCAGCTGTGCTCTAATCACATGTAAAATTAATTTGATTATTTGTAACAGAGACAATGACAATCCCAATCAGATTAAGCTCCAAAGTGATCTGAAGCAAATTCTGTTTATAATATACACATCCTGTTTATAACATGCAGTTAAAAATGTACAATGGCTGTGCTAAAGATACCATCCTAGTGTATATCTTTCCTGTAGCCTACCTACAGGAAAGACCAAATCTTGCAGGAAAACAAAACCCAATGCACCTTTAATGAAACCTTTGCCCTGTATACAGCAGCATCTGTATTACGGTTTCCTGGCCAGACCCCCACAAAACTGAGACTAGTATAACGATATGAGAAAAAAATGTAATATATATTTTAGCTCTTTGAGCTCTTATATATATACATATAATATTAAATAATTGATCTCATACAAATGACTGATAAAGACTGGTAGTCAAAGATGGGTCCTATGGGGCTTCAAGCTCCCCTTTAATCACATTTACACTTCATATTATGCATATAAAAGGATATAATGCCATAATAATACTAATATTAAAAAAGATGTGTATGTACCCATCTCTTAACAGGATTATGGCATTGTAAGTACTTAGAGCAATGCATGTTCCTAACTCTGAACGGCTGCCAGCGTCTCTTTTAATTCCAAGTCAGTGTGTGAAAATGAACCCTCCTGAAGCCTGGAGCCACTTGAGCTTTAATCATAACACATTTCATCTGAGAGAGTGCAAAGAGGGTCTGAATTATTAAATTCTGATTATTTTCATTAGAAGCCTGTAATAAAAAAATAATAAAAAAAAACATAATGAACTAACGCAGTGTATATTTCAGAAGTTGTTTTCATTCTATGTTCTGTAGAGTAATTTTTTCAAAGCAAACCCCTGAGAGGTACAGTAGCATGATTTATAGCAGAGAGATCAAATAACCAGAATTTGTTTTTCCAATTTCTTTACTACCTCCAGTGTGATTGGGGTCACCCTTGTGGCCAATTATTTGTTTTGATATAGGGATCTATTTTAAAGTAAGTGCAAGGCAACTTTATAGAGTGGGGGATTGTGTGGTCCAGTGGTTAAAGAAAAGGGCTTGGAACCAGAAGGTCCCTGGTTCAAATCCCACCTCAGCCACTGACTCACTGTGTGACCCTGAGCAAGTCACTTAACCTCCTTGTGCTCCGTCTTTCGGGTGAGATGTAGTTGTAAGTGACTCTGCAGCTGATGCATAGTTCACACACCCTAGCCTCTGTAAGTTGCATTGGATAAAGGCGTCTGCTAAATAAACAAATAATAATAGTATAAAACCAGCAAGGAACTACTATTACAATTGTTGGAAAAAATGACTTTGCTTGTGCCTTCAAAATAGTGTCCATAATGTTTAAAACTGTCTATAAATATATTTAATTCCTGTCAGATGTTTTTTTGATAGATTCACCATTAAAAAAAAGAATGTAGTATATTTGAAGTTCATACTAAAACTGTTGTGTTTTTGGCTGGTACCATAGTAATGTTTTTATATGTGAGTTTAAGAGTTTGCAAATGGGAAGATTCAATGGTATACATTTGGAGGATTTATTAAAGTACTAGGATTTCCTCAGGGTTACAAGAGGGTCCTGGACCATTGGTTTTGGAATGCATTAGTATAACAAGAAATGGCATGGGGTTACCCTATATCACATCAACCATAATACTGCACAGTTACGGTACACTATGTTTTCTCAAGAGTCTCAGCATGGTCAGTTACTCATCTGAAGGAAGCTCTCTGCACTTTCTATGCACCGCTATACCGAGGAATTCAAAATAAATGATGAGCTGGAAACCTGCTGGCAGTTTAAAAAATATTCCTGGCACCCTTGCACACATTACTCAAGTAAGACATTGTGTTAGTGACTCATACAAGAACTAACTTCTACTCCTACAATATATGTAAAAATGACAGGTGGCACTTGGTCCTTAATGGTTTTCAAGCATTGCCATGAATATTCTAGATTTTACTGTTAAAAAAAACAAATGTACAAGTGTTTATATGGGGTACAGTAATCTCCATGAACTATAACAATGCCTTTATGCACACGCAAAACGAGTATTACCAAGTACCAGGCTGGTTGTGTGTACACTTCCCAGCCAAGCATCATGAATTATAATGCCAAAAACGGCTATCATTTGCATGCATTAGCTGATATTGCTTGCAGGCGTAACTCTAAAGATACATGGATGCCAGGTGTAGAAGAAAACCTGTATTTAAATATATATAAAGTATAATCTATGTTGCTACGGTATTTTGAAAAATAATGAAATAGTGCAGCTGGTTAGGGATAACAAAACAGTCACTATCCCCACATTCACGAGGATAGGCGATTCTTCAAAATGAGATTTTATTATATATGCAAATGTGCACTGTCATTTAATATGAATTGTGCTCTCTTCGGTAAACAGTGCCATACATTAGTACAGTTATGTATCAGTTCAGTAATGTTGATCTCCTCTACAGTGTTAATCCATGTATCTTGCATGGTCTAAAACTATACAAACCATATTCTTAATTGCATAGTTGTAACTATACAATCTGCCTGATTCCTTGGTGTCGGTTTTCTACATTCTCCCATAGTTTATCTTTCTATGTGTTCCACCTCTTCCTCCTTCTGGTCAGTCTGTGTTCGAAAGCATGCTCCAGTTGCATGCCACAGTATGTGTTATAAATGTTCTTGTATGCTCAGATGTCCTGTATATAGCTTGGGAAGCAATATAAGTGGGGAAAATGGTTAAACTGTTAACATGTTTCATGGAACCCACACAGAACTGACATAGTCTTACAAGATCACAACCTTAAATATGTTGAAACTTTTTGTTTAATACAGCATGCCAAATTGTGAGACACAAACTGTTTACAATAAAGGTGAGATCCAAGGTTTTGAATGTAAATATACTGTAGCACAGGGACCTGATTTATGGAATGCCTGAATGTATGTATGTGGCTTTAGTGTGAGTGTGGGGATGACATTATTAAATTGCATAGAAATGACAGAGTATACACATGTATTATTGATGGGAGTCAGAATGCTTCGCTCTGCTGTTTTCCATTTCACTTAAGGGTCAGTCACCTTTTCCCCTGGCTCTAATTTTCAAATAGCCATAGGCCTTGTCATCTAAATTATCACTAAAAACAAAATCCCACAGTCCAAGACCTTTCATTTATATCAGACCCACCTTTTATACGGTCCATAAGAACCCAATAAATATGGAATATACAATACATTTAGTTACTTTGATATATATATATATATATATATATATATATATATATATATATATATATATATATATATATATATATATATATATAATAAATGGTTCTATGCACTACAAAACTATGATTGTTTTATTATTATTTCAAAAATAATATTGTAAAACTCCAATGCAGTTTCCATTACGTAAGGCTTGGATACCTGCAAGATATTTCATCTATATTAAATCTGACTTTTAACAAATAATATTACTAGGTACTTTCATTTTTTTTTAAAGGAATCAACTGCAGCTTTTTGCGTTTGGATGCAGCAAATGTGGTTGAATCATTTTGGTTTGGCGTAATTTTAAATTGACTGACTTTCCATTACACAAGTACATACAGTATTTTTTTTTACCTGTTATACAGTTCATGTGACATACAGCTTGTAAACTATGTATAACATGTGTCCTGCCTTGGATATAACTGTAGCTAAATTCCCCACTGATTGTATGAGAGTACGGCTAACCATTTGATGCCTGAATAAGGCTTGTATTTTAATAATTTACTAAAGCCAATGCTTTAAGCAGTGTATCTACGATGTGGGAAAATGCAAAGGCCCCTTGTGGAAATTAATCAAGGCTAAACCCAGCAATTTAAAATTATTCCGAAGTGTCTTATAAAGACAGGCTATTGGAAATTAAATTGTGGATTTAACTGCTACACTAATACCCCATCCATGCTTTTAGGGCAGAGTTTTCAGGTATTTTTATTTGGCTAGCAGACTTTAAGTCTGTTCTAAGTTGTCCAAACTCCACTGTAAGCCTATACTGGCTTAGGTCCCAGGGCTTGGTTGCACCAGATATGCGTAAGCATTTTTTACATCTTTGCTTTACCTTAGCAGAGGCTTCATGTTTCAGCGTAATGGTTTTTAAGATGGTGTAGCCCATGCAAACAGGAGATGCAACTGATAAGAATATTTGCAGCCAATCACAGAGTAAAACTCAGCATAAGAAACCCAGTGAAAATTGGTATATGCTATGTATAATAGCAGAATAGCACTTTTTAAAGCAAATCAATCAGAACTTCCAGAGTTGTTCAGAGAACAATCAGCAGCACTAATAATGAACCCCCTCCCAAATAAATGAAACAATAAACAGCTTTAATTGTATGGAAGAAGGCATACATGGATTTCTTGTTTTTTTTATAAATTTGGAATTGCACTGACTCGAGAGAGACGAAGACACACACGTGTCCTCCAAAATGTGTGCCATCAGCTTCTTTTCACTCTGCAGGCCCGCCAAGCAGCCACCTCAGAGCTACAGCGTTGGAGGACCATGCAGCTCCGGACAACTTACAGGCAGGCCCGCAGGCGCTCGGCTAGTCTACAGGGGTCGCTGGTGCGCGGTGAGCCGAGGACTCTCTGGCCAACCTAAGCCCCCCACCCCCACCTGGGCGGCGCCTGGCCAGCGCCGCCCCTGGGAACTCCCATCCACGATCGGCAGTGGAATAGACTTGACTCAAACTAGCGAGCTCCAGGCTATAGGGCGCATCCTGCAGTCCACGCGGATTGCCTTTACCGGATGCATCACTCAGGAGCCCCTTACATGGCTTTCTTTATATCTTCTGAGTGAAATCTTTCAGAATTTGTTTTGGATTTTCTGAGCTGCTTTACCACCGCAGACTAAATGCTAAGGAAACATAACATAAATATTGCTTAGGAAGCACAGTTCCCTCTTATCTGGCCTCCACAGAGCAATTAATTGCATAGTTAATTGTAATACTGACATACCACTGATAGTTGGTACACTCTATATGTGCTAAATGCATTGCAGAATATATATTATAACAGATAGTGTGTGTAGTTCAATAGCTAAAGCATATATTTAATAACAACTATTGACTTGCTTTGTAAGCTGTTGTCATTGTAGTTCCCCTTTATTTTGTCATAGGCAAAACCCCGATACCTGATGGTATTTTCATAAATTAATTCTGCAAGTGGCAAATAGATGTCTTTGTAATACTCATAAGTTACAATCGAGTCTTGAGTATTTTATTGTCAGCAGGTAATACCGATAGTACTGTGATGACATACCATCAACCAGTAATACAATTTGGCAACTCACATGGCATAAAAAATGAATGTGATGGTACTGTTAGATAATTCTGATGCTAATTTCCTATACCATATGAAAACCAACTGCAGCTTATCTGTAGTGAAAGTGCACAGTGCGCACGTAAGTGTGCTTACAAATGAGCAAGAGGCTTTTTAATATTTTTTTTGAGGCAGGTTTGCGGTAAATAACTATATCCATGATACAGTACAAAGCCCACAGTGAAAAACATGTTCAAATAGTCTGATGTTTTTTATTAAGTCTGAGCATTTACAAAAGATAGATATGAAACAACAAAACAAAAGATTAATATATTGTTTCACTCAGCTCCACTGCTGGGAAAGCTTAGGTACTGAAAATCCAACAGTTACTGGCAATGCTTTTCATGCCCCAGAATACTCTCTGTTAGAGCAACGTGATTTGTATGACTCAGGCTACATATCTAGATAATAAACTACAATTACAGTATTTAGAATATTTTCTGGATGACTCCTTTCAAAACCGTGGTGTTGGTCTCCTAAAGGCTAGCATGCTAAGTGGAATTGGAAACTATGCAACCCAAAAATCTTGGCATTTTTTCAACTTACAGGAAACAGTGCAGCTCAAAAAATAAAATCTGATCACTCTTAGAAAAGAATATTCTGGGACTTTCTTATAACACCATATAATTGTATATGTCTGTGTATTTTATGTATAATTTAGTAATGTCAAGTGGGTATTTTTCACAAAGTATCCATACATAATAAATTTAATATGAATTAATTCTTATAGGACTCCTGACAGATCCTAAGTTCATTTCCTGAACAAGGAGCACGCCTGTGGCACAATGGAATTGTCTTAAGTGCTACTTTATTCAGAGAAGTGAATACAATAACAAAGAGCAGATATAGAAAAAGAAATATAAACCATTGATAGCACATGCAATTAAGATTGAAGTTCAAACACAGTATTTCAACAGTATGTCTGTAAAAGATCTTTAATCTTTGATTTGACTCCACTGGAATATGCATGTATTTCAAAGACAACCCTATAGTTGTAAAACTTGCTGCTATTGCTTCCTGGTACCATTTCACTTCCTGTGTTGGATCTCAGTTTCACTCCAATGGTCTTGTTGCAGTCAGGCCACGTGACTTGTCACACAGGACATGATTGGATACCAAAGTTATTAAGTGTCTCTAATTACTGTGCATTTACATAGTAGTTACATAGTAAATACATGTGTACTTTCACATAATTACAATGTTACTATGCAGTTACAATGCACATGTGTAAATACTTGTGCAGAATATATGCAAGTACAGAATTGTATCAGAAAAGGGGTAGTGTTAGTTCACGCAAAAATATTTACACATTAAGTACATTGTAGCTGTGCATAAGAACATTGTAATTATGTGCAAGTACATATGCATTTACTAAATAACTACTATGTATAGACACTCAATGTAAAGTGATACCAGTTATTCTCTTTTCTATATTCCTTGAAGTAAAGTGTAAAAAGCAAAATAAGAACCACTGTAGCTTCAATAACACAATAAAACAGGGAGCTTGTGATACTGCCCCTAATGCTAATAGATTTTAAAACCCCAGCCAGCACTAAATGCATTTACTGTTTCGGTGCATTCATAATCATTTTGGTTATTTTGCTTACACAAAACAAACCTCAATAAGTAGCAACTGGAAAAGCTATAGCTCAGTGTGACAGGGTCTTACCTCACCTGCTTGGATCACCGCTGTTCAAGCAACACAGAGAGACATTGGGGGGTGGATTTGAAACGCCGGCATAGGCGCGCAGGATTTATTAACACAAACAGAAAAGAAAGTAAAGGTGGTCATGTGACGTTACCAGCCATGGTAACACACAGAGGACACATACAGCAAGCTGTACAAAAAACAAAATAAAACACAGTACAAAAACTACAAATAAAAGGTGCCCAAGAGGGCGAGCGCTAGCCTTAAAACGAGGCATCCCGCTCCAGGAACTGGCTACACTACGTAACCCTAGCTATACATCACATGGGATCACAATCCCCTAACTAACCTACTCATGAGCCGGTATTCATACAACGACTCGTGCTGCTTCATACGGCCTTGGCTGGGCATTGCCTTCACAAGCACCGCTTGCAGTCTCAGGGTTGCGTAGCGGTCGTTCCTGCAGAGCGGACCCTCTCCTCTCGAGTACGCCGCTCCCCTCTGGCAATGGCGTTGCAGTCGCCTCAAACCATCTCCCGCGGATGTTTTTAAATTGACAGACACTCGGTCAAGACCCGCCCACCTGCTGATTCAGGTCCAGCACAGCCAATCACTTGCTGCCCTTCCCCTCAACCAAGCCTTGCAGGCAGCAAGTCTCAATCGAGCGCCTGTCTGTAAAACAATAATTCAATTAAACAAATCAACTCCAAAACACACAATAAACCCATTTCCCCATACAAATTATATCCACACTAAATACAAACGTGCAGGGCAATCACCCTGCTACACTCAGTTATTGTTTATATACTGCAGTTAGACCTCTTGTAATCAATAAATGACCTGCAAATGTGTCCCACACAAGTAGCACCACACCTCACATGTATTAAGATAAGATATATCTCAACAGAAAGATACTGTAAATAATATACACCAAATTTGCTTGTTTTATCTGGCAGTCCCTGGCCCATGTGATATATCTGGCCCACGTTTTGTTCTTCAGATTAAGTTGACATATACAAAACATAATGTAATTATGCAGTTCTCCGCTCTTTATATTGATTCTAATGTATATAGAGCTTTAGCTTCAAAAAAGTAACAGGTGATTAAAGGTTTAAAGGTGGGTTTAAAGGAAAAATGCCACTTAAATTGACAAATAGTTCTGTTGTGTTTGCAGACATGTGTGCAATCAACCAGATCACTTTTTAATCTTCAGTGTCAATAGGACAATGAAATTCTCATATGCAATGGGGAGTCGTGTTGTGTTTTAGTAATGAGCACATTATAGAGGTCAAATGGGGTAGGCATGTGAACTAGGCACTGTTATCAGGGTCCAGGCAGCTTGCCTAGCAGCTCTTGAAATAATGATCTATAGTATATTTGTGAAACAATAAATGTGAAAGTAAGATATCTCATGGTCAATATATTTATGGATGCTTGCCAATGGACCTGTTTCTTTTGAAGAAATAGGATTCAATATTTATTGTATATAACTAGCAGGTTGCTACTATATGTGCATCTCCATGCTTCGATTAATGTACCAATTTAAAAGTATTGATTGGAGGGATTTCTGCAGCTCATTGGTATCCACAAATAAATTCATCATGGGATAAGGATAAGGAATAAGGAATATATTAGTCCTATAAATATTCCCAAAATTGCTTCTTAAATGTTGTTTGAGGTCCTTATGTGAAACATATACACCTCTGAAGAGACCCTTCGAGTGATACCAGTCTTTTCCAAGGAAATACCAGTTTGTTTACCTCATTTTGATCAGAATTTGACCATCAGTATAGATTTGTTCGGGGATGTTTTGCACATCCAGGGAAATCAAGTTCCCTTTCAGATCATTTACAGAGAAACCAATTACAGACCTGTTTTTTGTCTTCCAAATGCTTTGACTGTTTTTTGTTATGCTGCTTTTTTTCTCTTCACTAGGGCAGTTTGGTTTGTCAGAAACTGATTGTGAAGATCACCATCAGCAGAATTGAATCTGACCATTTCCTTTTTTTAATCACATTGACGTTGTTCATGTTAAACGGTATCATTTGCAGCTTAGCAAGTTAGATCATTAGGTTTGACCTGTGCTCCTTCTGACTTCAGAGATGCAGGATATGGTATCCACTTTTACATTTAATGGACACAACGGGCTTGAGTCAAACAGCTCTGTAGACCTGTGGAAGCAGATAACAACTGCAATCCAGATTTCACATCATCATTAGCTTAGTGGCAGTGCTTTACAACCAGCCTCTGGGGTATCTATAGTATTGAAGCCACTCAGACTTGTGGTTTTCATCCCTACTAACCATAATGTTTTTACAATGTTATGTCTATACAGAGAATGTATTGATATATCACATCAGGCAGCACTATAATTATTTGTTTATGGCCATCCTGTATATGAAGATCATTGTCCCAGCCTTCAGGCTTCAAGCTCACAGTTAGACTGCTATCTGCAAGCCTGAGCCATTACAGGATGGGGTACAATGGTGAGAGACACAAAATGAGGTTAACTGGGTACTCTGTATTGTGCCTATAGAAGGACAGAACATCAGGAGGAGCACCATTCATCAAGTACATTCACGCACCCCCTAAAATATCATTGCTTTTGCTACATACTGACCTAATCCTTCTTGAATTTTAAACACAAGTATACAATTATGGTCCTAAGCCCTTAAAAATCTATGTTGTTTTATGCCACAATAATGCACTTGTTTCATACTGTTCGTAACCCTTGGAAATGTGGCTGTATTTCTGAAAGGAGAATCCACCCCCTAATCAAATACATAATCTTAGAACAATATATATATATATATATATATATATATATATATATATATATATATATATATATATATATATATATATATATATATATATATATGCCACTTGTCCTGCCCACTGGCATTAGTTTTCTTCTAATTCATATATTTCATTCATCATAGTTTTTCCAGCATAGGGGCAGCTATCAAGTTCCAGTTGGAAAGGCCAAATTCAAATAACATAATAATTTACAGGCATGTTTATCTGTCAAGTCAATAAATCATTCATTTCATTCCATTGGTGGTTGTCTCCTTTCTGAATTATCAGTTCCATGTGCTCTCAAGTCCTATGTATTTCAGAGTTTTGAATGAACACATGTTCTGATGTTCTAGAGATCCTCATTCAAACAAAAAGATTATTGTGATTGAATGATACTTCTGGGTTTTTGGACAGCAAATGTCTGTGTACAGTATGCTGGAATATTGGCACAAGTAGCAGTCAATGGGCCAAGTTTATGAGGTACGAGTGCCCAATACACAGACTCTTGTCTTTCTATAACTCTATTATACACTGCTACATGGTGTGATATGTCAGTGCATTTTTTGCATAGCCACAGTATTGCATGAGATTGAAATGGTCTACATGGTGTGATATGTCAATGCTTTATTATTATTATTATTATTTGTTTATTTAGCAGATGCCTTTATCCAAGGCGACTTACAGAGGCTAGGGTGTGTGAACTATGCATCAGCTGCAGAGTGACTTACAACTACGTCTCACCCGAAAGACGGAGTACAAGGAGGTTAAGTGACTTGCTCAGGGTCACACAATGAGTCAGTGGCTGATGTGGGATTTGAACCGGGGACCTCCTGGTTACAAGCCCTTTTCTTTTCCACTGGACCACACAGCCTCCTTTCTTTGTATAGCCACAGTATTGGATGAGATTTAATTAGTTCAAACAAGTTAGAAAATGTTTGAAACAAAGCCCAGGGAGTGGAAAGGGCAACTTTGGACACCTCTGTCCTTATACTGAAGCTAAAACCCTTTGGTGCATGCAAATAAAGGTCTGTTTCTAATAACACTGCAGCACGCGGAGAAGGCTTTATTAGGGAACACAAGTACAGTATTTGGACACATAACACAAAGTAGTTTTAATGTGAGGAATTGCATTTTTTAGTCAATGTAATTTGCAGCTTTTACAACTACTGGAGTACCAGACCTAGCAACATACTGTAGGCCTGTTTTACCCTACATGGAAATACTACTGTCGCTGCTCAGTTCTCCCTTTGATTTATATTACTTGTTATCAAATAGTTACTATTAGGAAAAGTGCAATGGCAATTGACATGTTCTGTGTGAGTTACTGTATTAAATTATATAGAATGTATGAAATGCCAGACTTTAAACTGTAGCATTATTGTTTAATATGCTGGTCAGTTAAAGACTGATCGTGTTGGGCGATTGTTTCTTCTTCATCTATCACATTCCAGGCATACACTGTGCCCATATGGTGGCTTCTGGGGAAGTCAAGCTATTTCTTTCTAATTAAATTACTCAGAGCAGAGAGAACTAAACCAGACCACATGTTTGACCTGATACTAGAACTTCACTAGGCCCTCTAACCCCATGCTGGGATATTGCTTGCGTTGTATTCAGATTGCCCCTGCTGAACAACACTTCTTAAAGAAATTACTAGCCACTATGATGCTCTGTGCATTTATTTTCTGTTTATGAAGCTCAAGCAAATCCCCACAGAAATTAAAAAGAAAAAGAATATCTGTACAGTATGTCATCAGTGACAACACCAATGTAGTAAAAACATGCCCTGTAGAATGAACTTAGACGAGCGGAGATAAAATAAACAACATAGTAACAAAAGAGTAATGAAAAAAAAAAGTATAGTATTGCGACAGCATTCCACAGTCATGTAGCTTTTAATGTCATTTCTGGTTTAAAAAGCTCAGTCTTATTCAAAGCTCTAACACACAGAGCTGTTTTATTTTGGTTTGAGGCTGCAGTAAATAAGAAAGCATCTTCACCACACTGTCGCTTGTTTTTAGTTTGGTAAAATAAATGACTCATGTTGTGTCAGGCTGTATTTTGTGGTCTCTGTTTTTTACAGGCACCAGTAATCTGTACCGAAATATATTTGAATATCAAAAATACATTTTATTGAATTTGAATGAATACACGCTCCCCATGCGAAAATGTTTCGTGAATCAAGTGTGTTTTTTGTAACTAGAATGTCTTTTGGAACACAATTAAAGACAGCTGTGCTTGGGAGTATCTGTATCATTAGAAAAACATGTGCCCAGCATACAGTATACGCTGAAAAAACAAACGCTTTGCTCTCCTCACTGACTTATACAGGACCTAATCATTCTTCTCACACTGGAGAGAAAGCTTGCTGAATGCTGGCCTTTTCTGCACATGTTTCCCCATCTGTTTTGCTGATATCATACCACTGTGTGTCTTATAGCAGATCCATCTGTGAATGTAAGAATTTTGAACTGAAACCCTAAAAAACAGCTAGTTACATTCTGTCAGTACAGAAGCTACTGATAGCAATACAGCTGCTTAGCTGAAGTCACAGGGAGGAAAATGCATCTGGGATTTTTTTTTTTTTTACATTGATCAGTACTGTGTAAATTGTGAATCGATTGTGTTCCTTCATTTGTTGTCCTGTGGCGCTTTTTTTATAAAACAGGCTGCAAGAAACAGAAATGACACAGAATGTTACATCCAGCCTGATTCACAGATCTCTAAAGGAGGGCTAACCTGACTTTTAAAATCTTTCTGTATTAGAGTTAGCAGCACTGACACTGCACCCTTTCTCTTTTTCTTGTGCTGACAATCTTACTCTTTTTTTATTATTTGCTTGTTTTTTTATGCTTCAGGATATGCAAGTACAAAGCCATAGTAAAAACAAGGTTCTTTCTGGAACAGTATGTGATCACTTCTTGGCAAGATTGTAGGTCGGTCACTGGAGTGAAAATAGCTGCAACACAGGAAGTGATCTCACACTGGGACAGTAGACATTTTTACTTCTTTGGTACTACCTATGCTGTAATTTCAGTTTGTTATGGCCTTGCAAACTGCTTAAACACTGCAGTAAACCTATAAGCCACTAAACCACTACATTACAAATGTATTATTGTGGCAGGGATGTGGTTAAATCTCTGCCAACAATCACAGATGTGGCCATTCCCCAATTAGGTAACTGAGTGCTAATTGGGGAGTGGCCACCTGTATAAAGGAGAGCAGAAATCCTTTGTTTGGGAGGGAGTTAGGGGAGTGTTTTTGACCTGTGTGTAGATGTTAGTGAACCGTATAAGAAAGGCTAGTGTAACCCTTTTGCTCCTTGTGCCCTGTTTATTTTATTTCTGTTTTTGTGTTTGATAAATGTGTGCTTTGTGCTTTTGACTACAGCTTCTGTCTCTGAGTCTCTTAATTTCTGCCAGTAACATCTTGGGCCGTGATGCTATCACAGATGGTGTTAGAGTGGTATAGCGCCCCCTAGAGAATCAGAGCAGGACTGCCGTTTGAAACAAACAACAATACAATATAGGGTGGGCATTTGCCTTCACTATACGGTTCACTAACATCTACACACGGGTCAAAAACACTCACCTAACTCTGCTCCCCTTTATACAGGTGGCCACTCCCCAATTAGAGCTCAATTACCTAACTGAGGAATGGCCACACCTGTGATTGTTGGCAGGGATATGATTTAACCCCATCCCTGCCACAGTTATCTATTTTTGTTATCATGTTTTGTTTTGTTTTTTTTATTTACTCTGATTGTGACATTTACTAGCAGCTGATATTCCTGCATTTCAAAAGTATGTTTTAGTGAAACACCTTCTTCCTATTTTTACAGTAGACCAGGCTATAACCCTACAATTAGCAATTAATATGTGTGCTCTAGTTGAAGTCTGTGTCTGTATTTACTCTGTAAAAAAAAAGCTATCAGTATAATTAACCCAAAGATACAAAAATGTGTTTGGATGCCTTTAAAACTTCAATATGATGCTGTGTCTCGGTGCTTAAAAGAAATGTGAATTCAAGCAGTGTTGTGCCATTTAAGACAATTGTACATATTGTAATTATTGTATATAATCTAATAGCATATTTATATCCAACTGGTACTCATCTTGAATGTAAAAACACTTTGAGCAATTCATTTGGGTTCATCTATTCTAAACACGTGTCTAAAATGATTTTTTAATTTAAATAAAATCTGAAAAAAAACCATAATCTAAAATCTATTACAAGATCCAACAACCAGTAGTTAAACAAATGGGAAGGAGGCTTTGTTGTAAATGTACTTTGTTTAAAGACAAATGACAACACAGACCAGTATATTTATATGAAAAAAGGTTTTGTTACAGTACAGTAGTTAATATATAATATATTGAATATGTAAACATTTTTTAATAAAATAAATCATTGAATTTATTGATTGCTTTTACATCACACTACTAATGAGGTGAGGTACTTTACTCAAAACTAGCCTTATTAATTTGAACTAAGGGTTGGTACAGCTGCCTGAACAATTCAAAGCACAATCTTATAATTTTTGCACTACAGTATGTAATCTCTGACCACCTGGCAATTACAGCGGTCACACCTAGATATGAGAAAAGAAAATTGAGTTTGCTCTCACACACTAGGTATATATAAATGTAACTAACTGTTACACGCATATGTTTTACTCATAGGGCTGTTTTCACATTAGGCTGTGTGGTCCAGTGGTTAAAGAAAAGGGCTTGTAACCAGGAGGTCCCCGGTTCAAATCCCACCTCAGCCACTGACTCATTGTGTGACCCTGAGCAAGTCACTTAACCTCCTTGTGCTCCGTCTTTCAGGTGAGACGTGGTTGTAAGTGACTCTGCAGCTGATGCATAATTCACACACCCTAGTCTCTGTAAGTCGCCTTGGATAAAGGCGTCTGCTAAATAAACAAATTATAAATTATAAATCCAGGGAAGGCCACACTTATGATTGATAAATACGACACAGTCTAACTCAACTAATTCATACCGTGCCTTAGAGTAAAAGGCAAATATATTATACTGATGGCATAATAAATAAAATGGGTAGTTATAGTGGGCCATCATTCATGCTTTGAGGTCAAATCCAGCTCAAGTCAAAGAAAAAAGTTTGGGGTTTCAATTCAGCCCCCAGGGAGCATTTCATAGAATTGTGAGTGTGCTCAAAGAAGAAGAAGAATAAATAATATGGGCCATATCTTGTACAACATTAGGCACAGTAACCATTATCTGGTTGTTTGTGTGGCTATGCAGTACAGTACTGTATAATTTTAGGAAGAGGTAAGCATTTTGAAAAAAAAGAAGGTATTATTTCTGGCAAACCAGCTTACAAAACATAAAAGCTTCTGTTTTGCATGTAATGAGGCTGGCAGATTGCATTGCACATTTTCAAATCTCTGCTTGGTTTATTTTTTAGAAACTTTAGAATGAAAAAGGCTGTACACGTCTTGGCTCCAGTGTTCACTGCATGTGAGAAGCATCTGAGTTGGCTTCCAAATCTATTTGGATACAGTGGAAATTGTTTTTCACTTTCGTATAATAGAAAACATCCAGACTGGGTCATTTCTGAATCAGGGTCACTTATTCTCAAACTACTGCTTCCCTGTGCACACAGACAGGCACATAGTTCAGCTTCTCCATGCTGGTTTTATAAAAATTCCTTTTACAATAGTAAACAGGGACCACCCAATCTTGGGGTAAGGGGCTAATTTAATTCACATTTTTCACAAAGAATGCTTGACACTATTACATGAATGAATCTTGCATAATGTAAAAGATAACTGTACAGTGCCCCCTTTATTTTTTATTACATAGTTTGATATTGTGTGTCGTTTAAGGTTGTTTTATTAACTGTGATCTTTTCCTCTTTTTAATGATGGTTTATGTTCTTGTAAACTGCCTGACATTCCCCTAAATATTTACAATGTGTCTTAGCACAACTATTGATGTACACATATTTCATTTGTAAGTGACTTTATCCATTCAAAAACATGTTTCAGCCATACTAAACTAAAAGAGCCACATCAATCAACTCATGCTAATCTATAATCAATGACATCAATGAAAAATGTACTTTCATTGAGTCATATATCATGATAAAGCAAAGTCAAATAAAAGTACAAGGTGAAAATGTACTAAATGTTTGTATTACAAATGGTATGAATGGTGCTTATTTATTTTCCCTTCTATTCCCCATATCCAATAGCTGTTATACATGTATTAGAAGAATTCAGTCTATTAGCACATTAGGCAAAAACAGCAATTACAATTCTAAAACAAATAACAAAACCATTAAAAACAATACAAGGGTAAATGTTGGAGTTCTTTATTTCTAATTTGGTACTTTTATTCGTTGTCGTTTCCCTTTCTTAAACATAAACAGTGTACATGTGTGGGAGTAAAAATCACTGTAATTGTAGTGGAGTACTGTAATGTATGGTTGTCATTTCTATTACTTTGAAATTCCTATTGTATTTCAGAGAGTGGGCCACTAAACTGCAAGCATGAGATTTTTTATATTTCTTTCCTAGACTTCAGTAGGAGTCATCTTACAAGCATGGTTACCAGCTTTAGCATGATCCCTGTAAAAAGGGATTTGTTTTATTTGACTTGCAGTTCTCACAGGCAGAATGAGAAGTTTATTGAATTTCAATCTGTGGGAGTGGAAATTACACAGTGGCTGTAACTAATTTGCAATGGATACTCGAAATCTCCTTGGAGCTCGATACAGGAACAGAGGTCACAGTCTCATTAATGAAATGCTTTCTCTACGACATGCTGCTCTGCAATGCTGAAATAAAGAGGAATGAAGCAATCAGGTTTGGTCTTGATCAGTGACATTGACCTCATGGTGTTAAGTCACTTAAAAGATAATCACAACATGAACAAAATCCAATTGGCCGTTAAACTGTATCTGCACTGTCTTCACCGGAGATAATTGTTTGTATGAAGGCTCAAATTTGGTGGTGGGATACGGGATTATGTTTTTTATCCAAGATGAATACCACTTTTCAGTAACGCTTTTCAATAATCAATCATATGTAATTACGTATTAAGTAAAAAATAAAAAAAAATTATATATATATATATATATATATATATATATATATATATATATATATATATATATATATATATATATTCAATTTCCCTTAATAAGAAGAAAAACATACATCAATAAATAAAACTACTATGACGCTATCCCAACTTTTAGGGGTAACCATCTAATGTTGGCGGTGTTTAAACAATCAGTTGGTGACCAAGGTCCCTTCTAAATATCAGAATGGTCTCTTATCATAGTTATTTTTTATGTCAAAAGCTGTAAATGTCTGAGAAGATTAAATATATCAAGAGATTATTAACCCGTCTCAAACAGCAATCCTTGTGAAATGTATCATGTAAATAATGTAGAGAAAAATCATCAGGGGTCAATTGGATCTACCACGAATACAGTGGAAATCTTTATTTAATGTTTCTGGCACTCTACACATTGCGGTTTTACTATGTATTTGTGCCAAGGATTTTCTAAAGCTCTTACAGTTCAAAAAGATTTCAGTTCCTATGAAAGCACTGTGTAAGGAAGTCATGTGGCTAATGCTTCAAGAGCTGCACCTCCCTGGTGTAAAGCAAGTGCAAACACTGCAGAGAGAGTTCCCACTGAGAGGGGACTCTTAACACATGCAATCAGATATTATCTGCAAAAATGATTTGCCCATGGATCCCTTTCACTGATTTCTTGAAAACAATCTAGTAAAATGACTAATATTCTTTACTTCTGTTTTTACTTTTATTATTATTATTAATTTAAAGTTTTTAATATGTATCCCGCTTATACACGTTTATCTTAATAAAGCAAATGGTAGCTTTTGTTGTTTTACTTTACTTTTCATTCTTTAATCTATTTAAGAATGGTTCATTATGGTTTGCTATTATCACATACTGTAATAATGAATGAAATAAAAACTATACAGCACATAAGCATTCAGACAGCCCGTTGCATAATTGAAATAAATGTATCAC
Organism: Acipenser oxyrinchus oxyrinchus; assembly: GCA_030684275.1. Lineage (NCBI taxonomy): Eukaryota > Metazoa > Chordata > Actinopteri > Acipenseriformes > Acipenseridae > Acipenser > Acipenser oxyrinchus. The sequence continues at coordinate 94,424,920 of CM060249.1, forward strand.
ATCCTAAGGCACTTGGCATTATGTTTCCTCCATAAAAATTAAAATGCTATTTCCTTAATAGTGTCTGACAAAATCTAATGTCATTGTTCCGTGTCAAATTGAACAGGGAAGCAGCTGGTTTCATGAGTAACTGCACGTGTACCGGTATTCTGTCAGTGGGGGCATATTCTTATCTGTAGGCATCTGTTTCCCTTGTTCAAGCAAGGTTACACACTCACTGAAAAGTTTAACATTCAACCAGCTTCATTCATAAGGTGCTATTTATGCGTCCAGCGATTCGGGATGTAGGTATTTCTAGTAGTAGGGTCTTATGTAAAGTTGCATGAATCATTTAAAAAAATAATAAATAAATAAAAAACAGGAAAACTAGGCAGGTGTCATTTCAAAATGTTCACCTGGAGCTTAAAAATAGAAGTATGACTATTGTTATTATAATTATTATTTGTTTATTCGTCAGTTTATTTAGCCAATGCGACAGGTGTTACAGGGCAATACAAGGTTACAGTAAAAAAACAATATTTTTGAGATGAGAAAAGAGGTAACGCATCTGGATTAAAACAATTTGCATCTACAATAATATAACAATAGTGCAATAGTGCAAGGATTGTGCATCAACTGAGAATCCAGTAACACAATGCTTAGGTCAGACGAGTCCAATGCATAATCCCGTAATTCCCAGAATAATGACGATGAATATAGCAGTCTCCTAATTTATTTATTTATTTAGGTGTTTCCAACTTATTTCTCAGTACAAAAAGTAGCTTCAATAAAAGCCACTTCTTTCTTTCTCTATTTCTATGTGAGCAGAAAGTTTGAAATAGCAATCCAAGTGAAGTATTGACACTATTAAAGGAGCATTAAATCTGTCCCAAATACTTATGACCAAGGATCTTCTAGTTTGTTGTAGCTGAGTGCTAAACCAACGTGCAAAATCAGTATGCAATGGAATAATTATACAGCAACAGTTCTCTAAGTAAAAGTTTGGATAATCTGTACATTGCAAACACAGCACAGATACTCTGCAGCTCTAGAATGCTTGCCTCATATGCACTTGCAAAACTGTGGCTACTATTATGGAATGCTCTGCTCTTAGTGCTACTTCCTCTTGCAAAGGAAATACTTCACAAAGCCACTTGCCAGTATGCCAGTTTCTCTGTCTTAAAGCGATTTGAAACAATGAGGCAATTATCTGAAGTGCTATAAAAAAAGCCATTAAATGTATGCTTCTCTGAGCATGCTCAGTTGTAAAAGTAAATGTCCTGTTCCTTCAGTGGCTGATTCATAGAATAGGGAAGTGTATAGAAAATTTTAAAAAGTAATTTCAACCATAGAGCTGTGGAAATCATTTAGAAAGAAAAAAGGAGGAGGTATCAAATAAATATTTAATCATTTCAAATTAGCACAATCAATGCTGAATTATTTTGAAAATGTAATTTCTAATATTATATAGACTCACAACAGCAGGAATCTGGTACACAATGTGACAGTGCTCGTATATTCATTTTCTTCATTGTTTTGAAGTTGAAAATGAAAAATTTACAAATACTGGTTTTCAAATAAAACAACACAAAACAAAAGCCTATCTCCACACTGGAGAGCTAAACTAAACAAAATACTTCAGAATGAAAGTAAACTGTAATATCGGACAGCTAAGCCATTTACCGATCAAAACACTTTATATATCTCTTTAATAAAGAGTAGAGACTGTGCCTTGGAGTTTGCTGCAACATGTTGGGTCTGTGGGCAAGACGGAGCCTTGTCAAAGACCCTGCATTGTTGCTACAATCCTGCTTAAATACTTGCCTTAACTGATTGCAGGTGTTTCTAATTAACACAAGGTAAGTACCTGTTTGGACACATATGGTATCCTGGGAAATGTAGTTCAGGGTTCTATGACAACTGAACTACACTTTCCTTTACAACACACAGCCATTGTGTACAAACCACAGTCAAATATATACAATATGCCCAAACCTTTCCCCTCACTTTGTTACTATATATTGTGAGATAGCAGGGAGGGGGTTAAAGCCTCCCTGAAGAAGAAAAAAAAAAACATGTGAAAATGCATGCTGGTTTATTGTTTAATTGTTTTGTGTTTTGTTAATCAGTTTTGTTAATTGTTTTATTATGAATCATTCCCTGCACCTGGTGCTTATTATTAAATTAGAGCCAGGTGCAGGGTATTTAAAGAAATCAGCCAGTCTGTTAGGGGCTGCTGAGGAGAAGGAGGCAGAAAGTAGTGCTCTGCTTCCTGGCAGTCGTGAGGTAAAAAGTGCTGTATTAAACCTGTGTGGTTTTTGTTTATTGTTTGGTGGGGAAACGGCTTAGCCGTCCTACTTGTAGTCAGGGTGTTCCTGAAAGTTTGAGTTAGTGCTCAGAAAGAGCTAGGTGTTTATTTGATGTTTGTTTGATTTTTGTGTTTATTAAAAATAGCGCACCAGTGCATAAAATCCATTCCAGTGTGTTGGGTCGTATTTTTAAAGGGGCACGAACCCGAGTGGATCAGTTGATTCACATTTGGTGTCAGAAGTTTTGGGCGCCCCTACGACCCAGTAAAATGGATTTTAAAGAACTGATCGAGATGATCAATCGTAACATTGCTATTCAGGAGGAGCAGACAAGAAGGATGGAGAGGCAGACACAGGAGCTGGGGTGGGCATCGCCGAAGACTCGGGAGCGGGAGCCAACCGAGTTGGAGCGGTTGGTCCAGGCGTGTGAGGAGCCGCCGCTTCCGGAGCCCAGAGGGAGGAGCCGCTGCTTCCGGAGCCCAGAGGGGAGGAGCCGCCGCCCAGAGCCCAGAGGGGAGGAGCCGCCTCCGGAGCCCAGAGGGGAGGAGCCGCCTCCGGAGCCCAGAGGGGAGGAACCGCCGCTTCCGGAGCCCAGAGGGGAGGAGCTGCCGCTTCCGGAGCCCAGAGGGGAGGAGGTGAAAAGCATACCTCCACCTCAGCCCCGACCACCTCCCCTACAGTCCAGTTCGGCACCGCTGCGTTCAGTCCCTCACCCCTTGCTCCTGGATACCCTGCCGGTCTTCCTAGACCTCCCTGTGCTGGACCTGGAGCCCAGGAGTCTGCAGCACTGGCCACAGCTCTGCCCCTGGTGCCCTGCTCCGCTCTCCCCGAGCACCCAGACGTCGCTGGGCTGCTGCCAGACATCGCTGTTGCTTCCCCTGTTCGCTGCTTCGCTCCCCTGGGTGATCGCACATCACTGCGCCGGTTCCCAGGGGAAGACCTATGTCCACTGCTGCATCCTCCAGTGCCCCGGCCTACGCTTCAGTCGGCCCTGTCAGCCCGGTGGGGTCCCGTGTCGCCGGTTTGCGGTCCCTTCCTGGCAGCTCGGAAGGACCGACCCATCCTCAAGTCCACCCGTGGAAGAGGGCGGCAATGGACATTGCTGGACTTGAGGCTGGGTGGTCTTTAAGGGTGGAGGGAGGTGGCCGTGGTATGGCCGGGTGTCTTGAAAAGACATGGGGGATGTGTGAGATAGCAGGGAGGGGTTAAAGCCTCCCTGAAGAAGAAAAAAAACATGTGAAAATGCACGTTGGTTTATTGTTTAATTGTTTTGTGTTTTGTTAAATCAGTTTTGTTAATTGTTTTATTATGAATCATTCCCTGCACCTGGTGCTTATTATTAAATTAGAGCCAGGTGCAGGGTATTTAAAGAAAGCAGCCAGTCTGTTAGGGGCTGCTGAGGAGAAGGAGGCAGAAAGGAGTGCTCTGCTTCCTGGCAGTCGTGAGGTAAAAGTGCTGTATTAAACCTGTGTGGTTTTTGTTTATTGTTTGGTGGGGAAACGGCTTAGCCGTCCTACTTGTAGTCAGGGTGTTCCTGAAAGTTTGAGTTAGTGCTCTGAAAGAGCTAGGTGTTTATTTGGTGTTTGTTTGATTTTTGTGTTTATTAAAAATAGCGCACCAGAGCATAAAATCCATTCCAGTGTGTTGGGTCGTATTTTTAAAGGGGCACGAACCCGAGTGGTTGAGTTGATTCACAATATATATATACATGATTTCCATTACATGAGAGTAGATGTTAAAACTTCATGCTGATTTGAACTTGGCTCTCGCCAAGATAAGCACCAACTAAGATGTAGCTTCACAGTAAACTAATGTGATCCATATGTGTCTCCATCCATTTGTGCTTCCTTCCATATGATGATGTAGATATCCTTCTGTATGGTGTTGATGGCTGAAGTGTAATGCTGGCTCCAGGGATCAGCTTATTGCCTCCCTAGCGCATCAGCACACACAACAGCTGCGATGCTGGCTCCGGGGATCAACCACAGTGCGGTCTCCCCAGCGCATCAGCATGACAACCGTCTGGATTGAGCTAAGTAGGGTACACATCTGGGGTCTTCAAGTGGGCACCTTCCATCCTCGGTGTTTCGTCGACTAGCCCACGACACCTCAAGAGGGCTCAATGGTGATTCTGGCATCCCAGCATCACCCCCCTCTGTCCCCCACTCAACTCAGCCCACCTTACTTACCTGTACATCAGCGTTTCTTTCTTTCTATTGTGCTTGAGATCCCCAACCAGAATCCTTCCGTCTCAACCACAGCCAGTTGCTGCTCCTCTCTGCTGCTTCAGATAAGTTCTTCACTGTGCGACGCAACTCTTGGCCACTGAATCCGACGTCTCTGAGAAACTGGGTTGTAGAGTATGCCACAAATCCTCGACAACCCACTTCCACTGGGTAAACCCAGACTCTCCATCCTCGCTGTTCCGCTTCAGTGGCTTGTTGAGCATACCGCAGTTTCTTCCTCTCATACGCCTCATCTACAGCATCCTCCCATGGCACTGTTAACTCTACCAGGTGAACAAGGCGTGCTGATCCAGACCGCAAGACAATATCTGGTCGAAGGTTAGTGGTGGCAATCTCAGGTGAAAAAATAAGCCATTGACCAACATCTGCCAACATTTTCCAGTTTCTAGCAGCTTCCAGTTGTCCTGGGCGAGGATTGGTTTTAACACCTTTTGTTGGTGGTTGCTCTCCTGGGTGGAGGAATGTTGTCTTTTGTGTGTAATGTTTTGATGGAACAGGTGGCAACTTATTGGTCATGTTACGCTTGTCTTCCAATGCTAAAGCTAAACATCGCAGCACCTGGTCATGGCGCCAAGTAAACCATCCTTGGCTAAGAGCCACCTTACATCCTGTCAAAATGTGCCTTAATGTTGCAGGTGATGAACACAAATGACATGAAGGATCCTCTCCTACCCAGAGGTTTAGGTTCTGTGTTGATGGGAGAACATCATATGTTGACCTTATAAGGAAACTGATCCTACTCTGTTCCATTGACCATAGGTCTTGCCAGCCAATCTTGCGTTGTTCCACACTCTCCCATCTCATCCATTCTCCCTGCTTGGCCTGGGAAATGGCCTTTATACACCTCATCCTCTCTTCCTGCTTTTGCACCTCGTTGACTACTAGCTTCCTCCGTTGAGCTGGGGCTGCCTTGTGCCATGTAGCAGGAGCTGAACTGAGACCAAGACCCCCTCTTCCATGCTGAACTTGCCCCATGATATCACCAATTCGAATTGCAGCCTTTGCATCCTCCACAGCTTTCTTTGCCGCCCACTTTCTTCCAGTTTTCAACACAGGTGCTGCCTCCATTTGTCGCGTGACTCTACTAATGTCATTTCCAGTCGGACCTTGGCACACTTAAACTCCTCGGTTAGAGCGGAGACAGGTAACTGCAGTATTCTTTTACCATAAAGTCCCACTCTGCTGAGGCAGCGTGGAACTCCCAACCATTTCCTGATGTGTGAACTGATTAAAGCTTCCAGCTTCTCTACTGTTGTCAGAGAAACCTCTTACAAAGTCAGTGGCCACAGCAACCTTGTCAGTAGACCAAACCGGAAGCACCAGAGTTTTAGTTTGCCTGGTAAAGCGCTGCTCTCTATGCTCTTCAACCCTTCCACAGCTTGTTGTTTAACTTCTCCCACACGAACTGTGACCTTTAGATCCCCGTCGTACCATCACCCAAGGCCTTATCATTAATGAAGAACGTTTTATCTACTACTTTACTTTTAATTTTAGAGATGCTCCTTGATTTAGTGGGCTTGAATTGCATTTGTGCCCATTCAATGTTATTGGTTAATTTGCCCAATAACCGATTAGTGCAGTCTACTGTTGTAGTCATGGTTGTCATGTCATCCATGTATGCTCGAATTGGTGGTAATCGCATTCCAGAAGCCAAGCACTCTCCTCCCACTACCCATTTTGATGCCCTAATGATTACTTCCATTGCAATGGTAAAAGCCAGTGGAGAAATGGTGCATCCTGCCATTATTCCAACTTCTAGGCATTGCCATGTAGTGCTGAATTCTGAAGTTGAAAAACTAAATTGCAAATCTCCAAAGTAGGCTTTCGCTAAATTTGTTATTGTCATCGGTACACTGAAAAAATCAAATGCTGCCCAAAGAAGTTCATGTGGCACTGAACCATATGCATTAGCCAAATCCAGGAATGTCACATGGAGCTCCTTCCTCTCCTTTTTAGCTGATTGAATTTGTTGCCAGATCACATTGATGTGTTCTAAGCATCCTGGGAAACTTGGAATGCCCGCTTTTTGTATTGAAGTGTCAATGAAGCAGTTCTTTAATAGGTAAGTTGACAATCTCTGAGCAATAATGCTGAAGAAAATCTTGCCTTCTTTAATCGGGAAATTGGGCGAAACTGACTGATGCTTGAAGAATCTTTTTCTTTAGGTATAAAGACTCTGCCTGCTCGGCGCCATGCTCTTGGTACAACCTGTTTTTCCCATGCCACTTTCATCAATTTCCACAGGATTCGTAGAACTCCTGAAGCACTCTTGTACACTCTGTATGGAACTCCATTAGGCCCTGGAGATGATGAAGCCCTTGCTTTTTTCACAGCTTGCTCAACTTCTTTCCACTTAGGTGCACAGGATGTTTGACAGAATTGACATAGGCTCCTGCCTTTTTGAATCTGTATGTGTTTCCTCCAGATGTCTCTCCAGCTCAAACTTAGATGCTTTTAGTGTGCCATTCTTCTCACTTTACAAATTTGAATGGGTCTTTATAAAAGTTAGTTCTCGCATGCTCCTTCTTTTTGTAGCATTTCCGTAGGCACTCAGCTCTGCACAATGTTGCAAGCTTATCTTTTATGAGCCTTTGTAAGAGATTGAGTCCCTCTTTCTGACTTTGTTCTGCTCTTCTCCATTGCTTCCTCAGCTGTCTCCTTTCTCTAACTAAGTGTTCAATCTCCTGCTGCCGTCTAGACTTTCTAGGAATAGTTTGTACTTTTTCTTTCCTTTTTTCAACTCCAAACCTCTCACTTCCATATTCGTAGATGATGTCCCCAAATTTATCCAGTTTCTTTTCAACTGTTCCACTTAACCTTTCCAATGCAAAGCAGAGATCTGTGTTTATTTTGTTCCATGCAGTTTTCTCACAAGCTCTTGGCCATTTAACTCCAGGCTTGTGCCCGTTGAGGTTCGTTTGTCTGACCGGGTTGTGACAAAGACGGCCAGAGTGGGTGACGTCAGACCAGAGCCAGGAAATAAACAACAGAGAGGTGGAGTTTGGTGGAGCTGAGCAAATGCTTTCGCTCAGCATTTAATAAATAAACAGACAGCCAGAAAATAAACGGTTGTAACAAACACAAAAACCACAGGACACGGCACATTCGCCAAAACAAAAGAGACAAACAAAATGGACTAACACTACACAAAACACGGTGAGCAGATATTTTAACTTTACGTTATTATTTTATTATTGTTTACCTCCGTCTCCAATCCCGTTCTCCACTCACCGAACACCCACCTCGAGTGAGTGAAAACATGCTGTTTTTATGCAGTTGTACCGAGACTCGATTGCTAGTCAATCATTCAATTGGAATCTCGGTACAACTGCACGTGAATTAAGTGCAGACTCTAGGGGTATTTTTCTCTTTAATTTCTTAGAAGCCTTGGGCGGGTGTCTCCAGCATCCTGTAAACACAGAGCTGGATACTGCCGACAAGGGTAGCTAACCCTTGCCAGCCCCAATGGGGTCTTTTTCCTCCTGTCAGCTGTCTTTCCAGGCTGTCACAAGGTCTTTCCCTTGTTGCCAGCTGCACTATTCACAGCAGTCACTGGACGTATCCAGATCTTCATGATTTCCATTACATGAGAGTGTATATGTATATATATATATATATATATATATATATATATATATATATATATATATATATAAGGTGCACAAAGTACAACATAAATACAAATATAAAGATCTTGACTGTGATGTGTGAATCCCTATTTTGTTTGATATTCTTCTAATAAGAGCATCTTGTGTTTAAGGGGATGTATTCCCTTCTCAGGTACTCATATTTCAGCTCACTCTAAGGGCAGCTTGACATGCACATGGGGTCCCATGGTGCTTGGCCCTACCAGTTCACATTGTGGTGGTGGTTTACTCCCTGTTCTCCATCACCAGAATTGTCTGCCTTAGTTTGTGGGAATTTAATTTAAAAAAAATTATCTTAAACATCTGTCATTTATGTATTAATGGGATTTAGAAGTGGACAAACCAGAGGGAGAGGCCCTGACAGGAAACTGATTGGGAGAATGTCATTCTGCTACCAATACATTCGCTTAAGTAGTGGATATGTCAGTGCTTGATAATTGGAGGTAGGATCACTAGTGAAGCTAATTCCTGTTCTAAACAGACCACTCTATGCTAAAAGGAAACCGTAATAAACCATAGAAATCAGCTGAACCTCTTCTCTAGAAAAATGTTGGCTGGCCAGCGATTGTCTGAATGACAGGGGGTCAACTTCTTAGACAATCTGGATAATATAATCCTCAACACTACTTTTGTACATAATTCTATTTGTGTGTGTGTGTTTGCATGTGTGTGTGTGTGTGTGTGTGTGTTTGTTTTCATAATATTTTAAAAAGGATCATTAAAAAGGACAGGGAAGATGGGTTTTGTTTTGATACAGTAGTCTTTGAATTGTTTGAAAATTCAAAGAACTGGAAGGTGCTATTGGCATGTACAATAATAATAGTTTTTTTTTGGCATGTCATTTTTGAGCAAATAGTAGATGCGAGGGTTGGGGTCAGGTTGGGAAGTGGTATAAAGTAACCCGCTCCTCGCCACCCCAAGGGACATATTCTTAGTGGGGCCAGTAAAGTCTTCTTCTTGCTCCAGGGACCCTGATTGAACAATATTGTCGTAATAAATCAGTGACCTCAGCTGCAGAGGGGAGAATCCAAAGGAATGCTTTTAACAGCCTGAAATTACCCCAGTCGAAACCATTAAACATAGTGCTTAAAATATTAGAAACAGGCTTTGATTGTGAGTACTTATGAAAGCATAAATTGAACTACAAAAGCGATATGTCATTTGATATCATAAATTTGTATTGTTGAAGTTCAAATTGCCTCTTTTGTGACCCAGTATTCTGAAGCTGTTAAATTTTATTACACATTATTTAATGTTCTAATGACGCCGTGTTGAAAACTAAGGCCTGCTACTACCCAATTGTCTGCATTATAAAAGTGACAATATGCATGGCCTCATACAAAGCAGTACATGTATAACCCAGGGGATTAATGTAAGAGATCCATATACCATATCCCATGTTTCTATCTACACCATGAAACCAGCCTGTAAAACTCAATCTCCAGGTGAAACGGGCTGCCACCATTTCTGTCTGCAGTCTACAATCTAATCTGCAACCAGATATTACAAAAAGGTCAACAGTCACCTTTATATATCATGCTTTGTATAATTGCTGATGTATAAATTAATTTACCAGGGCCCTGTTCTGTCTACATGTTTTCTGCAAACCACAGTTTTAAATCTACCTCTAGTGTCCCATATAAAAGTTTACCAAGTAAAAGCATAGCAAAGTCTAATAAAGTATAGTGCAAGCATGGTAAAGCATAGGTATGCTTTGTAAATAATAGTGAGGTATGGTAAAGAATAGTAATAAACATGGCAAAACCAGGGTTAACTATGGTTCTGTATAGAGAAAGAGAGAACCGCACACTCAATTGCACTCCTAAATATTTTTAATTCATAAAAAACTTGTCACCAATACCAACGTTTCGACCAAGAAGTGCCTTTGTCATAACATAACATTTTTATTTCACTTTAACAAAAAATGTTGCACATTTAGCATTGGGGTTTATGTTTTGGGAATATGGTCAACAATCTTTTTTTTATAACCCTTATTTCACTCATACTCATGAGTTATACTACATTAAATGATATAACCTCATCTTCATCTAATATGTTTATCGGTCTTATTATTGTAGTTTTGATTTTAAAAACTAATTAAATTGAATGTGTTGATGTTCTGCAGCAATATCCATTTTACTGACGATTCCTTAAGCCTGGTTTGACATTGCCCAGAGGAAGTTTCTTCAGACATCATCACACACTTATATTTCTTTGCCCTGCAGATAGTGAAGTATATCTCAACCAGATGGCTTTTACCTGCACACACGGAGGTCATGGAGCTTTGCTCTGGAATGTCTCCAGTCATCCAGAAACAATCTGCAGTGCAACTGCATACATGTACTGCAACATTTAAATATCCAGCATCCAGCAAATATTTAATTATATCTAAAGAAAACAACAGGATTTCCTATTGTGTTTTAATGTTACTTGCCAAGGGCCTGCTTATAGACTAATTAGAGCTCCCAAAACAGTATTTATAATTGCAAACTAAAAAAGTAAGCTTATGGGAGAATTGTGCCTACTTAACACTAATTGCTTTACAAATGCATGCTCAGGGTATTAGATTTTGAGCTAATATGGGGAAGCTTTACTTCGGCAAAGTTACATTACTAAATAATACATTTATATTTGCAGATTTGTGAACTATAAAGATAATACCCATTTAGAACAGCCAATATTGCTCTGGGTAAGGGCGTCTGCTAAGAAATAAATAAATAATAACATATGCCTGTACTTAGATTTCAGCATTTTGGGATGGCTTGCTATGAAAGGCACTATACAGTATATGTCAGTGTTGTTGTAAAGTGTGTTTTCACCTTAAAAAATAGGGACATTTTTAGAAAAACGTTTGCCTGCATAAACCTGCCATTATACCATTTATATAATGCTTCCTGGACTATTATAGCATGGAGTGCCGATTGGAGCAAAGAGTGAAAATGGCCCCAATTTTCACTGTGTGGAAATGATAATATATGTCTTATTTATTGAGTAAGGTTAAAAAAAAAAGAATATTGCTTTAATCGCTCTTTTTGTAATTATACTTGTTTTTTGTTTTCTTTTTTTCTCTTAAATTACATTTATTTTCACATTGTGTGTTTCTGAAACTGGTATAACTTAAGTGAAGGGGCATTATCCACTTAACTTAATAAGGGAAAGAGAAAATGACTGACACAGTGGCAAGCATGTTTCAGTTGGGCAGTAACCACTAAAACTATCTTTGGGGATAGTTGTTACCTAACTATTTCCATGTTGACTGATTACCTTGAACTCCATGATAAAAAGGTTGCACTCCATATATGCTCAACATGTTTGATATATTTGGGTGAAAGGGATAATCAAAGTCATTTAGAACCTTTTTTTTTACTTGAGGCAAACCAATCTACCACTAAGCCAATGCAGCGTGTCTATCCTACATTTGAAAATCAGAAGAACACAGGACAGCCAGGTTTTGTTTTGTACAATACTCAAGGTGATGAGCGAATAGCACCAGACTCAGCCTATGTATGCCTGTCTCCTATTAAAACCTGCATACAAGCTGCTAGTTCACCTGAAACTGTTCCACAAAAGAGCCCCCGAACAGGAGGAGACAGAAGATCATGTGGATGCTCATATGTAAAGCCCATGTTAAAAGCTTTTACTGCATTATACTATATATCCAGAATGATGTAAAACATGTGGAGTTTTGCTGCTGTACAGTTAATAATGTAGTCATTGTAGTCACCAAGCTAGTCACTGAGCTGTTGAATAAAGTACACACACACACACACACACACACACACACACACACACACACACACACACACACACACACACATATATTTATTTGTTTGCTATTTCATGCTTTTAAAATGTTATTTTTTTAATAATTTGTTTTTGTATAAGATGGATATGGGGCTGCAATTTAAAAACTATTTTTTGTAAGAGTAATCAAATGAAATGTAATGCAGGCAGGATGGAAATGCAGCAGCAGCAAACATAACTAACATAAATCTGCTTTTTCATTTGATTAGCCATCCATAAAGCAAGACCAATGCACTCTGGTAAACAGTCTGTTAAATGGTAATGCATGTTTCATTCTCGTTTAAGTAAGCAATAAATACATTGTCAAAATCTATTTGGTTTGATGTATAAATTACTGAAGTCACATAGAAAAAACAAATACTAATGTTCTCTGCTGAGACAGGACAAAATGACAGCAGGTTCAAAAGGCAATACTCAGGACAGCAAAACAGAACAAATCTATCTTCCCTGTCCATCTGCTGTTCAATGGCCTCATTTGCACATGTTCAGCAGATGGAATCTGTTTAGCATAAAGAATAGATATTGTAACACTCACGTGGCTACATTTCCACGAGTTATTTTTATGTTATGTTTTTTTTTTTTGTGACCTACTGCACTCATTCTAGTTTTAATAATACTGGGCATCATTTAAAACAAACACTGTTTACAAAACACTGATATTCACAAAATACAAAATATTGTAAGATGGAAGTAAACTTTGATCTACATTTTTACTTTCAGAGGATATTTTAATAGAGGAATTTGAAAAAGATTTTAAAAAAACACCGGGTCTGAAGAATGAACTTCTCTGCACCCAGCCCAAGCTCCTTACTGCCTGCTGTGTACCATTGCCTTGTAAAAAGTAATAGATTTTCTGTACAGGACTTTCAAATGAGTTCAGTGGCTAAAGTATTCTTACTGATATTTATAGACAATGTAAACATTTGTGGTATAAACATGATGTGTCATGAAAAGCCATGACATAGGGCACACAGTGCGTGTAGGTAATGGTGATCTTCTTCTTTAAAGTCACTGACAACATTGCCATTAAGTGGAGCTTAATCTTCCTACTAAATAGTCACATGATCTTTTAGGAATAATTCATATGCGTGGCCACCACTATATATCATTCAAGGGGAATCAGCAAAGGACTTGAAACCGGCTCATTTAAATCCCACTGGAGGCTGTAGGGGCAGGTGGATCAGAAGCAGTGACAGGAGACTGATAGAGGGGATCAGTGTATGTTTAGTCCTGTAGAAGCTGAAACCTAGAAAGGAACAATCAAGTCTGACTGTATGTTGTTATTATTTGTTTAAAAATCATGTTTTCCTTTATTTTTGTTAAATAGAAGTGCTTCGTAGCATCACCTTTTCAACGGCTCCCTGATTTTCTGCTTTTTTTTGCCTGATCATGTGCACCTAACCCTCTCACGCTCAAAGATTATTGATAAGGTGATAAGGAGTCAAAACTTATTAACATTCTTTAAATGATGTACAATAATTATGAATTTTACTCTTTCATCACTGCAGACCTGTATACATGGGAATAATAACTCCACCTAACTAATCTTGCTTTAGTTTGTGTTCATCTATAGTATACAGTATGTTTTTTTATTATTATTATTATTATTATTATTATTATTATTATTATTATTAAATACGTGGTATTACTGATATACCAAAAAAAGCCATTACCAAAAAAATAAAGTGGATTCAAAGTCTGAATATGTGTGTGTTTTCAAAAGCGCTTTGACTTGGACTGGTTGTTTCAGCCCTCAGCTTATGTTTTTGTCCTTTAGCTTGCTATGGTTGGCTAGTAATCTAGTCTTATATTTATGTATATATTGATAAGAAATTATCAGAGGGATGGATATCAATGTCTATACAATGTGTTGTATGTATTAAATGCACTCTTTTAGAAACAGCTATATTAAGCTAAAGAGGCTTTCAGAGCTCTGTGTATTTAAGGTGGAACAATTCTGGAGACCTAATATTCGGAAATGTACCGTGTTCCTTCGAATTTAAGACGCAGCCCAATTTACTACCCTCAATTTGAGGAAAAAAAATAAATATCATATAAATATGCATTTACAATGATACAACCTCAATTACACTGCTGTAGCGTACAAAACAGTGTTGTTGTAGGTTAACCACTGGGCTAGTTCACTGTGCTGCGTACTATAGTAGTTAAGGTGTCTCTGTCGTACACACACCCCTCACTCACTCACGGCATCACGCATCACGCATCCCAGCAACAGCAAGGACGACACAACACTCCACAACATCAGGCAACATGTAACTCAGCAACCACAACAGCATTGATCGCATTGCAAACACAACAGAACGGTATGCACAATACCAATTAACAGAACATAACATACACATATGGAGATTACTCACACCGGTTTCGTTTTTTTTAATGTGATTTCATCAACTCTGTATTAAATACAATATTTATAAATTGGCACAAAAAAAAACAACAACAACAAGGTGATTTACTTGCAGCTGTTGCTATTACATATCTACTAGTAGTTTATTCTTTGTATTGTTATTATTATTATTATTATTATTATTATTTATTTCTAAGCAGACTACATTATCCAGGGCGACTTACAGTCGTAAACAAATACATTTCAAGAATACACAGTGAGTGGCTGAGGTGGGATTTGAACAGGGGACCTCCTGGTTACAAGCCCTTTTCTTTAACCACTGGACCACACATCATAGAAAATGAGATTATGGCAGTAAACACCATGGCAATAAAAGTTTAGTTTATTCACTTTCACTTTGTGCCCGCAGGGCCAGCACAGGTACATCTCAATAGTGCAACACTAATACAAAGAGAGATCAAATCAGACCATACTAAATAAAATAACTTACTTTGCTTCATAATATCCAAGGAGAAAAACAAGGTTGTGTTATATTGTTACACTATGCCATCATCAGCCTCAAAACCAAAACCAAAATATTTCTGTACTTCACTGCGCACAGACTGTCTAGACAACCTGAAGTAATTGAATCTTCAGCTGCTCTGCGTGTAAATACTGACTCACGACGAGATGTGTTTTGATGTTTTAAAAGTACATCTCATTTATAATAGTTAATGTCCACATTGAAAAAATACATTAATAATAGCATAAGTAGTCACACGGACAAAATGCAATGAACCGCTGACGCATGTGCATATCTCTAAATAATGCAAAACGAATGGCCAATGGTGCTTAATGCAGCATGCAAATAGCGTTTGGTACTTAAACGCCAATCAATGGAATAAAATGGTTAAATACTACTTTGTGGTGTTTGCCTACGAGACTGACAATGAATGGTATGTATAGAGTTTGTTGTATTTTAATATATATATATATATATTATATATTGTAACACAGCAGGGAGGGGGTTAATATCCTCCCTGCAGAAAACATGTGCGGATGCGCATTTTGTTTAATTGTTTTATTGTTTTGTTAATTGTTTGTTGAATTATCACCCGCACCTGGTATATATTGTAAATTAATGCCAGGTGCAGGGTATTTAAGACGTGCAGCTTGTCTGTACGGGACTGCTGAGTAGAAGGAGACAGAAGGTGTGCTCTGTTTCTGAGCAGTCAAAAGGAAAGTTTAAGCTTGTTAAGCCTGCGTGGTTTTTTGTGTGTGTTGGGCAGGTAAACGGCTTAGCCGTCCTGTGAGTTAGTCAGGGAATTACCTGTTTAGTTAGCGCTCCAAAACTGAGTTAGGTTTTGTTTTGTGTTTGTTTTATTTTTGTGTATTAAAAATAGCGCGTCAGCGCTTAAACTCCATTTCTTGTGTCCTGGGTCTGGTTTAAAGGGGCAAACGAACGACCGTGAGTGCCGGCCGGGTTACATATGGTGGAAGCGTGTGTGGGCGCCCCTACGACCCAAAAGAAATGGAACTAAAAGAGTTGATCGAAAGGATCAACAGAAACACCGCTGCTCAAGTGGAGCAGAATAAGAAGTGGAGACTAGCGCTAGGGCTGCCAGAGCAGGAGCCTACAGAGCTGGAACTGCTGCTCCAGAAGTGGGAGCTGGAGTCGGCAGAAGAAGCCCAGCAGTCTCCTGAACCAGAGGAGCTGGTGCTGAGTCAAGGGCTGGTGGAGGAGGAGTCCTTCCCGAAGCCAGAGGAAGCGGAGCCGTGGCTGTCTCTGGAGCCACCGGCTGCAATCAAGGGAGAGGAGGTGCTAGCTCCCGAGCCAGAGGAGTTGAATAGCACACCTCCACCACAGCTCCAGCCCCCAGCCCCAGAAGCTTGTCCGGCGCTGGTCAGTGCAGTCCCTGCCCCTGCTCCTGGACACCCTGCCGGTCTGCCTAGACCTCCCTGCGCTAGACCTGAGCCCAGGAGTCTGCACCATCGGCCACAGCTCTGCCCCTGGTTCCCTACTCCGCCTCCCCGAGCACCCAGATGTCGCTGGGCTGCTGCCAGACGCCGCTGGTGCTCCCCTGTTCGCTGCTTCGCTCCCCCTGGGTGATCGGACATCGCTGCGCCAGTCCCCAGGTGAAGACCTCTGCCCGCTGCTGCATCCTCCTGTGCCCGCTGTCGCTTGGTCGCCCCTGTCATCCCGGGTGGGGTCCCGTGGTCGCCGGTTCACGGTCCCTTAGAAGCGCCGGAGGGACCGACCCACCCTCAAGCCCGCCCGAAAATTGCGAAAATTGACATTTGTGGACTCGAGGGTGGGTGGTTGTGTTTTAGGGGAGGGGTGGCCTTGAATGGCCAATCAGTGTTGCACACTTGAGGGGAGGATGTAACACAGCAGGAGGGGGTTAATATCCTCCCTGCAGAAAACATGTGCGGATGCGCATTTTGTTTAATTGTTTTATTGTTTTGTTAATTGTTTGTTGAATTATCACCCGCACCTGGTATATATTGTAAATTAATGCCAGGTGCAGGGTATTTAAGACGTGCAGCTTGTCTGTACGGGACTGCTGAGTAGAAGGAGACAGAAGGTGTGCTCTGTTTCCGAGCAGTCAAAAGGAAAGTGCTGTGTTAAGCCTGCGTGGTTTTTTGTGTGTGTTGGGCAGGTAAACGGCTTAGCCATCCTGCGAGTTAGTCAGGGAATTACCTGTTTAGTTAGCGCTCCAGAACGGAGTTAGGTTTTGTTTTGTGTTTGTTTTATTTTTGTGTATTAAAAATAGCGCGTCAGCGCTTAAACTCCATTTCTTGTGTCCTGGGTCTGGTTTAAAGGGGCAAACGAACGACCGTGAGTGACCGTGAGTGCCGGCCGGGTTACAATATATATATATATATATATATATATATATATATATATATATATATATATATACTGTATATATATATATATATATATATCTGCGGCAGTCACATACAAAATCTCACTCGAAAGATGGAGCACAACGAGTTTAAGTGACTTGTTCTGGGTCACACAGTGAGTCAGTGAGTGAGCCAGGATTTGAATCAGGGATCTACTGCTTACAAGTTTTTTTCTTTAACCACTGGAACACACAGCCTCCTACACGCATACGCGCACACGCACGCACGCACTCACACACGCACGCACACACACACAGTTTTGAAGCTCAAATGCTACAGTGCACCCTCATTACAGCTGTCTTGTATTTTGTGGAACTGGTCATGGCTTCCATTTGTCCTACATCCCATTCCATTAGTGCAATCGTCTCCGACAACATTCAATAAACAAACACAGACACATGACAATGAAATCATTCATTTTGGAGTTTGGTTATGCTGCATGCTGTCATACACAACAAGTAGAACCCTTGGTCTCATACTGGGTTTCTGGTCACTAGAATATATTAGATAATACCAGGCAAAACAAACAATTAAAAAAAGATGAGGCTTTATTATAACATGACAATGCAATTTGTATGGGAGACAAAACTTTTATACTTCTGACCCTAACATCACTGCCAAAGATAACTTCAGATGCTCAAGCCACTTTCATGATTGTTTTTTTTCCTGTAGCCACTCGTCAAAAATGCATTGCCTAAAAGTAATAACAGAAATACACATTTGAATTTCCTTTATTTTACAGGAGAGAGGTAGACTTAAAACTGTTGTGTTCTGAAGTGTTCAAGATGTTAGCAATCTCAAAGGCTGATTGTTCTGGTGGGACATAAGAACAACTAACAGTATATAAAGATACTGAGCCTACTAGTAGCAGAACAAATGTGCATATTGTCATCCACTAGTCTTTGTGAAGGCCAAATAAAATAAATGTTGACATGAATCACACAAAATCTTATCTAGTTCCACTAAATAATAGTATTGACGGTCATCATATATCTCATTTTGTGTGGCAGGTAACTATAGCAACACATTTATTTTATTTTTGTAAACAAAAAAAAAAATCCCTCTGGCTAAACAACCATTATTCCATACCTTCAGGCAACTACAGATCAGAAGTCCTGAAGGTTATCATACAAGCATCGCTAATGATCCTCTGATAATTTCTCTTTTCTGCAACGATTGCAAGATAAAAAAAAAAAACATGAAGATTTCACAGCAGCAAAATGTTTCTTGTTCTGAATGTCTACAATATATGTTATGAATATGTATTTCCCATTTACAACCAGATTAATAGCATCTGATCAGAATAACGAAGTAATAATAATAATATTAATAATAATAATAAAAATAATAAAAATAATAATAATAATGATATCATGGCTCTATAAATAGTACCCCTATCACTACTATTACTTCATACAGTTAACTAAAAGCTCTGTACGCTTGTTGGAACAGATCATGTTTCAGTTGGTTTTACAGAAGATTCTTCTTGCTGCTGATTGACATATCGGACGAGGAACATGGAATTAACAAACACCACAACCCAGTTTAGCCTAGAGCTGTTCTAAGATGTTCTTGGTAATGGAGGCATATTTTGTAGGTGTTGAGAAAGGGCACATTATCTATTTAAAACTTGCAATTCAAACATGAACATGTCAGCAGTATGTATGGCATTGTACTCTGTCCCCCTTATAATGACACGATTTGTGTTACAAGCGGATAAAAGCTCTATATCTTCATGATCTTCCTCTGAACAGTACATCGCAAGATTCTTATTTATTTCTTTATGGTTGGACTACTATTAAAAGTCTTCAGGTGTTTGCATCTCATTTTAGAAGCCGTCATACAGTATTTCTGAAGTTACAGTATATCTTTTTTTAATGAACAATCTGTTATGTATTTAAATACACTAAACTCTGCTGAGAAAATACAATAGTTTCTGACTTGTTGTTAGACTATGTATATGCATTTTTGAAAGAAGAGGCAGAGGTATAAGAGACCAATTAAAAATAAAATACTGGTCAGAAGTAATTGCGTATTTTAATTGTAAGTAGTATACCTATAAAACATATATTTAAATATATTAAACATACAAGCTATGTTACACCTGGCAATAAATTACATAGGGTAATAGGTAATAGGGTTCCCACCTCTGACTTACAAAAAACCAGGACACCAGAATCATTTCGTACAAAAATAAATAAATAAATACATAAATAAACCATATACTTTGACATTTAATATCCTGGGAAGTCTTACAGATTTCCCAGGACAGCTGCCTCAAAAAGAGAACAATCCAGGCAAAACCAGAACGGGTGGCAAACCTAGTAGGTAATGATTTGTTTATTGCAGCAAATAATTTGAATTTTCTAATTTAAAGAAATCAGAGATTTGAAATTGGAGCACAGCATGCAACTTCATATGCACTAAACAGAAGGAAAGAATTCTCATCAAGAGCCATTTTTTATTTTATTTTGCAGTCATTTTGCATGGAAAGATGTCTCTGTTTCTTGTAAGTTTTAACATAATTTAGTATATTAAAAAAAAAAAACTTACAATGAGCACTGGTAATGTCAAAACCGAGGTGAGAATTCCTGGTATTTTGTTTATCTGAATCAAAATAAAAGATGTTTTCAGGAATTGCATTCCAAGCATTGTTTCCATTCATGACAGACTGGAGAATCAGATGAATGTAGACCAGCCATGCCAGACATTTGAAAAGAATAAGAGAGAAGTATGAAGGTTATAGATAAAGCAGCCCTTGACACAAGGATAGCTCTCAAGCAAAATCTCTTTATGTATTTGTTTTGAGTCCTGAAGTAAAGCTGAGAGAACATGAAGCCACATTGGGCAGGATTTTCAAAAGGTCGTAAATGATAACTCTAGTGTTAATCAACAAATCGGTATGTAGCATTGATTTTGGCATTTTCAAGCAGTCGTTATGCCTATTTCGTTATTAAATAATCAGGCTAATGTGATTTCCGAAATTATGTTGATTTACAAAATAATATTAATATCTTAGCAAGCAGTGCTTCGTGCAACTATTTTTGTTTTATTTAATTGGAATTCAAAAGGAAATCAGTGTTAATTGTCATAACTTATCAGGAGCTAATTTGCACTTGGAAAAGGAGGATTTTGTGACGCTGTGACGCCGACAATACAGAGAACAGTGTTGTACAGGACCAGGATTCATTTCTTACAGACTACCTTGATAATTCATTATTTGTAGTTATGAACATATTTAAGCCTTTTCTATTCCAAATGTTATGTATGAGATTTATGCATTTGTTTTAATCATTTAAGAATATAAGAACATAAGAACGTTTACAAACGAGAGGAAGCCATTCAGCCCATCTTGCTCGTTTGGTTGTTTGTAGTTTATTGATCCCAGAATCTCATCAAGCAGCTTCTTGAAGGATCCCAGGGTGTCAGCTTCAACAACATTATTGGGGAGTTGGTTCCAGACCCTCACAATTCTCAGTGTATTCATTGACGAAATAATACAATTTAATGTATAATTTTGTATCTTTTTTATTTTCCACACACAAAAATGAAATGTTCAGTAACCCCAAGGGAAATTTGAATTTGATGCACTCCAGCCAGCTTGCAGTGATATAAAAAGCACTGTTAACAGTTATTTGCTGACTCTTTCATAAATACAGCCTCATGATTGTAACCAATGTGGTATGCATGTACTGTAAATATGTGTTATATTGGAGATATAATGAAACAAACACCCCTTATTATAAAGCTAGAATTGCAATGTACTGTACTGATTTCACAGGAGCACATTAATGGAAGAAAGTGGCTATGTTTATAATGAAAGAAACAAACTGGTATGCTGTTGTCATACCCTTTTAATACAATAAAATATGCGATTGTCCTGCTTTTTTAGGAGTGTTTACAACAAACTTGTCCGTGCCGTATAAAAATTTGAATGTAAAGCTTTTTTTAACATCACAACCAACTCAAAATATATTTTATATTTTAAGATTATAAAAGCCCTATCCTCTTATAGGGCAATATACTGTTGCTTTTCTTTTCAACAGAATCTATAATAAAATAGTAGATTAATTGTGTGCAAAAAAAAGCAGGCTAAAGTGAGACAAAATATCTGTTGACGTCTCTGTTTCTTCTAAAAATAACTGGAAACTTGATAAATATCTTCCCTACCTTATGATAAAAGCATACGGTGAGATACACAGTTGCTTTCCTTTTCAAAAAAAATGGATGGTAAGCACAAAGTAGCAGTATATTAACTTCTGTTTAGGTTTTTACCCCTTACCTAGACAAAGACAACAAAATAGTAGTATTATAACCCACACGGACCCACAGACAGACAGACAAAATGACTGAAATACCAACACAAAACACCTCTAAAAAGTATAATTGGATATGTGCAGATGGACATAATGAATAACCTTTAAAAGCTATATATCCTTATGAAACACCTTTTTCTAGGTGGATGTATGTAGTTGAGTTCTCTGAGGACTGAAGTTTAGCTCAAAGACCACTTTGCTGATGGTCCTTCCTCTTCCGTATCCCCTGGATTGGTCCTCTATCTCTAGACTTGATAGTCTTCACGGCCCTATGGGAGCCAGAAGCTTATTCAATCTTTTTTTTTTTTAATAATGGGTAATAGCAAAATTACTAATTTATTACTCATACTCGAAAAAATTGTTACAAATATTAATTTGGGCCTAGCTGCTATTCCTGAACTAAACTGCACTTTTTTTATTTTGACATGGGTTTACAACAAACGTAGAAGTGTCGCTCCAGTGGGTGACATTCTATGGTAATTAAGAAGGGGCCTTTCTAATATTTCTATTGAAGATTATGTTAGTAACTACGTTCTATCAACTTGTGTTTCGTGTGGTTACCCTTCCCCACTCAGCAATGCGATCATCGGTATCAATAGCTTCACTGTAAAATTAATGTCAAGTTAAAACTAAATATGTCTTGTAAAACAGGGTTTCCAAATCCTGGTCATGAGGGACCCCTGTGTCTGCTGGTTTTCATTCCAACTGAGTTCTCAATTACTTAATTGAACCCTTAATTGAACTATTCATTAGCTTAATTAGATCTTTTTAATAGTTTTCAGCTTTTAAACAGTTGGAGATTTCAAGTTAACTATGCAATTTTCTAAGTAAATTGAAATTGGCAACTTTTTAAGAGCTGAGAACAATTAAAAAGGTCTAATTAAGCACATTATTAGTTCAATTAAGGGTTTGATTAAGTAACTGAGAACTCAGTTGGAATGAAAACCAGCAGATACAGGAGTCCCCCAGGACCAGGATTGGGAAACCCTGGTGTAAAAGACAGACGATTCTTATATGCGCCACTTTACCAACAGTACATTTTCACCTGGCAGGGATTATTCCCTGAGGCGTGACTTGAAGTTCATATCTCTTAAAAGGGAATTGATGATAACAATGACCTCTACACTCTAAAACTATTCAAATAAAATAAAATGCTATAAAAACAGGTTTATTTGTTCTTGTCTGGATTCTTGTGAAAGTGTTTTTCAATGTCTTAGCTTGTTAAAGTTTGTCTGTTCTGCTTAAATATAGTTTTCTGTCAAAATATACACCCCTGGATTGATGGTAGATAAGGCAGTAGAAATACCAATGTAGAGGCATAGAGATTGACATGGAACGCCACATAGTTTTATAACACATTATGAAACTATATGTGTGTAAAAGGTGTCGTTATAGATTTCAATTCCCAGAGTCCCCTCTTAATTTTAAAAAATATTAAAGGGGGGTGAGCTTGAAACTAGTCTGCTTGTTCAGTTTTATTCCATAGCTGATTTATGGCCCAGGATATAAAAATGTACAACTGAGGTACCAACCTGTGGTAAAGATGGCTTTGTGGTGACGCCAGACCAGGAAAAGACAGACTCAGTATTACGAGCTAAGCGCTGCTGCGCGTTTTAATAATAAATTTAAAGGTTGAACAAAATAAAACTCATTTGTAAAACTAAATGGCACGATGGCCAAAACAAACAGACACAGACCAAAACAATTAATCCGAACAAGCATCGTGCTGAGATAATTCAGCACAAGTAGCAATTGCTTTTCTTTCTAGTTCTCTTTAACTCACTTTCTCATTCTTTTCAACTGAGCACCCCGCCGCAAGTGAGTGATCCATGCCTCTTTTTATGCAGCTGTGCTGGGACTAAGCAATCGAGTCCCAGCACAGCTGCATAAAAAGAGTCCAGGCACAGTCTGCACATGAAATGCTTGGTAATTAACCCCTCCCTGCCAGCTTCAAACACCCATGCCCAAATACATAACCCACACCATACAAAATAAAGAAAATACACACAGGGCCGGGGGGTACCCAGTCACACATCCATACAAGATATTTGTAAGTGTTTTTTTTACATGTTAGAATGTATAGAACATAGCAACAATGGCATTCAAACCCAAGAAATAGCAATACTTTCTGTTTGTAGTGTAGATTCAGTCTAAAACTAATTGTGTACAACATCTATACAACATTAATGGTGTACAGTGGATACAATAGAATCCTTTCAATAAACCAGGACAACGTGAAAAGGCCATACAATTAGTCATCATAGATGGGAGATCTTCAAATAGTCAGGACTGACAGAGGCATACAAATATTGCAAAGCAAGCTCCTGATTTCTTGTAAATGGGGGTTGATTGTTATTTGGTTGTAAAACAAAACAAAAGCATATTCATATCATTTTAAAATGCATCTATCTCACTGATCTAAAACTCAGAGACAGCATATTTTTAGTGTGATACGATGTTCAATGTAAAAGATATGAATTCTTTCTTTGAAAAGACCCGACGCATTTCTAGTATCTGGATGAAAAAAAAAAACTTTCTAAATCTGGCTATGTAAAAGGTCAACTGGCTACTTCACTTTGAGATGCAGATCCATAGTTAACCTCTGACAGCAGACAAGCAGGCACCACACCATTGGAACCTTATGGTAGTTTTTTATATTGAATATACAATGCAGTCAGGTAACCCTGTTTATCTTTCAACCTTTTTTATCAGCCTAGAGTAATTAATCATTACCTTTTTGATAGACAATATCCACAGAGGAGTCATGATTTTTATTTCGGCTTAAAAACAATACGTGAATGGAATGGGACATTTTAGACATACCCTGTGCTCTGATTTTATTTAAGCTGTGCACACATTTTTAACCCTGTGTATAACCTGTCTGAATCTATTCAATGTATTTACATAGTTGTTACTTAGTAAATACATGTGTACTTATACATAATTACAATGTTATGCATAGTTACAATGCATTTAATGTGTACATTTTTATGGGCGATATAACCCTAACCCCATCCCTATCCCTAACTCAAAACGTAACCCTAACCCTCTCTATCCCTAACCCTAACTCCTTTCTGATACAATTGTGTACTTACATATAGCATACAACAAGATTTACACATTAAGTACATTTTAGGTATTCATAATAACATTGTAATTATGTGTAAGTACACATATATTTACTAAATAACTACTATGTAAATACACAGTAATTAGAGACACCTAATGTAACTAAGTTGCTGTTAGTTTGATTATAATTGTTCATTGGCATGCAGGTAAACAGGTGTTTTCCCACAGAGGTGATTTATTGACCCACTTATAATTTACTATCTAAAATAAAAATAATATTAATAATAATACATCAACTTGCTTTAATGGCCTTTGCACTTGTGAGGGTTAGGGAGGAAGGTGTCTGGGTATACTGTAGTTCACCTCATCATGCTTCAGCAAGCCCTGGTCAGCTGCCCAGTGACAACAGCTGTACACTTCCTGGGACTGTCTCCACCTCCATTGTTCAGGTACGGCAACATTGTAAGATTTGTATCTTTGGTTCAGAGGGTGAACTGACACGGCATGTGTGTCATTGAGATTGGAAGTCGTCTGTTAATTTACAATTCTCCTCATAAGCAAGTGATTGAAATGCAGCACCTTTGTGATGGGCAAGACAACAGCAACAGCTTTTTGAGCACACATAAAATGTTCCTCTAAGTAAAATAAAAGTCAAATTTGGCTAAAAAGGTATTATTTTAAATAATGTATGTGATGTTGTATCATTTAATTGAATAATATTGCAACTGAACTTTAAACTGTGAAGGCAAATCGAGAGTAATTTGTGAGCTGTGTGCAGTGCTGGGGACTTGGAGGATTGGAGCTGTGTGAGACGACTACAAGCAGTGGTGCAGGATCAGTGGGATTGCTACCTGGGAGCAGTGTGCTCATGATCAGTGAGATATATAGCCCTCCCTTTATAGCGCTCACCCTCTCTCTTTCTCAAACACTTAGTCTGGGTGGCTTGGGTAGATGAGGCATTAATGTGTTTTAAATTGTATGCTGTCTTTTAGAGTGTATCATGTAGTGGCTGTCTGTTTAACCCTATCACTCATGAGAAATATATAAAAATGTCAGGGAAGATAATATATTTAAATGACGACTGTATTTCAATCTGCCACTGTTAAGATCAAAAACTCCACAGTTCTCATGCCAATCAAAACACTCAAATATTTTCACTTTTACAGGCTACATTGTGCCTGGTTAGTTGTTTTTCAGATCTCTATGAATCAAATGTGCTAGGTAATTATAAAATAGCTTGGTAAAGCTACCTACCAATATATTTGTGGTACTGTGGTCACAGGCAAACTAGTTTCTGATACAATCTTATTCTTAGCAATGCAAAAGTAATGGGAGATTCAGGGTGGCTCAGCTGTCCACAGTCGACTATTTTTTTAGAAGAACAACAAAGGGAAGTCACACTGCAGCTCAGCTACTACATAGACCTACAAAACCTAGGAGTGATCGATTTCCCTTTGTCACCAGCTCCTTTGTAACCTAGCAGTGATCGATTTCCCTTTGTCACCAGCTCCTTTTCAACACTTAATCAAGCCTCTCTGATGAGAATCATTGCTTTCTCATTGTGTTTGTCCATCTCAGCTCAGCAGCACCAGCTCTGGCTTCTTTGTTCATTTCTAACACAGACCACGTGAGAAGCTTAATCAAAATAGCATACCCACACCACAACATGTTTTCAGTATGCGTACACTAGCTGTTTCCCTGCGCTGTTTCATGTATAAACCTCCACATCTCGTTGATGTGGAAAAAGCAGAAACAAGATCAACCACAGTAGGGGAAATGTTCCAAACACTAGGAACTTTGAATGGAATGTTTTTCCATATTCCGTTTTAGCCTCCTACACCAATGTAGTGACTGTACACTTTCCTACTCTCACCACATCTATTGAAGTGCCAGTTGAAATAAGGATGACTAAGAACCAAGGAAGGCTTTAAAATACATCTACATTGCTGTGCTTTTTCCTTCACCTGATTCAAATGTTATTGAAAGTCTTTGTGTTGTTCTTGCTGAAGTAACCAGATGCAAATATCCTTTAAGTAAAAAAAGCAAAACACTGTAGCAATTTTGCCCCCTGTATCTTGGAAGATCTTTTTACATTTACATAAAACATTTTTTTTGCCTTTATACTTTGCCAAAGCAGGTCTACAGGGAATATGAAATGAAAGCATGAAAATGAACAATAAAAGTTCAAAACTCAGCAGATCAGAAGGGATCATAGTGACAGAGGGTTGTTAAGATGAATTCCCCAATAGTCACAATAGGGGAAGAAGATAAAAGTATTGAATAAAGTCTCATGGGCTTTTCCTTTGATCACCCTTAGTTTAGAAAACATCAAGCCTACCCTCTGAATCTCAGTTAAAAAGCTGCATGTTAGATTCTGATCACAGAGGACACAGATTCCTGTTAGCATTACTGCATTGGAAGGTGTTTTGTACTTGGGGGACTAAACTCATACCCTCACTAGTTCTTTTGTTTTGTCTTTAGAAAAAAAAATTCCTTGTTTCCATCATGTCAGTCTTATCTGAATCAACCATCCGATGCATTGATGGATAACTTTGTACTGTAACCACACAGCTGTTAAGAAGATCTGTCAAACAAGAGTGACACTGTGGCAAAGTGGCTGCTGAGTGAGAACAGGTGCAGAGGTGATGCAGGGCAGAAATAATCACAACCAGGAAACTGTAATCTGTTTTGGAAAAAAGGGTCTGGCGACCAAACAATAAACCTCCGGCAATACACACCTATCTGTAAAGCACGTAGGTAACAAAAATAATGGGTTGCAGCCCAAATAATAAACACACATTATCTGCCCCACAATAGTACTGAACACGGTCACCAGTCCGGGTGCGTGCAGAAGTGCTCGTGGTGGGTGATAACAATTTATAAAGTGACTGTGGTGTAGTGTTGTTCTGGGTAGTGCTGGCCCAAGGCGACAGCTCCGGATACACGTTAGCTGTCTAGTGATTCACAAACAAAGACAATTACTAACAACGACAAACAAACAAAAAACACTCACAAATACTTTTTTATGTTTCTCTGGGTCTCTCCCAGTCCTTCCAGTTTCTATCTCCAAACCAAGCGAAGGAGTAGATTGCGATTCTCCGTCCCCTTTTATGCTATCACGCATGACCCCTTGGTAAAAGAGTGCAGCTGTCTCTACAATCTGCAGCTACTACTTCGTTTCCCTTCCGGGTCAATACGTTCCTATAACGGAGTCTCGCCTTCTTCCAGACTGACCGACTTCTCGACCCTGGGAAAGAACTGTCAGGGCAGCCTGTCCAAAAAACTCTACTTTCACTGCTTAGCGTCCTCCCAGGCCGGGAGGATTTACAACCAAGATTCATTACACACACATCAAGTTGGCCAACTATCCACATCAAATCAAAATATGTTGCTTTTGCAATATTTTGTGAATAAAAATAATCAAAAAGTGTATAAAGCACTCTATAAACCACAATAAATCTCTTCAGACAAGATCCTAAAAAAACCCTGTATTTTAAAATATGGTTGTGCCAAAGTGGTTAATAGTGTGCAGGTGCAGGTGATCAATAAACAGACAGACAATTATAATCCAGGTGCAATGTTCCTTAATGGTTGTATTTTTTAATCCAAATGCCTAATGGCGAACAACAGTAAATAATAACAATGTCAATGAGAAGCAATACAGTGGCATGTATTGTTTATCTGTAATCTGCGGGTTGGCCCTGAAATAATAATAGTCCCATTTTAATTCACCCACACGTAACACATACACAAACACAAACACCAGTCCACAGTGCGTGCTCTGGTGCTCGTGGTGAAAATACAGTACTTTAGTGTGAAGTGTTGTCCAGGTTCGTGTTGGCCTTTTGCGACAGCTCCTGGATTGTGTTTAGCCATCTAAATAATCACACAAGTATAATTCAGACACAACAATAAACAAACAAAACACTCACGATTTTCTCCACACAAGCTACAGATCCTTCCAGGTTGTTCTCTAACTAAAACGAAGGACCAGATTACATCGTTTCGTCCCCTATTTATACCGTCACACATGACCCCTTGGTAAACGATTGCAGCTGCTCCTCCAATCCGCGGCTGCCACATCATTTCCCTTCCGGGTCGATGAGTTAGTGTACCGACACTCCGCCCCCTTTCTAAATGACCGACTTCCTTTTAACCCTGGGAATGAAGTGTCAGGCCAAATAGTCCAGGGTACTCTGTACCCATTACTTAGAGCCCTCACAGGTCGGTGGGGAGATGTACCACCAAGAATCATTGTCTTTCTGTCACAATGGTGCAAACGTATAACAATAGAAAATATTTTCTCGGTACAATAATTTAACATCTCATTTCAGAAATTAAATAGTACCATTGCAATTATTTTACTGTTTTCTGAAACTCAGATTTGCTTCAGAAAAGCAGCAACAGTGTTAAAGAAGCTACATACTTGTCTCTTAGCCTATGTAGTTATAAACATTACATAATGTTGTGATTCCTTAGAAAGATGCTTCTGAAGCACTATTAACAGCTGGTTTGTACTGAAAGTTGAAAGGAGTTCTGGAAAAGAGCTAGCTTGTATGTTACCTGGAATTTAGATGCTTTCTTTGTTACAAGATTTTTCAAGGAATTACTAAACCTAGATAAGGGATTATGAGGCTTAAGGTTCCAGGACTCTCAGTCCATCTGTAAGAATTATAACCTGCAACTATAATTAAAACAGCCGGAACATTCAAGTTTATTAGTATCTTCCGATCAAAGATAAAATTGGTGGTGGATCTAGTAGCATAACATGAAGTGATTTTAAAGTAAAACCACACCCACATGTTATTCCTAACAGAAACAGTACAGCACTCAATGTTCTGGCCACCAAGCCTTCCAAAGGAGAAGAGGATCTCAGTAAACACGTGGCATGAGTTTAATTTCAGCCAGGCACTGTCAGTGTGTATGCTTCTACCCAGAAACCCATTCGATGGGAAAGAAAATACAGAGTACACATATTCTTAAAACCAGCAGATACATTGCCAGGGTATATCTAGATCAGACATGTAATCTTCATTACATAAATACATAGCTCTTTGACTCAGTTAACCACAAATAGATCCACCTAACAGACATTGGACTTCTTTGACCACGTCATGAAATACACCACAGTTATCTTGTTAGATCTAGCCCAGAGGTCTACACCTTTCCTAATCAAAGTTTACGTGAGGCAAAGCCAGACAAATAAATTACATTGATGAGACTATAATTATGCAGAGGATGTTGCATACTTTGAGTTACTAAAGAGATGCTCTAGGCTGAACTGACTGTGGTTTGTTCATACCCAGATAGGGATGCCTTTAATCTATAGATAGGTAAAGCAGAACAAGCAGTCCACAATATGCATGCATATTGATATTAAGCTTCAGATTGGCAAATGATTCACTTCCAGGATAACAATGTGTTCAAAAACAGCCAAGAATATCTATTCCTCTAATTCCCTTGATCTGATATTTATTGAGTGTATCAAATGTCACTGGGTGTTCAGGATGCACTGCAGTAGAAAAGTTATCGAGGGCCATATGAATGTGGTTTTAAAACTCTGACTCCTCAGAATGAGATGAGTTTGCCATAGTAATTTAGAATTACTTTATTCTTGTACTCAAACAAACAAGTGATTGCAATGTCCAAACAATGTTTTATTTGGGGAGGGTTGTTTAAACTATGGATTACAGTCCAGAAATAAAATACACGGCATTAAACACACACACAATCACAAGTCCACAGTGAGTTCTAAGGTGCAAGTGGTGAAATTACAATTTATCCGTCAACAATGGTGAAGTGTTGTCCGGGTTTGTGCTGGCTTTAAGCGACAGCTCCGGATCGTGTTAGCCGTCTAATAAATAACAAACAGTACAATCAGACTCGACAAAGCAAGCAAACACTAAACTCACGGTTATTTTACGCTTGTCCTTTAGTGGTTCTCTCTTAACCATAACAAAAAGGAACAGATCACCTTTCTACGTCCCCCTTTGTACCGTCAGTCACGGCCCCTTGAGTCCAACCGTTTTCCTCCAATCCACGACTGCCACATCGCCTCCCTTCTCGGTCGATGACTTGGTGTACTGTAGCTCCGCCCCCTTTCTAGATGGCCGACTTCCACCTATCCCTAGGAATGAATTGTCAGACCATCCAGTCCGGGGCACTCTGTTCCCTTTACACAGTGCCCTCACAGTTAGGGAGGGAGACTTATAACCAAGATTCATTCTTTCTCTGTCACAGGGGTTAAACAGTTTAAGATTTGTACTAGAAATGTTATTTCACATGCATTTTCTTGCTTTGAGGATGTAATGCAATGAAAACTACATACAGTAGAATATACTTTTCCTGATTTTGTGTGCTATTGAGCTAGCCAGTCTAGTCATACTGTCCACCCACTCAGTGCTGAAAATGCTTACATTTATGCAGTCTTTTTATTTATTGATTTATTCATTGCATTTATATAGCGCTTTTTATACAAAAGTATCGCACAGCACTGTACAGTACATAGCAGAAAAAAAGAACAAACCACAGTACATTTGTATAGCATGTCACAGATACAACTGCCACAGTCAGACCATTTAAATAACAGTATACACATAATAATCCAAAAGCAGCAATTTTAAAGTTACATTAAAACCCACTAAGATAAGAAAGCCATTTCATAAAAGTGCGTTTTCAGTCATGACTTGAAAACTGTAAAGGTCCCAGCTTCCCTGACAAATGAAGGCAGAGCATTCCATAATTTAGGAGCTCTACAAGAAAAAGCCCTACCTCCCATGTTGCTTTTGTTGACTATAGGAATAACCAGCAGCCCTGCATTCTGTGATCTCAGAGTGTGGTTTGGAAGATACAGGGTCTGTAACTCCTGCAAATAACTAGGTGCTAATCCATTCAGGGCCTTGTAAGTTAACAGCAAAATCTTTTTTTTTCTGCAAGAGGCCAAAACAGGTGTAATATGTTCATTTTTCCTGGTTTTAGGGTCAGAATTCTAGCAGCGGTATTCTGGATACCACACGTTTTGGGACACCAGAAAAAAGTGCATTACAATAATCAATTCTAGATGAAACAAAGTCATGCATTAGTATCTTGGCATCAGAAACAGAAATAATTGGTCTAAGTTCGGCTACATTTCTCAAATGGTCAAAAAGATACTTTAATATAAATCTCAAATGATAGATCAGGATCAAAGATGACCCCCAAACTCTTAATTTCTAGTTGTGATTGGAGACTGCAAGGGTCGAACTCATGTAGTCCCACGTTTCCTTTTAGTTGGTTCTGTGATCCCACTAGCATAGCCTCTGTTTTATCTGAATTCAACATTAGAAAATTCTGTGACATCCAATGCTTGATGTCTGTAAGACAAGTAGCTAATAACACCCAGGCAGAAGAAATTCCTGGCTTTAGGGACAAATATAGCTGGGTATCATTAGCAATATAGCAGTATAGCAATGGAAGGTCACTCTGTGACCAGCCATGGTAACGCACAGAGGACACATACAGCAAGCTGTACAAAAGGCAAAATAAAACACAGTACAAAAACTACAAATAAAAAGTGCCCCAGAGGGCGAGCGCTAGCCTTAAAACGAGACTTCCCGCTCCAAGAACCGGCAACACTACGTAACCCTAGCTATACATCACATGGAATCACAATCCCCTAACTAAGCTACTCATGAGCCGGTATTCATACAACGACTCGTGCTGCTTCATAAGGCCTTGGCTGGGCATTGCCTTCACAAGCACCGCTTGCAGTCTCAGGGTTGCGTAGCGGTCGTTCGTGCAGCGCGGACCCTCTCCTCCCGAGTATACGCCGCTCCCATCTGGCATGGCGTTGCAGTCGCCTCGAACCATCTCCCGCGGATGCTTTTGAACTGACGGACACTCGGTCAAGACCCGCCCACCTGCTGATTGAGGTCCAGCACAGCCAATCACTTGCTGCCCTTCCCCTCAACCAAGCCTAGCAGGCAGCAAGTCTCAATCGAGCGCCCGTCTGTAAACAATAAAGTAATTAAGCAAATCAACTCCAAAACGACACACAATAAACCCATCTCCCCATACAAATTATACCAACACTAAATACACACGTGCAGGGCAATCGCCCTGCTACAGGCATATAAAAAGAAAAAGTCTTACACATCTTTGACAAGTAATTCATTTATTGAAGTCTGTTCCTTAAAATAAATCACATTGCAGTTTTCCACAACTCAGAATGTGAATATACAGAGTATATATATATATATAAAAGTTTATAAGCAAAAGTTTTAGGCAGGTGTGAAAAAATGCTGTAAAGTAAGAATGCTTTCAAAAATAGACATGTTAATAGATTATATTTATCAATTAACTAAATGCAAAGTGAGTGAACAGAAGAAAAATCTAAATCAAATCCATATTTGGTGTGACCACCCTTTGCCTTCAAAACAGCATCAATTCTTCTAGGTACACTTGCACAAAGTCAGGGATTTTGTAGGCATATAGTCAGGTGTATGATTAAACAATTATACCAAACAGGTGCTAATGATCATCAATTCAATATGTAGGTTGAAACACAATCATTAACTGAAACAGAAACAGCTGTGTAGGAGGAATAAAACTGGGTGAGGAACAGCCAAACTCAGCTAACAAGGTGAGGTTGCTGAAGACAGTTTACTGTCAAAAGTCATACACCATGGCAAGACTGAGCACAGCAACAAGACACAAGGTAGTTATACTGCATCAGCAAGGTCTCTCCCAGGCAGAAATTTCAAGGCAGACAGGGGTTTCCAGATGTGCTGTCCAAGCTCTTTTGAAGAAGCACAAAGAAACGGGCAGCGTTGAGGACCGTGAGCGCGGTGGTCGGCCAAGGAAACTTACTGCAGCAGATGAAAGACACATCATGCTTACTTCCCTTCGCAATCGGAAGATGTCCAGCAGTGCCATCAGCTCAGAACTGGCAGAAAACAGTGGGACCCTGGTACACCCATCTACTGTCCGGAGAAGTCTGGTCAGAAGTGGCCTTCATGGAAGACTTGCGGCCAAAAGCCATACCTCTGGCGTGGAAACAAGGCCAGCGACTCAACTATGCGAAAACACAGGAACTGGGGTGCAGAAAAATGGCAGCAGGTGCTCTGGACTGATGAGTCAAAATTTGAAATATTTGGCTGTAGCAGAAGGCAGTTTGTTCGCCGAAGGGCTGGAGAGCGTACACGAATGAGTGTCTGCAGGCAACAGTGAAGCATGGTGGAGGTTCCTTACAAGTTTGGGGCTGCATTTCTGCAAATGGAGTTGGGGATTTGGTCAGAATTAATGGTCTCCTCAATGCTGAGAAGTACAGGCAGATACTTATCAATACCATCAGGGAGGCATCTGATTGGCCCCAAATTTATTCTGCAGCATGACAACGACCCCAAACATACAGCGAAAGTCATTAAGAACTATCTTCAGCGTAAAGAAGAATAAGGAGTCCTGGAAGTGATGGTATGGCCCCCACAGAGCCCTGATCTCAACATCATCGAGTCTGTCTGGGATTACATGAAGAGAGAGAAGCAACTGAGGCTGCCTAAATCCACAGAAGAACTGTGGTTAGTTCTTCAAGATGTTTGGGCCAACCTACCTGCCGAGTTCCTTCAAAAACTGTGTGCAAGTGTACCTAGAAGAATTGATGCTTGATGCTGTTTTGAAGGCAAAGGGTGGTCACACCAAATATGGATTTGATTTAGATTTTTCTTGTTCACTCACTTTGCATTTAGTTAATTGATAAATATAATCTATTAACATGTCTATTTTTGAAAGCATTCTTTCTTACTTTACAGCATTTTTTCACACCTGCCTAAAACTTTACTATATATATATATATATATATATATATATATATATATATATATATATATATATATATACACTGTATGTGTGTGTGTGTTACGGCCAAAGACTGAAAATGCTGTCATTGGCCGTTGCTCTTGGGCTCTGATAACAGTGCCCGGTCATTGACGTCAATAGCTGCTCATTTTGGACGATGTTGTTTTCTTAGCATAAATGTAGAGTACTTTGGACATTAACCGGCCATTGTCAACTATTCTCGGGCAATGTGTGTAACTATGCCAGTCTGTAGCAAATACCTTAAAATGTGGGACAATAAGCGTTCAACCTGCTGTCTCTTAAGAAAAAGGTACGCAGAAAGAAAAAAAATGAGCCCATTGTTTGGTTTTCTATTAGGAGTGTATCCCTTTAAAAAAGACATCCTGAGTCATGCTTGTAAAGTTTGTAATCCATTGTAGTTCAGTCAATATAGCTTATAGAAAGATACAAAAAAGCTATAAATAACCACAAAATTACAATGCAGCTGTGTTATTACAGTTTATGCCTTGCCATTCTGTTGGATCTTCATTTCTAAGCCGTGATCAGCAATAATATTAATCTCTGAAGAATCATCCTTCTCGATTTGGATTACTGGTGAGACTGAGCAGCTTCTTTTTGCATTTTTTTTCCCCTCAGTTATTTTTGGGATTAACAATATATTTTTGGGGGACTGGATATTTCGGGATGTTTAGACAAAGACTGATTTATACAGCATTTTTTGATTTTTGGGACTATTATTGTTGTTGTTGTTGTTGTTGTTGTTATATTTTTTATTTTTTCCCAATTGACTCATCTGCTAGTCATCTGTTATTACCGTTTAACTGGTTTTGTGTTTCAAAGCATATACATGTGCAAATACTGTGTTTCAAAGCATATACATTTGCAAATACTGTGTTTGAGTTTGATACATTTTCCTGTTTCATATTTGCTATTAAGCAGTTCTTCTATTTTCAGTGAGGTGTATATTGCATATTTCTGTGCTTCTCTTATTTAGAATATTAATAGTTTAGAATGTATTTGATTTATAAGCTATAAAGTGCCGTATGGTTTGTTCTTAATTTAAATCGGTATAGTTGGTTCTTTTAAATATTCTTTTAAATATTTAATACATTTTGTTGAATAAAGCAACAAAGTATTCTAAAATATACAGGGGTTGCTTTTTTTAACTTGGATAATACCTTTAAAATGGCATTAAGATGGCATTAAAATGATGGCAGCCTAAAGCACCATTGTCCATTTCACGAAACTGACCTGCATGTTTTATTGAAAAATGATTCGGAATACTTGAGGTTCAACAAACTACACTCCGGAGCTCTAGCACAGGAACAAGTTAAGTGGCTGAAAACGGAACACTCAGTTTAAGGTTTTTTAGAACTGGCTGATGCCTTGCTGAGGCAAATAAAACAGACCCAATGTCTGCCACCCACAAACCTGGTCAGATTTCAGTGACATGGTAATACTGTCTTAGATCTTTCAAATGTTCCATTTCATAGAGTGGATTCAAATGCCTGCCAATAAGGATCTAAGCTAATCCACTTAAAGGTAATAGGAAGGTTTTACTCAATCAACCCCAACTAAAATGAATTCCCATCTGAGAGAAGGGCACCCTTCTACACATGACGTTGAGTAACCATAAAAGCCCTTCAGGGCAAATTCAAATGACAGATTTGTGACATGTGAGCTTAAAATTCTTTAAATGACATTGACTGGTAAATCTATATGATTCAAGCATTCAAAATCCTAAAAGGTATAGACAATGTCGACCAGGGACTTTTGACCTGAAAAAGAAACAAGGACCAGGGGTCACAAATGGAGATTAGATAAAGGGGCATTCAGAACAGAAAATAGGAGGCACTTTTTTACACAGAGAATTGTGAGGGTCTGGAACCAACTCCCCAGTAATTTTGTTGAAGCTGACACCCTGGGATCCTTCAAGAAGCTGCTTGATGAGATTCTGGGATCAATAAGCTACTAACAACCAAACAAGCAAGATGGGCTGAATGGCCTCCTCTAGTTTGTAAACTTTCTTATGTTCTTAATACAGTTGCACGATTGTACATTCCATGGTACAATTTTCGCCTGTTTTGTACTGTTATTATTTTTTATGTATAACGTCTTGCTTGAGTGTAGTACAAGTAAGTGTCATTTATCAAATGAAAGGCCACAAAATGACATAAGGATCAACAGGGTCATACAGAGATAAAAGATAATATATGGGAGTCAGTTTTGAAGGAATCGGATAAGCCTGGTATATGTGATTTATTGTCATATGTGTTGAAATACCATCAGAGAAGACACTCATAATTACTGCATCATGTTGACGAATATGTACCAGTCTTGATCATAGTTTTATAGATCTGGTGTGTAGTGGAATTTAAGGTTAGAGTTAGGGATAGGATTAGGGTTATATCATGGACAATGATTTACACATTTAAGTACATTGTAACGATTCATTATAGAATTGTAATTATGGGTAAGTACACATGTATTTACTAAGTAACTACTATGTAAATACACAATAATTAAAGACACTTAATGTAAAGTGTCACCCTGAAACATTTAGCAATGGTATATTACTTGGGAGAATGTTCAATCTCTTTTTTTTTACAGTACCAGGGAATCCACCTGAATTGCATCACACATTTCTTGATTGAATGTTCTGAAGTACTGTGCAACTGACCTTCCACAGGTTGGGAGTGGCTTTCTCCCATTGTGTGAGACATTGGAGACCACTTTCAAACTACTGGGAGAATGGGGTGCTTTAATCATAGTGAATAATAATAATTTTAAAAAAAACACTATATCAATTTTAAAA
This sequence comes from Acipenser oxyrinchus oxyrinchus, assembly GCA_030684275.1. Lineage (NCBI taxonomy): Eukaryota > Metazoa > Chordata > Actinopteri > Acipenseriformes > Acipenseridae > Acipenser > Acipenser oxyrinchus. The sequence goes on from CM060249.1 coordinate 94,462,193, forward strand.
GGTAGATGTCTACATTTTTATAAAGCAAAGCAGGTATGTTGTAGTATCTGTTTAGCAAGGATTCCCACCAATTGCTGCTCATTCAAAGGCATTAGGCTTTAATGTCATTAGCATGTTGCAGTTGTTACATTGTTTTTCTTTAGATCAAACAGTAGAATTAGCTGTACTGTGGCAGCTGGGCTAATCATACTTCATTTTAAAAATAAAGCATAAAGAACATTTCCTTTAAAAATACGTTCATTCTAATACTTCTGTTAGTTTTTTTCTTTTCTTTTCTTTTTAAACCTGAACTTTTAGAGGTTGATAATCAGACATCCCCTTCAACACAATTCCTGCTAGCATCATTTGAACTCCAAAATACACAGTATTCACTATAACAAATACCCTTACAAATCTCTATGTATTTATCCCAACAACATAATTATTATTATTATTATTATTATTATTATTATTATTATTATTATTATTATTATTATTATTATTATTATTATTAATATGTTTAGGTTTCTGTTTTAAGATGATATCAGAAGAACAGAAACATATTTAAGAGAACCGTGAGAACCTTGAAATAAAAAGAAACACAAACAGTAACACAGCTGAGCAATATCTGGTTGAATTTCTGCTAACGTCAATCCAATGTTGCAACCTTTTTTTTATTTTAGATCTTTCATAACTAAATGTGTGCACGTACAGTATTTAAAAATATGCCGCTTTTTAAACAGTGACGAAGTACATTACATTACTGATGCAATAAATAAAATAAATCATTTGAAGTAGGTTTGAAGAGGATCAGTTATATGGCATTGCTGGTTGCCATGTCCGCCCTACAGAAAAGCAATTGAAACACAAAAGATGTGAAACAAATATTGAATGCTGCCCCAGATACAGTAGCACACATGTTCTAATATGGAATCAGTACTACAATAGATTACTATTGGCAGAATTCACAGACCCTGATTAGCACTTATCTTGGACTACCGTAATGTGACCTAAGGTAAGGCAGTCCAAGATTAGTACAAATCAGGGTCTGTGAAGCTATCCGTAAGTGTATTGTCTAATGTACACGTAGCCATCGCCCCTTCTTATAAAACCATTGTAGTGTTATTGCAGTGTCATTGGAGATCATTTTATAAGATCAGAAAGGGTTTAATGGTCTCTTTCATTTCCAATCAAAATAATCATCTCTGGCACTGGATACTCCCAGATACTGCTGATCCCACGCATACTGCTGTTAAACATTTACTATGGGGTACAGCCAAATCTTTACAAAAATAAAATCATAATTTGGAAATTCTGTTCTTGTGATTTCAAAAGACATGACCTTGTCAGGGTGCCTTTGTGCCCAATTGCTGAACAGTATTATTGCAATGACTTTGTGCTATTTATATTTCCATGGCAACGTTTCAAGGAAAACATTATTCAAAACGGCATTTGCGTGCTAATGAGATCAAGATGGATTAGGAACTGACTTTCCTATTTTCTGACCACGTTTATGTGAACCACAAAATTCAAACTTCCTGAAATTTATCTGCAAGATGCAAGTGCTGTTAAATTTGATTCACTCAGATGTGCTTCTAGGTGGAAGTGTTTCAGTGAATCAGTCCATTATCAAACTACTTTGAAAGTTTAAGATCCGTTACAACGAGTCAGGAAATTCCTCATTTGAAGTGTTTTCTACAGTAAAACATGAAATGCTCTGCAGTCTCAATTGATCCCAGGGGGCTTTGTGAACAAGAAACTGGTCATGCATATGAACAGTTTCAAGCTAAATATACCATATCAAACAAGACCAATACTGATATATTGACTATTTACAAACAAAAAAGCAAAGGGGAGGGGGGCAGAGTGGGGTGGCTCAGAATTAATCTAACCTTGTAAACTAACCTTAGCTGCAGATAAACCCACCACTGCAGTACATTTTTATTAGGGGAATGATAGGAGAATGAATTTTTTTCAGTCTACTAGAAATAACATAAACAGCAAACATAATAAATACTATTGATAAAAAGACAGATGACTAGCATGCTTTTGCTCCAGAAACCAGAACTTCTCAATGTTGATTTAAGGCCTCTTGCAAGAACCAAAGTGCTTCCGTATGTAAAGTGCTTTCTTATGTCCTTTGTTGTGTCACATTTAATAGTTTTATTTTCCATTATCCAACCTTCTCAATATCGTGTTCAGGTGAAGTTATTTTCTGATAACGAGCCATGTTTAACCAAATCGTGCATGAGTTTAACTTGAAAATCAATTCAAAAGCCTGCTTTTCTTTCAGTGAAAATGTTGTTATGTTTTGGGTTTTGTTTTAGATAATGGGTTCAAAAATTGTAAAATTATTCAAATAGTGAAAATTGGTATATGTTGCTGCTATATGAGTCACAAAAAAGAACAAATGAAAAAAACATTAAACCTTAACCCAGCCATTATCCAAAGCGATAGCAATTCAAGACTTTTCTGTTGAGTAACCAGTTCCTGCTGCCTCTTCTGTATTTACTTTAGTTTATCTGAGCTGATTAGTAAAGTGAAGGGTAAATCTGTATTAGTTCAGACTGAATGAAATAAGCAGATGGAAGCTCACTTCATTGTTTCCTTTCGCGTGCCACATGCTGATGTTATTTACATACTAGGTAGGAGTTTGATAAAGGCAACTTTAATGGGGGAGTCTAATTTAGCTTGGTTTCACTAACCTGTTTCCTTTTAGAGTATTCACATTTTGCCCTTGGTATTTTAGTATCCCTTAATTATTCTATATGCATGATATCCCAAAATGTGGCTAATCATTGAACAGATTCATTATTGAGCTAAACCAGATGGCACTGATCCCTATACAAGCATCCACTTTTAGATTTTGAAATAGCCAACCACAGAGTTCACTGAAAAACACAGCATTGGCAAAATCTGTGAAAAGGGGATTAAATAAGATACAATAAATTGGCTTGGTCACAGTCCAACACCTAGAGTACACACCTTTCAGTTACTGTACAAAAGCTCTGTACGGACCTCCATATTACATGTTGCTGGCTTGTAATACTCCAACATGTTCTAAATCATCATACTGCAGTCAAACTGCAGCTTTGCAATCAAGCTGTCAAAACTCAAATGCCTGTAACAAGTACAGACATATACTAATTTGGCTTTATTTGCAACCTTTTTTTGCGGTAGCACAGAAGTCAACTCCTATATTAGTCAAACTCAGATTTAGGCAAATCTGAGGGAATATAGGAGACTAGGTTTCAGGCCACTACATGGCACACCAGGGGAGACTTGGGGGTTTGATACAGAAAAAGGTGGCTCAAACTAGGTCTTTTTATACATGCAATGTTGATTATTTTGGTCCATCATCTGATGCCTTATTTATTGACCAAGTGACCAGTAACAATGTATTGGCATTTCATTTCTTTTTTCATCAAAAATCTATAAAATAGCAATAGCCATATCAACAATAGTCATCTTCTGCATAACAGCCTAAAATGTGTATTTTAATCATGGTTAATAAATGAAAGAAACAAGCTGAGCAGTAGAATTGTAATTACAATTCTGCTTTGTTATTTCTGATTAGCACTGAAGGTCACACACATTTATTATAATTATCAAGTTTGGATCACAGCTGATCCAGTGCACAGCACAAAGCCAGTAACTCTTCAGGAAAACACTGCTATATTGGCTTGAGATAGCATAATCTAACTGGGACTTCTTACATATTCTCTCTTACATATTCTCCTAATTAACATTACCTGCACATGGTTTATATTCTCCAGGTGAAGAACATGTGGTTTCAGCCTTCTCGTATGTTCTGTTACCCCTAACTGGAAACTGACAAGATTCTGTAGTAGTTTAGCTTTTATTTTATTACATTTTTTTTTCTTTTCTTTGTATTTGTAATGGTTTATACTTGTATTATTGATTTTTTGGTAGAGAAGTGTAGTCAGTACTGTGTATCCATCAAAGATTGCTTTAGAGTTGGAGACTGGCTGACAAGCTACTGTATCGGGTTCCAGAATCTACTTTGACATGTTTTGAGCTTTTGAACCCACCATTGGTCATTATAATACAGTTTTCAACTGAGATGGAGGAGAAGTGGTATTGAGTCATTTTGTATGTAAGTATCAATACTAAATTGTGAATAAATAAACAGTCTCTGAACACACAGATTTTATAGTTGTCAAGTGTTTGTATTGATTAGGACTATGGCATCAGCTTTAATCCTAGCATCCAGGCAATAAATTCAAATATCACATTTCTATGCATTGATTATGGAAATACAATATCATGGCCTGATACAAACTACCATCATATTTCAATGGAAATCCATTAAACAAAAGAAAGTGAAATGTTTTAATGGACTGTGACAGGCTAGCTGCAGGGATGACGTCAGGCCAGAAAGAACCACACACAGACAGGCAGTACTCTGGTGAGTGAAACTGAGGCGCTGCTGCGCTCAGTGCGTTTAATGAGACACAGAAAATAAAATGCTGAACAAAAACAGAATACGGCACTTGCGGGCAAAATAAATAGACAAACAAAACGAACAGACACTAACAAAAAGGGACGAACACTAAACAAACACGCACCGTGCTGGTTCTCCAGCACGACGTAGCAATTGCTTCTTAGAATTTATCTCCTCACTGTCTCCCGTTCCTTCACCCTGAACACACAACCCCGAGTGAATGAAACGTGCATCTATATATACTGTTGTGCCGGGATTCAATTACCAATTAATTATTCAATCCCAGCACGTGAACTAATCTGTGAAAACCCTGTGCCCACATATTAAGTACTTTAAATGCACGTGAAGTAATAGTGCAATCCCCGTGCCTAAATACAATTATACATTTTAAACACTCATTACCCACATTATATCCCGTGTACCAACTACAGTACACCAACATTAACACACTACATGCAACATAAAACATAAAAATACACACAGGGGCGGGGCACATTGCCACAGGGAGATAAAAAATTTACCAAATATAAATTATGGCATCCAATGTCAACACAAGGTGGTATTTATATATGACAAAGGAAATGTAATTTGCAATGTCAATGCTGTTTTTCAAAATAGCTGCATATAATCTGCAGTGTCCCTCAGGCTAGACGTACGCAGCAGGAGTAATCAAGCAGTAATAATGCATAATCCCATTTTATTCCTGGTTTGCTTCTGTGATCATTTTAAACACTTTATATGGAATACGTACAGTATAGATCTGACAGAATCATTGTTAAGTTCATATAGTTGCCACATCCTAAGATATAATCAGTAAAACTAGTTTAACCTGTATGGGGCACTGCAAATGTAAGTATAGGAAGGTTGATAATTTATAAGCCCTTGTAGAAAATATTACCTCTTGTTGTTTACTGTATTTCGAAATAATGTGAACAAATTGTCTCTTTTTTGGTTAGAAGTACAAAACTTAAAGATGACGTTATTAACCTCGAGCTGCTGCTATAGAACATTTCATATAAAAAGGGGTACTTTCTTTTTAATTATATTTTTATATTATTATCCTTATGAATTGTTTAAAATGTTTAACAAATCCCTTATTTTGTCACATTTTTTGAGAAAGGTGTGCAATTCCTGTTTTTGTATGAGGTGGTGCCAACCTTATGTTTACTCTTTTAAATAAATTATTTCAAATTTCACATAAAGTCTATCCGTTCTTGTGTCTTGGCTGTTACAGTGACATACGAGGAAGTCCCACAATCCCACATTAACAAAAACCCCTGAGGTGGACTGGACTGTTTTTAAATGAAAGCTGAATTGCCAGGAAAGAAATCAGCTGTTACAAAACTCAAATTGACAAGTCACAGTTTTCTAATGGTAAAATATTTTCAAAATAAACAAAGGAAAACAGCCTGGATGTTCTTGTTTTTTTGTTTTGTACAGTATATAGTAATTTGTTAGCCTGCATGTCTTCAATTAAGGTCTCCAGTGCCTCTAGAAGGAGTAGAGGAGAATGACCAGCCAGTTAAACTGACAGTCAGAAGGACATGTGGATGGTATTTAAAGACAACAGGATCAAGTGTTCAAGATGACATCCTTAGAAGAAGTCCTGATGGAAGACATGTTTGGGATGCCAGCGTGCGTCCCAGTGTTTAAGTATGGTAGGGTGTCTGATCTTTTGCTTCCCAGGTATGAAGGCAGGAAAGGTCCACTGGGGAGTAGAGAACATACCATGAAGCCCAGCTTTGCAATTGAGATGTTGGGTGAATTCTGCTTAACTGATATATTGAATGTGACATCTGTAATATAGACTTTCGTTTTATGAATTAACTCATGTAACCTGCAACCTTTAAACGCTCTGTGCTGTGTGTCAGCACCGCTGTAAAATGAACATGCAGAGTTCAGAGGAGCTCTCTCTCTCACTGGGACCTTTTTCATGTTTGGCCTTTTTGTCTGTGTGGCTAATACAAATCAGCTGTCTCACTGCAGGGTTCGTATTTTTAGCTGATCACGTGGTCAGGCTAAATTTGCCTCTCTCTGCAAAGGATATCCTTACTGGCAAAAGACAAAGTTTAGTTCCCGTCACAATTGGATCAGACAGCTTGACATGTTAGGAAGGCACGTTTGAAAGAGCCTTCACTGTCAGCAAGGGTTGTCTTCCTGCAATGACAACACAGTATGCAACACAGGAGATAAGCCCTATGGCATTGAACAACAATGCATAGCAGTTCAACTGACAAGTTCTATGTTAAACTAGCATGTATATTACAGCTTTTGTTAATATTCAGGGTGAAAGGAATTCTGAGGGGGCCCTAAGACTCTGTACTTTACTCAAATTCACCTCCTGTAGAGATTAACTGAATCAACTTTACATTCTAAAAAAATTAAGATTTGGATGTGTTGGTCTCAGGGACCCCTGTTTCTTTTTATCATACACCTCTCAGGATATTATTATTATTATTTATTTGTTAGCTGACGCCCTTATCCAGGGCGACTTACAATTGTTACAAGATATCACGTTATTTTTACATACAATTACCCATTTATACAGTTGGGTTTTTAGTGGAGCAATCTAGGTAAAGTACCTTGCTCAAGGGTACAGCAGCAGTGTCCCCCACCTGGGATTGAATCCACGACCCTCCAGTCAAGAGTCCAGAGCCCTAACCACTACTCCACACTGCTGCCCCATTATAGAGTATATACCTGACCCAGATGTTTCCGTGGAGGATGTGTTGTTGGCGGTGGGAAAGTCAGTCGGGTTTGGATATATTAAATCTGCCTCACGAATGAACAAAGCAATAGTTGTTTTCCTGAGTCAAGAAAATCTGGTCAGTAAAATTGTGGAAGAAGTGTTTGTTATAAATGGTTCATTAATTCCAGTTATGCCCCTATCTACACCTTTGATTAAAGTTATTCTTTCAAATATTCCCCTGTTTATTGATAACATCGTAGTTGAGAGAGAGCTCTCTCGATACGGCAAAATAATGTCGCCTTTTAAACAAATTCCACTTGGTTGCAAAGCACCAGAAATTAAACATGTAATGTCTTTCAGAAGACAGGTTTTTGTGCTTCTGAACGATCCTGATCTTGTTTTAAATGTTTCATGGCATTTTAACATTGAAGGCAGGGACTACGTAGCGTTTGCAAGTACAGACATAATGAAATGTTTTCGTTGTGGGGAACAGGGGCACCTCAAACATTCATGCCCACAGTTAAAGGCAGAAGCAGGCCTAAGTGGTAGTAGTAATGGCAACGGGAAGGGAGCCCGAGGTGGTTCAGAGAGTGCAGGTGGAAGAGACAGAGCGACTGACACCTAGCGACTCAGCTCAGCAACATCCCACCAGCAGCGAGTCTGCAGCTGAGCCAGAGGCTACTACAGCATCGGCTGATGCTGACCAGGAGGGAGAGTTCAAGGTGGTGGGGAAGAAGCGGCGGCTGAAAGAGAGGAAGGTGTCCTCTGCTGCTGCCGACATGGCGGGCAGGGAGGAGTCGATTTGGGGACCTACGGTTTCTCACAGCAGCGGCGGAGGGTCTCAGCCGTGCGCTGCGGTGGGACAGAGCAGCCGGGCGGAGGAGGGTGGTGAAGGTGATTCCCAGCCCACTGATCCCGCTTTTCAGGCTCAGGTATCGGGTAGGGTCAGCGGAGGTGAATCTCGGTCGGTTCAAGCCAGCTTTGATGGGGTCCCAGGTGGCTCCTCTCAGCCCGGGGAGTCGGCAGTGGCGGAGGAGCCAGTGGCACAGAGGCAGAATCGGTGGACGAGGAGGAGATGTCGCTATACGAGGAGGGCGATGAGGAAGATGGAAATTTCTCCGACAACTCGCAGCTCTCTGACATTTTGGCCAGCCAAAGCGGTAAAGGCAAATGATATACTATTAAAGAAATCAGCACTTTCCTCGATAAAACAAAGGGTAAGAGACGAATAGAGGTAAAAATCCTTCTCCCCAGACCAGAAATGTTTTCTATACTCTGCAAATGTTGTACTCAGGAAAGCAACTTCAGCTGAATTTTATCAAAAAAAAAGATTCAGACTGAAAAAGCATATGAGTTCAGTGAGGAAAATGTTCAGATCTTCTAATCAATTTTAATGGCTAATTTTACCTGGAATATTTTTATGTCTTTATTCATTTTATTGTTGAGCAATCTATTTTTACCAATGGAGAGAATTATTTTAGACTCTTTTAACATAAATGGGGGCAGAGGTTTTAATAAGAGAGTGCAGCTATTTGATTTTTTAAATAGTAAACGAGTGAATGTGATTTTTTATTGCAGGAGACGCACTCAGACTGCACTAGCCAGTCTCACTGGCAGTCTGAGTTGGGGGGTGACCGTGTTTTAAGTCATGGCTCAAATGTCAGTGCAGGGGTGGCTGTTTTATTTTCTCCAGGTTTTAAGGTGGAAAGATCCAAATGAAAGTATTTTGTCAGCAGTACACCCAGAGTGTCACCAGGTCAGTAGATACAGTGGTCAGTGAGTTAGAGAGTGAGATTGTGGAGTTTGAGAGGCAGCTGGGTGGCCAGCGCAGTGAGGAGGCATACCGGGGCCTGCAGGAGAGACGGCAGCGCCTGGGCATCATGCCAGAGGAGAAGGTGAAGGGCTCCTTGCTCAGAGCCTGTTTCACTGAGCTTAAAGACATGGACGCTCCCACAGCCTTCTTCTTCAGCCTGGAAAGGAAGACAGCAGAGCGCAAGCAGATGAGCTATCTGAGGCTGCCCTGCAGGAGAAAGGTCTCCAGACCTGTGGAGCTCAGGCGTGCGGCAGTGGATTTCTACAGTGATCTTTATAAGGCTGAGAACTGTGACCTGGAAGAGATGGAGCGACTGCATCAGGGGCTCCCCAGTCTGAGTGAGGAGGAGTGGCACGTGCTGGTCACCCCGCTTATGTTCCAGGAGCTCACTGCTGCCGTCATGCAACTCTCCATCCAGAAAGCACCCGGGATCGATGGGCTGCAAGCTGAATTTTATAAACGTTTCTGGGACTGTATCGGACAGGACATTTACAAGGTTCTTCAGGAGTACACCCGGGATGGAGAGCTGCCTTTGAGCTGCCGCAGGGCAGTAATCACGCTGCTACCCAAGAAAGGAGACCTCTGCAACCTTAAGAACTGGTGCCCCATCTCATTGTTGTGCTCAGATTACAAAATCTTTTCCAAGGCGCTGGCAAATCGGCTGGGGACACAAATAGGATCTGTGGTGCATAAGGATCAATCCTATTGTGTGTTGGTGTAATCCATTTTTGATAACTTGTTTTTAATAAGAGACCTTTTTAATGTGTCCAAACTTATTAATATTGATATTGGTTTAATTTCAATTGACCAGGAAAAAGCTTTTGACAGAGTTTGACCATGAGTATTTGTTTCATACACTGAAGGCATTTGGTTTGGCCCTGTTTTTATTTCTAATATTAGACTGCTATATAAGAATGTTTTTAGCCTAATGAAAGTAAATAATGATCTGAGGGTCCCTTTCCCTGTACAGAGGGGGATACGGCAGGGCTGCTCCCTCTCAGGGATGCTCTACTCCCTCTCTATAGAGCCCTTCCTGCACCAGCTGAGTAGCTGGGAGAGAGTGACTCCCTCATCACTGCCCCCAGCACTGACCTGGGAAAACACTGGGGTTAAGATATTGGTATTGGGAGTGTTTTTTGAAAAAGAAGCGTTCATGCAACAGAACTGGGAGGGATTGCTGGATAAAGTGAAAGGGAGGCTGCAGAGCTGGCAGTGGCTCCTTTCACGACTCTCATTTAGAGGGAGTGTACTTGTTATTAACAATCTGGTGGCATCTATGCTCTGGCACAGGCTGGTGTGTCTGGACCCTCCCCTGGATCTGTTAAATGAGTTCAGAAGTGTCTGGTCCAGTTTTTCTGGAGTGGGCATCACTGGCTGCATCCGGCTGTCCTGTATCTCCCCAGTGAGGAGGGCGGAGGGCAGGGACTGATTGATATCCCCAGCAGGGTGGCAGTGTTCAGGCTGCAAGGTGCCCAGAAGCTGCTCTATGCTCCAGAGCTGAGCTGGAGAGGCCTGGCTCACTCACTCCTGCAAGAGCGGGAGGGCTGGGGCTTGACATGCACCTGTTTTTAATACCCCCTGAACAGCTCAATGATAGCTTAATGCATGGAGGATTTTAAAAAAAAACACTAGATCAGAAGAGTCGCTGTGCACACAATGGGTTTTTGAAGAGCTCCTGTTTTTTAATCCCATTTTTAAATGTGAGAGTTTTAATTCTGCACATACGTATGTCTTCAGTGTTTTATAAAGCAGGTTTTACTAAGCTTGGCCAGGTGATTGATTTTAGTCTATTTAAATGGAAAGCCAGCAGGGAGTTAGCTACAGCACTTCAGATCAAATCAGTGCATTTTGTAGAAAAGATCCTGAGTGATTTACAGGCCTCTTTTATTCCAGCTATGTCCCAGTTCCTGACTAGTTTTTTATCAGAGCGCTTGGTTCCAGAGCCGGAGCCCCTGTTCCCCACAGTGCTGGTCTTCCCCTCAGTGCCAGAGGAGGAGGAGTCACCTGGCAAAATACTGCTGTTGCAGAAAGTGGCCGAGGTGGCTTTCCTACAGCAGAGAAAAGGCAGCTGAATGAAATGTGCATTAAAAAGCGTCACTATAATCAGCTGAAGGACCTGGGGGACACTAAGTGGAGAGCTCACCTCAGTGCTCCTGACCATGAATCCCCTGTCTGGAGAGTTTTATATAAACTACCCCTGCCCAAGTGCTCTGGAGACCTGCAGTGGACAGTGCTGCACGGAATTATGGCCACAGACTGGTACTTGAGCCATGTGGAGTCGGGGGTCAGTGATCAGTGCCCCTTCTGTCCCACAGTGGAGACAGTTCTCCATCTGTTTTCAGACTGCCCCCGACTGCAGCCTTTTTTCAGTTTTTAGAAAACCTCCTGGCTTCCTTGGGTATTGTTTTTACGAAACAGCTCTTTGTTTTTAACATTAAATATAGTTTTAAAAAAAGAAACAGGTGCTCACTGGTCAACTTTGTACTGGGTCAGGCGAAATTGGCCATTTTAAAATCCCGAAAGAGCAAGATTTTAGCCACTGGTTTTAGTAACGCTGTAAGTGTTTTTAGAATCCTGATGGTCTCCAGGATTAAGATTGATTTTTATTATTATTAGATGGTGCAGGACTTGGGACAGTTTTAAAGACCGTTGGTGCATTGTCATTTTTTCTCTCAGACTCCCTGTATATACTACTTCAACCCACAAAAAAATCTGACCAAATACAATGTGAAAAATGTGCAAAACTGTAGAAAATCAGACAGGGGGCAAATACTTTTTCACGGCACTGTAGTCTTTTGGCCCCTCCTTGACTACATCTTTTCCTCCCTCTGGTCTGTTACACATCCTCCCTCTTGTGTGTAGCACACAGGCCCTACCAAGGCCACCCCCCACCTAAAACACAACCACCCTCCTTCAAGTCCCTTCTTCACCCTCTTCCTCGGGCAAACTTGAGGGAGGGTCGGTTCCTTTTTCGGTGCAGCCAGATCAGGACTGTGCAACCAGCAACAAGGGACCCCACCGGTTTGTCAAGGGTGACTGAAGCAACAGCCAGGGAACAGGAGGATGCAGCAGTGGACAGAGGTCACCTGGGGACCAGCGCAGCGATGTCCGATCACCCAGGGGAAGCAAAGCAGCGAACAGGGGGAGCACCAGCGACGTCTGGCAGCAGCTCAGTGACGTCTTGGTGATCAGGGAGAGTGGAGTAGTGAGCGAGGGGAAGAACTGTGGCCGATGGTGTATACTGGGCTCCAGATTTAGCACAGGGAGGTCCAGGCAGACCGGTAGGGTGTCCAAGAGCAAGGGGCTGGACTGGATCGCAGGGGTGGCGGTCGGGGCTGTGATGGAGGTGGGCTCTTCATCTCCTCCCCATCTCTGTAGCCGGCAGCGTATCTCTCGCTCCTTGGCTGTACCTGTCGCTCCGTTGGCTGCCCCTCTTGCTCCTTGGGCTGCCCCTCTCACTCCTCCAACTGCCCCTCTCGCTCCTTCGGCTGCCCCTCTCGCTCCGGTGCTGGCCACCACATTCTCTCCAGCACCTGCTGCAGCTCCGAAGGCTCCGGTTCTGGCAGCCCCAGCTCTTGTCTCCATCGCCGGTTCAAGTCCTGCTGTACAGAAGTTGACTGCTCCAGCATCTTTATAAGGTCTGAGATTTCCATAATAAAAAAAAAAAAAAATTGTGCTGGTCTGTAGGGCTCGGTACCGCTGCCACCAAATGTAAAAGATATCCCTTTTTTAAGGTTTGTACCTGTTAAGGTTTGTAACTGTTCAGGAACTTAACTAACAACCTGGATGGCTAAGCCATTTACCAGTTACATAACAACCATACACAAAAGGTTTAAACAATACCTTTTCCTTACTGACAGCCTCTACCCCATCCTGGCTCCCTCCCGTGGCATTCTGGGGGATGTAGTCTTTTGGCCCCTCCTTGTCTACATCTTTTCCCCTTCCTCCCTCTGGTCTGTTACAATATATATATATATATATATATATATATATATATATATATATATATATATATATATATATATATATATATATATATGCAGTCTACTAACCAGTAACTGCAGATTATGCTGTGTGTCAGCCACTTTCAAGCTATTTAACCTTTAGCCTGTTACTTCAACGTTTACAGCCACTGGCAGCCACTAAGTGATGAATATACACACTTCTTGCCAACCATGTGATTTGCAGCCAGTTAATGTTTTGTGATCCTGAAAGTGTCACAGGATATTGGCAGCATGACTCACACCACAGGGCTAATGGAACAAACAGCCAGCCTCCAGGGAGTGAGGAACAGTACAGAAAGCATTGACTCATAGGGTGTGTTTGTTTGCTAAAACGGTTTTTAGAGTTACAGTGTCCTCTGTCCACTTACAATCAGTTGACCAGCAGAATCCAAATAAGTGGTGACTTCATATAGTTTCAGTCACAGACACTTATGCCAGTAATGGTGGTCCTGATGGAAAATGCAATTCAACCAAACCATACTGGAAAAGTTACTAAAGTTTCAACTTGAAATTACAGTAGGAAAAAGAACAGTTATGTAAGAATGGTTGTCCTCTCCCCAACCTTTGCTTTTTATAATTAAATATAAATATCAATTAGAGACGGGCAGAGAATACATGCTACTATGGGGAAAGCAGTGCCAATCTCTGATCAAAACTAACAAGAGTGGCGGGGAACAATTTAAAACACGCAATCTACAATATAACTGGCAATCTACACCATAAATCACACTAAGATTCATATCATTAGAAACAAGTAATTTCGAGTTTCGAGTAATTGTCCCTTAACCACTCAGTCTGGAAGTTCATTGGATTTGCTAAAGAATTATTGGGAAAGCTGTAGGTGGGTTGAAGCACATAATTTTGGAAGTGTATTTTTTAAATTGTATATTTGATATCAAATGTATGAAAGAAAGGTAAGACTGTATGACAGTTATTTTTCCAACCATATCATTTTGTTGTTGGTACATGTATTAAATAATCTAAAAACAAAATATGTAATTACAGAGTAGTTAATATACCTGTATTTTGAAGCTTATGAGATAGTTTCATATGAAGTTGCACAGTGAAGACTTAATGAATTGTTACTATGACTAATAATGAGTAATACAAATATTGTAACATTATCGTGTCTATCTGTTTATCAGTTTGTGGGCGTAGCATGATAAAGTCAATACATATTGTTAACTTACAATAGGGGGTATCTAGGAATTGATTGATTGAAGCAAAGTCATTGTATTTATCTTGCTCTTAATTGTATTATTACTTGTACTGTGATTGTATTTGTGTTTACGACTGTAAGTCGCCCTGGATAAGGGCGTCTGCTAAGAAATAAATAATAATAATAATAATAATAATAATAATAATAATAATAATAATAATAATAATAATAAAGCTAAAGGACTGAGAGAGAATACGTGAGGGTGAACATGCCTAAAGGGTGCCATTTGTGACTAATGAATGTGTGTGCAGAGAAACTGTGTAGACAGTAAATTCGAGGAGTCCATGTTGTAGTTTTGTGAAATTCTTGATTATTTTGACAGCACCGGATATGAAAAAAAATCAATTTCTCTTAAAAAAATGTAAACAAACATTTTACAATCATAATTAGCAACAATACAATAAAATATTTTTAGAATCACTGTTAATTGTAAACCTTAGTACTTCTACTGCCAGTCAGGATGTTCTGTTAGTGAGAAATGCTTCATGGTTTGTAACAGTGGAACAAATAGAAACCCACTGCCAAATTCTTTCAACGGTAAGCTTCTGGCTTCTGAATAGCACACAGTAACAGGAGTAACTATAAAAACAATCAGATAACTGCATCACTGCCTAGTTTTATCAAAAGAGGAAAATTCCCTTCGTACTGACCTTAGAAAACAAGAATAAACTTCAGCCATGCCTGTCCAAAGCAGCGTCACTGTACAGTTATTTATCATACAGGTGATGTGAACTAAGTGGAGGTTGAGTCGCCAAACAACCCTTTCTATATTTGGAACCTATGCTCAGTAATCAAGGGTGTCACCAAGGTGTTAATTCTGAGGCATGGGTCTGAATTCTATCACCAGGATTTACATTCACAGAAGCAGACAGCCTGTACAAATTTATTGTAGTGTTTTACGTTTGAAATGCCGAGGCCCCTATGTGTTATGGATATCAAAATTAATTCAAATTCATAGTAGTTATTACTTAATAGTAGTAAAGTACTGTATAACTGAAAACATGAATAAAAGTGAAATGCCAAGCATTCTTCTGCGTCCTCAGTACTTAGAGTTCACATATATATGTCAAAGATATTGCTCAGGGTGACTGTCAGAGCCGAATTACTTTGTCTCTGATATGTCTATGTGGATATCTATTTTTAAACTTTTTTTCTAGAATTCCTTTGAGATTTCCCAACCCTACCACCTGCATTCAGCCATGCCATGGGACAAAGGTGATTTCAAGTTCCTATTAAATGCACTGCAATGTTCTTGTCAACTAGATTTGATTAAATACCACATTAATAACAACACTCCATTCCCATTTATTTTACAACAGAAGGAATGTCTGGATTTCTACACTTAGAAATCTCAATAAATGGACTTTTACTATTGAACAAGATGAAAGACATGAAAACAAACCAATTTAGGAAAGAACCTGCAAGTATTCAGGATTTATGAGGCACTAAAAACCTGGCATACAGTCCCATTTTGCGAAGCCAAAGTTTTTAATTTCAATGATATGCGTCAGGCTTTAATGTCAAGTAAACTGGATTACCTAATAATTCTTCTTTTATACTGCCAGTATGTATTTAATACACACATTAAAACACATCTCATAATTTGTCATACAATATTAATAATATTCCTAAGGACTCAATGGAGTGGATTATAGGAATGTATATAATATTTATGAAAATCTATACTTTGCTATTTTTGTTTGCGTCTTATATACATGACTGTAGATTAATAGAGTTCTTGTTGCATTTCCTGATTCTAGTGGCAGCTTCTTACACATCCTTTAAATATCCTGAATTATATGAATTGACATCATTCCCAAAGCAACTACAATATGTATATATGTGTGTTAGGGTTCCTGTGTAAAATTAGTAAATCTATAGGTTAATGGGTAAATGTGTAGATTTACCAGCTCAGCGGTCAATATATAAAATAACTGAGGAGATGGTTGTAAATGCAATGGTAGGTAATGCTACACATTTGAGGTGAATTTGGGAATAAAGTAACCTTTCTCAACTTCACTGCATACCTTCTTGTATTATTATTATTATTATTATTATTATTATTATTATTATTATTATTATTATTATTATTATTATTATTATTATTATTATTATTATTATTATTATTGAGGCTGTGTGGTCCAGTGGTTAAAGAAAAGGGCTTGTAACCAGGAGGTCCCTGGTTCAAATCCCACCTCAGCCACTGACTCATTGTGTGACCCTGAGCAAGTCACTTAACCTCCTTGTGCTCCGTCTTTCGGGTGAGATGTAGTTGTAAGTGACTCTGCTGCTGATGCATAGTTCACACACCCTAGTTTGTGTAAGTCGCCTTGGATAAAGGCGTCTGCTAAATAATAATAATTATTAGTCATAGTATTATTATTAGTTTTATTATTTATGACTAATAATAATAACAATAATACAAATATTACTGTATGTATTTAGCAGAGACCATGTATTAATGTTTTGTATTAATGATTAGAAACAGATTTCTTGTTTTATTTCTAACGATTTTATCCCATTGTCTTTCGATACATGTAAAAAAAACACTTTCCCCATTTTATTTTAAATTAAAATGTACCATAAGGCAAACATTAGGCATGGTAATAATGACACTCTTCAGCAAAACTCAAGTCAGTGTGATGTAGTATTATTAATTTGAACTCATTTAGAAAAAAAACATAACCTAAGTGCACGCAGGTTTTGCATTTCAGTGAGAATCATACAGTGTGCTACGTCATTTTGCCAGCAAAACATTATTTTGTATTGTGAATTACTGCCAGACAGTGATCATGGATGTAAGTAAAATAGATTGTTGTGACAGGATGAATGGTGCAGTGCAAAAGATGTGGAATGTCCAGACCGTTTGTCTCCCAAAGAATAATCCTTTTAATAATTAACAAAAATATCACAAAATAATCCAAATGAAAAATAATAATATACCCCGCTATCAGCGATGATATTGGGGTAAAACAACAACAAGTCCCGACTCAAAAAGTAAACAAAAGGCACTCCTTAAACCACAATCCTCCTTGCACGAAACTGTGCTCTTCTCCTCGGTGGATTGTGGTGCGTGCGCTGTGCTGTGTTGTGCTCTGTGGTGAGGGCGTGCTATGGGGTAAGTGCTGGCTCCGTGGCTACAGCCTCCCGTCCTCCTGCTCCTCTAACAATAAACACAAACAAACACGTAATACAAAATAGAACATACAAACACCAGCTCTGGCCGGTCGCTCTAGCTTCCCAGCGCAAGAGGAGGTTTTGACATAGCTGCTTCCCCTTTGTACCCAGCAAACTCCTCCCTGCAGTCAGCACGTCGCCATGGTTTCTCCAATACAGGGCTGCCCCGCAGCTGACTGCAATGGAATCGTCCTGAGTACTTGCAGCTACGCACCCCTCCTAATATGGTCACCTTCCGGTTTCCACCTACCACCGAGGTGGCAGATCTGGGAGGCAGCATACCTTCCCCTTACACAGCCCTTTCTAATCGGGAGGAGATTTACAGCATCGATCCTTTCTCTCTCTATCACAATTGTTTACTACCATCTCCTCAATTATTTTATACATTGACCGCTGAGCTGGTAAATCTACACATTTACTAGTTAATCTATAGATTTACTAATTTTACACATGAATCATAACATCTATATATATATGAAAGGTATAAACCACGGCAGGCCGTGCATTTCCCATGATATATACCACGCCTGGGGTGCCTTTAACCACCCCAGAAGTGGTATATATCATCGGAACCACGCAGCCCGAAGTGGTTTATGCCACTTATAAGATGGCTACCTGTCATTTGTGGGAAGAAAAATAATTCAAATAATTGGTAACACTTTATATGAAGGTGATGCTTATTAATGTTTTATAAATATATATATATATATATATATATATATATATATATATATATATATATATATATATATATATATATATATATATATAATAGATGCTTAATAACTATATTATATAGTGTTACTAAAACATTATATATGGGTTATAACCATGCAATAGCCATAGACAGAATTACAGTTTTATAAAGTGGACAGTTTTTAGCCGCCTATTCTACTTTGAGATGTTTAACCATGCAATAGCCATAGATGGAATTACATTTTTACGTAATTCAGTATATGGCTATTGCATGGTTAAAAACCATATATAATGCTTTATTAACTCCCTATAACGTAGTTATTAAGTATATATTATATATTTATAAAACATTAATGAGCAGCAATTAATATAAAGTGTTACCAAATAATTAAAACACATTTTAAATTAAGACAAAACCAGAAACTTGTATTATGTATACATCCTCAGTGTAATATAGTCCCAAATGTAATTTAATTAAATTAATTGTTCGCTTATTAAAAATATATTGCACAAGTCAGTTTATTGTGAATTTCTGCATCGAAAGTGGCATCTCACTAGAAACTGGAGGACTGAGCACACGCTGATGATGGGCAGAGTTTCAAATGACACCAAGTAAGTAAGGGGAGCAGCTGCAATGGATGTTGAAGCTGTATCTTCAGGTCAGTTTGTGTCCTCATTATATGCGAGGCACACATATTCTGGTACGTTTTCATCCTTTTGGACCTCAAAATATGGTTTTGTTAGTTGTCGGACACCCTCGCATCCAGGTCGTGCCAGATTAAGTTGACGATCGAACCAGACTTCACGCACCAATCTGACCGCGGTGTCAGGGGACAGTACCTCCGTTTTCCGCAGACACTTCAAATCCAGGCCAGTAATTCGGGGGGTGGTGCCTGGCCTTATCTTTACCTGCTTTTCTAAGAGTTTTCCTGACTGACAGGAATACATTATTGTTGGTTTTCTTCTACTGTTAAAATATGTATTTAGTCCAGCTCAGCGTTATAAAACTGGAGACTGAATACTGGTACCCAGTTGAACTTCTTGCACTGACATAAAATTCCCTTAATGTTGTTGAGATTTTTTAAAACTTATTTCCATAAAATAAATGTCCATATTTTTTTCTTTAAGTACATTAACCAGCCGATGCTGTAGTTTGTTTTCTGTGTGTTTATTTTAATCTTTTTTTTCTTCTATTTCATTTAGCTGTTCCTCATCTACTGTTATGTGTCTACTCTTGCTGATGCACTTTTTATTTATGTTTTTTTCAGATGGACTGCTGTCTTCACTCAGAAAGTTGTACCAGTTATGTGGCGTTTCATCCCCAAATATATTAAATGAAATAGGTGAAATGCCATTCATTTTTGGCTGTGGTTTTGTAACTAATAACATGTAAAATGGGAGTTTGTCATGGAATTTAGAATGTAGTGGTGCGTAGTGATTTATTCAGTGTGAAGCGGCTCATTAGTATGCAAACCATGCTATACGCTATATATACTCAGTCATGTGATGCTGTTTAACCAGTCAGAGGTTGTTATTTTTCCAAGCTGACTTAAGTCCAAGACTGGTCATAAGTCTTCAATTTGGACTCAAGTCTTATTCATGAACGAGTCTTAATGGAATTTTGGTCTTAAGTATGATCTTAACTTTAAGACTACCCTGGAGGAGGCTTAAGTCCTAATTTGTTCTTGACCACAGCTATTTTTAACTAACATGGCTCGACAGATGATACTGTACGATTTATTTGAAGATCACCCAGATGTGGAAAAATGTCATACGTGTGTATTTGTAAACAAAACCAAGTTTTTACCAAGACTGAACTGAGGAGTCAATACTGTTTTGGGGACAGTCAATTGAAACGCTAATAAATCTTTTAAATACAGACGTTTCTCCCTCAGCTAACAGAAGCAATGCAATTTCACCTTTGTTGCAGATATTAAAAAATCTGGTACATTACTATCTTTAAATGTACTTACATAAATTAAATTGTCAATTTTAGAGCATTTTCTTTTAAACAAAATGGTACAAATTGTTAGCTATAAAAACATACAAAAATGTTCCAATACAAGACTGTGCAATTAAAAAGAAAAGCTACCAAATTATTTTTTACCGCAAGCTAGCATGGTACGAAAACATTGTATTCAATAAAAAATAAACTACCATAAATGTGCTTCTGTGCAGCAGCAACAGCTGTAGGGTCATTTCAGGGAAAAACCTGGCAATTTCAGCACAGCGAACTGGAAATACAAATATATATGTGTTCATATATATTAATATCAATCCATTGATTTATTTTATTTTTATTAAATGCTTCGATTCATTTTTAAAATATATTTTTTCACTGTAATTACACCTAAACATTTTAAAAATATATATCATTAGTGAGATAGCCTCAACATATCCCTTTATAACCTTAAAATGCAATTATAACAATGTGTTATTAATAGAAAATATTAAAATGACTTTTCCCTTAGGCAGCGAGCAGCTTTCTCATGAGTGGGAGATCGTGAAGATACGTCATGTGAGGACAGAAACACGGTCTAAGATAAGACCCCCAGAAAATCGCTTGGTGAATCAAACTTAAGACTTGGTCATAACATAGTCTGCAAAACGCACTTAAGCCCTTTTTTTAGTCTTACTTTGTGAATACAACCCCAGAAGTACAATTCCTGGATCAGTTGATCCTGGTGTCAAACTGTTAAATGTTAAGGGATTTGGCCTTATAGCTGGATAAGTATTTTAAGTCTTGTAATACTGGTCTCTCTCTCTCTCTCAATGTAATGCAATTATACATGTTCTGCTTATATGTGGGGACCATGCCACATTGTGTGAGACATTGAGAATGGGCTTTGAAACACAAACATAAAAAGATTCAGCAGTCCTTGAAATTTGTTTATTTAGCAGACACCTTTATCCAAGGCAACTTACAGAGACTAGGGTGTGTGAACTATGCATCAGCTGCAGAGTCACTTACAACTGAGTCTTACCTGAAAGACAGAGCACAAGTAGATTAAGTGACTTGCTCAGGGTCACACAATGAGTCAGTGGCTGAGGTGGGATTTGAACCGGGAACCCCCTGGTTACAAGCCCTTTTCTTTAACCACTGGACCACACAGCCTCCTTGCAAATATTGTATTCCTTGTGGGGTTCATCAGCTTTCTGTAGCTAAACAGTACATGGAAAATACATAGTGCTTCTGTCGAGTACCCTTACCACTGGCCCTTGCCTCAATGTATTTCTTTCTAACTAAAACAATCTGAGTAAGTTGTCCACGGCAGAAAGGAAGAAAGGTGAATTATTGATAAGAGATGGTCGAGCAATCGACTGAATTCGCATATGTTACTCTTAGCCAGTAGATCCTGTGGTATCAGAACAGCAACCAGGGTGTTTCAATCAACCAATCAATAAATGAATACTTGATTTGACCATGTAGAACCAAAGTGGGTTTTTTTCCCCATGTTTTTGTTTTATTGACCTGCAATGTGACTTGGTTCACACCCTGAGGTCCATAGAGTATATGGAACCTCAGTTTAACATCTACAGCAGAGTGTAGAATAGCGGGACAACGATGGCTGAGCTTTGTCTCAGAGTGAACGGTGTCTCCAACTGAGCCAACAACGCCTGTTTTTGCAGTACCTGATGAAAATGATCTCCACCACAGGGAGTGTCTGTGTCCAACTCAGTTTAGCTACTATAAGATTCCAGAGTGGTATGGCTACAGACAGGATACTTCATGTCACCCCTTGGATTATTTTATTGAAGGAATTACCTTACCAGTGTACCAGGATATGGACGTTTAACACACAAAAACAAGCTGTAGTGATTACATTAGAAAATGATCATTACTGTTGTAGCTGATGTAATACACATCTCTAATTATTGAGCATGTACTGTAAATATACTGACAAATGCATTCTTGCTCATCTTGTTATTTAATGAGCCATATACTGAGATGTGACAAAGACGGCTGAGCGGTGACGTCACGGCAGAAGCAGGAACACAGAACAGACAGAGACTTGGGGTTTTAGAAGCTGAGCGTGATCGCTCAGCGTTTAATAATCAAACAGAACAGAAAAATAAACGGTTGTAACAACAAACACACAAAAACAGGACACGGCACTTACGCCAAAATAAATAGATAAACAAAAACGGACTAACACTAAACAAACGGTGGACGGACAGACACACAAACACGGTGAGTAAATAATAAAACAAGTACCGTGCTGGTCCTACCAGCACGCCGATAGCAATTGTTCTATATATTTCCTATCTCTCTCTCTCTCTCACCCGTTCTCCACTCACGAACACCCAACCCCGAAAGTGAGTGAAAACATACAGCTTTTATGCAGTTGTACCGAGACTCGATTGCTAGTCAATCATTCAATTGGAATCTCGGTACAACTGCACGTGAATTAATTAAAGTGCAATTCCCGTGCTCACATATTATTACTTTTACTTGCACGTGATGTGATTTGTGCCCTCCTCGTGCCTAAATACAAATCTACAATTTAAACACATGTGAAACACAGACCCGCTTATATCCCGTGTACCAATGCCTATACACCAACATTTACACACAACACGTAACACAAAATACACACGGGGGCACTTTGCCACATATACCCCCTTGTGCAAAGCACACATGGCCTCAATGGCCACCTCCCCTCAGTCCCAAAGTCCCGGAAGAGGGGAAGCAAGTTGTTTCTGGGGTGGCCATGGTGAAATGTCTGGCACCCCCAATTCTTCGTGGCTGGCAGCTCCTCTTCCGGGCTTCAGCCACACTATCTCCTGCTGCGAAAGTGCAGCTGGGGAGCTGGTCTCCTGACCTCCCCCTTCTTCATGGCCGGCAGTTCCCTCCATGGGGCTCCGACCACACAATCTCCGCAGCGAAACTGCTGCGGGGAAGCTGGTCTCCTGACCTCCCCCTTCTTCATGGCCGGCAGTTCCCTCCGTGGGCCGCCACCCACTTCTGGCAGCGAAACTGCTGCGAGGGGAGCTGGTCTCCTGACCTCCCCTCCTTCGCGGGCCGCTAGCTCCCTCCGTGGGGCTCTGGCCACCGTGTTTCCTGCCACGGAAATGCGGCTGGGGAGCTGGTCTCCTGACCTCCCCTTTCTTCATGGCCGACAGCTCCCTTCATGGGGTTCTGGCCATAGTGTAGCGACCCCAGGCTAAGCAGGACCCTCGACTACCCCAGGCGAAGCAGGATCCCTGGCGACCCCAGGCGACGGCAGCGGACCCTCGGGAGGCGACGGCAGCAGCAGCGACCCTCGGGAGGCGACGGCAGCAGCAGCGGACCCTCGGGAGGCTAACTCGGGAGGGGAGCCCCTGGCCATAGAGGCGGCAGCGGAGCTCCACTTCTCCCTCGCACCCTGTACCCTGTGTGGAGCAAAAGGCAGCCCCAGGCGATGCGGAGCGACAGGCAGCCCCAGGCGATGCGGAGCGGCTGGCAACCCCAGGCGATGCGGAGCGGCTGGCAACCCCAGGCGATGCGGAGCGGCTGGCAACCCCAGGCGATGCGGAGCGGCTGGCAACCCCAGGCGATGCGGAGCGGCTGGCAACCCCAGGCGATGCGGAGCGGCTGGCAACCCCAGGCGATGCGGAGCGGCTGGCAACCCCAGGCGATGCAAGGCAGGCATCCTTGGGCGGCGAGGCAGGCATCCTTGGGCGGCGAGGCAGGCATCCTTGGGCTAAGCGAGGCAGGCATCCTTGGGCTGAGCGAGGCAGGCATCCTTGGGCTAAGCGAGGCAGGCATCCTTGGGCTAAGCGAGGCAGGCATCCTTGGGCTAGCGAGGCAGGCATCCTTGGGCTAAGCGAGGCAGGCATCCTTGGGCTAAGCGGGCAGGCATCCTTGGGCTAAGCGGGCAGGCATCCTTGGGCTAAGCGGGGCAGGGAGTCAGGACTAGCTGGGGTGCAGGTGTTGGCCCTCTTCTCGGCCTCTGCGGCCGGGCGGTTCTTCCCGTGCTTCCCTCAGCAGCCTATGCAAGGGCTGCCGAGGACCGCCAGCATCTAGTCCGGGTCCTTCTGGTGAAGGGAGAGGCAGCTCCTGCTCCTCTCCTCGTGACGGTGGGGAAATGATACCAGCAGGCATCCCTCCTCTGCTGGTGGGGAAGTGTTACCAGCAGGCATTCATCCTCTGCTGGTGGGGAAGTAATACCAGCAGGCATTCCTCCTCTGCTGGTGGGGAAGTGTTACCAGCAGGCATTCCTCCTCTGCTGGTGGGGAAGTGATACCAGCAGGCATTCATCCTCTGCTGGTGGGGAAGTGTTACCAGCAGGCATTCATCCTCTGCTGGTGGGGTAGGTGATACCAGCAGGCATTCATCCTCTGCTGGTGGGGAAGTGATACCAGCAGACATTCCTCCTCTGCTGGTGGGGTTGGCGGAGGCAGAGGCAGCTCCTGCTGCTCTGCTCCTGCCGATGGAGGTGGCGGAGGCAGAGGCAGCTCCTGCTGCTCTGCTCCTGCCAGTGAAGGTGGCGGAGGCAGAGGCAGCTCCTGCTGCTCTGCTCCTGCTGGTGGAGGTGGCGGAGGCAGAGGCAGCTCCTGCTGCTCTGCTCCTGCCGGTGGAGGTGGGAGCGGCATGTAGTCTCCTGGCTGGCGGAGGTGGGAGCAGCGTGTAGTCTACCCTTGTTTCAGGGGACTGGTGCGGCCCTCCCCTCTTGCAGGGGACTGGTGCGGCTCCGCCTGGAAGGGGAGACCAGCAGGCATTCACCCTCTGCTGGTGGACAGGGACCCAGCAGGCATTCACCCTCTGCTGGTGGACAGGGACCCAGCAGGCATTCACCCTCTGCTGGTGGACAGGGACCCAGCAGGCATTCACCCTCTGCTGGTGGACAGGGACCCAGCAGGCATTCACCCTCTGCTGGGGACAGGGACCCAGCAGGCATTCACCCTCTGCTGGGGACAGGGACCCAGCAGGCATTCACCCTCTGCTGGTGGACAGGGACCCAGCAGGCATTCACCCTCTGCTGGGGACAGGGACCCAGCAGGCATTCACCCTCTGCTGGTGGACAGGGACCCAGCAGGCATTCACCCTCTGCTGGTGGAGGAGGCAGAGGCAGCTCCTGCTGCTCTGCTCCTGGCGGTGGAAGTGGCGGAGGCGGACCAGCAGGAATTCACCCTCTGCTGGTGGAGGTGGGAGCTGCAAGCTGTCCTCCCATGGCAATGGAGGTGGAACCAGCAGGAATTCACCCTCTGCTAGTGGAGACTGGGGCGGTGGACGCTCTACCTTCCCCTTTTGGGCCGTGGACGCACCGACTCCTCCCTCTTGGGCTGTGGACGCACCGACTCCTCCCTCTTGGGCTGTGGACGCACCGACTCCTCCCTCTTGGGCTGTGGACGCACCGACTCCTCCCATTCAGGCGTAGGGACGCTCGGGCTCCTCCCACTCAGGCGTAGGACGCTCGGGCTCCTCCCACTCAGGCGTAGGACGCTCGGGCTCCTCCCACTCAGGCGTAGGGACGCTCGGGCTCCTCCCACTCAGGCTGTGGAGGCAAAACCAGCAGGCATTCTTCCTCTGCTGGTGGAGACTTGGGCGGTGGACACTCCGCCTTCCTCTTCCCCTTTCCCCTTCTCTGCCTCCTCCTCACCTTCCTCTCCTGGGCCAGTTCCTCCTCTCCCTCTTGGTAGGGGCAGTGCACCACTGGGTGCCCGAACTCCCCACAGGCAAGGCACCAGCCTTGGTCCTCTAGACCACCGAGGAGGACCTCCAGATCCTGGCAGCCATCTCTCCAGTTCCAGCCTTCCATTTTCTTGTTGTTGTTGTTGTTGGGTTTTTTTTTTTTAAACAAATTGCGGTTCCTGCTCTGGCCTGAGTCCTGAGGCGCTGTTTTCCCGGTTCTGACACCACGTGTGACAAAGACGGCTGAGCGGTGACGCCACGGCAGAAGCAGGAACACAGAACAGACAGAGACTTGGGGTTTTAGAAGCTGAGCGTGATCGCGCTCAGCGCTTAATAATCAAACAGAACAGAAAAATAAACGGTTGTAACAACAAACACACAAAAACAGGACACGGCACTTACGCCAAAATAAATAGATAAACAAAACGGACTAACACTAAACAAACGGTGGACGGACAGACACACAAACACGGTGAGTAAATAATAAAACAAGTACCGTGCTGGTCCTACCAGCACGCCGATAGCAATTGTTCTATATATTTTCTATCTCTCTCTCTCTCTCTCCGCTTCTCCACTCACTAACACCCAACCCCGAAAGTGAGTGAAAACATACAGCTTTTATGCAGTTGTACCGAGACTCGATTGCTAGTCAATCATTCAATTGGAATCTCGGTACAACTGCACGTGAATTAATTAAAGTGCAATTCCCGTGCTCACATATTATTACTTTTTACTTGCACGTGATGTGATTTGTGCCCTCCTCGTGCCTAAATACAAATCTACAATTTAAACACATGTGAAACACAGACCCGCTTATATCCCGTGTACCAATGCCTATACACCAACATTTACACACAACACGTAACACAAAATACACACGGGGGGGCACTTTGCCACATGAGAGTATTGTCAAGAACAAATGATGTCATTGTGGTTTGTAATACAATGATTGTCAGTTGTTTGATACAGTTACAGTAATGCAATGACGTACATAAATCTATGACAGTTTTCTAACAGTGTAATCAAATAATAGAGGTGTGGTTTGAAGTTACTGCCCCCTGCATATATACAATAGTGTTAAATGAGGCTGACTCAGCAGCATGTTGTGGGTTGTCTGTAACCATGTCCAGATAGAAACAACTTCCTGTCACAGGGAGCGTGGATGGTTAAGGCACCCGAGGAATATATTGCTTTTTTTTGCTTCTTTACATTAGGATTCACTTCATTAATTGAGGGATAAAACCTTTCTTTACTCTAAACAGTTCAGATGATTTTATTGTTTCCCTTTTGTGAAATATAAACAGCTCCTGATTACATGTATCTTGTAAACCCTACAACACTTATAGTGTTTTTATAGTGTCAAATTTGCTTCGATTTGTGCTTTATGTCCAAAGAAAGATTCAGGAAATACAAGGAAATTGTTTATTTCTACAACCTGCACCTAGTCTTGCCCCAACAAAAATGATGCACTTATACAGCACAGAATACAAAGAGGATTCAGTATATGTTGGGCCATTGGCATCAGAAAAATCAAAAGCTTTTAAAATATTTTGTCTTATCACTTGAGTTGGGATCAGTTCAGGAATCAGGAATTCAGTAAGGTCGCTACTAGGTCTTGAGATCCAGGAATAGCATAGCATTTATCTAAAATCCTCCAAACAATTGAAGCCAATTTTCAGTAAAGAGCTCAAAATAAGTTAAACAAGCAAGCCCATTTTCTTGACATGTTTAATATGCCCCTGTAGCAGGGCAATTGCCATGCACATGGGGAAATTAGTGTTGGTGTAATTTATATGTGGAAATTGGTTTATTGTGTGTGCCTTTTGGAGTTGTTATGTTTGATTAAATTATTGTTTACAGACAGGCTCAAGTGAGATTTGCTGCCTGCTAGGTTTGTTTGAGAGGAAGAGCAGCAAGCAATTGGCTGTGCCGGTCCTCAACCAGCAGGTGGGCGGGTCTCACTGATTGTCTGTCAACATAAAACATCCGTGGGGATCGCTCTGGGTGACTGCACTGCCATGCTACACAGACGGGCACTGTGTACACTCAGGAGGAGAGCGCCTGCTCTGCAGGAACTACAGCTACGCGAACCCTTGAACTGCAGACGGTGCTCGTGAAGGCAGTGCCCAGCCGAGGCCATATGAAGAAGCCATAAGAATACTGGCTCATAAGTAGGTTAGCTTATGGGATATTGATCAGAAGTAATGTATAGTGAGGGTCACGTGATTGTAGCAGGTTCCTGGAGCGGACGCCTCGCTTAGTAAGGCTAGAGCTCACCCTGTGTGGCACCTTTTATTTGTAGTTTTTGTACTGTGTTTTATTTTGCTTTTTGTACAGTCTCCTGTATGTGACCCTGTGATGGGGTGCAGCCTATTTTGTGGTGGTTCTGTGTTTTTGTATTGTTTAGAGTAGATGTGAGTGAGTTTGGGGTGTGGTTCAGTGAATGTGGAATGTGCCTGGGCTAATGAGGTGCTAATTGCCCAATTAGCCCAGGCACCTGTATAAAAGGGAGTGGTTGGGTATGTTAGTTGGTGAGTGTTTGTAACAGTGAGAAGACGTGTGTGAGAGAGTGAGTGATTCTTTTGTATAGTTCGGGTTTAGAGCCTGTTTTTGTGTTCGTCTTTTTGGTTGGCCATTGTGCCTTTTTATTTGTGTTTTGTCAATTAAAATATTTTGGTTTCACTGCATTTTCTGTCTCTGAGTCTTCCTCTGCTGCTATCCTGCCACAGGTTGGTGTCAGAAGTGGGATAGCGCCCCCTGGAGACTCAGAGCGAAGTGCAGTTTTTTTGTTTTGTTTTGGGAAAAAAAAAAGGAAAAAAAAAAAAAGAAAATGGAGCTGGCCCAGGAGGAGGCAGATGACAGCTGGGAGCTATTTTTAAAAGGGCTCATGGCAGAGTTGTGCCCGGCTGTGGGGCATATGGACACACAGTGGCCATCTGCCCCACCCAGTATGAGGAGGAGGAGCTGCCGCTGAAAGAGCCGGAAGAGGAGGAGCCAGTGTGTCCTGTGTCCGGAGGGAGGAGCCAGTGCGCCCTGTGTCCGGAGGGGAGGAGCCAGTGCGCCCTGTGTCCGGAGGGGAGGAGCCAGTGCGCCCTGTGTCCGGAGGGGAGAAGCTGAAGGCCCAAACCCCTATTTTTTTGGGAGGGACGAGGGCGTGAAGCTCAGGCTCCACAGCAGCCGCTGTTTTGCTGCTGAAGGGAGCCCAGCGGAGACGCCGCCACAAGCCCTACCCCGCTGTCGGAGGAGCCGGCAGCCACCAGCCCTACCCCCGCTGTCGGAGGAGCCGCAGCACCACCAGGCCTACCCCCGCTGTCGGAGGAGCCGGCAGCGCCACCAGCCCTACCCCGCTGTCGGAGGAGCCGGCAGCGCCACCAGCCCTACCCCGCTGTCGGAGGAGCCGGCAGCGCCACCAGCCCTATCCCCGCTGTCGGAGGAGCCAGCAGCGCCACCGGAGGGAGACGAGCTGCTGTTCCCGCCTCCGCCACCAGAGGGAGACGAACTGCTGTTCCCGCCTCCGCCACCAGAGGGAGACGAACTGCTGTTCCCGCCTCCGCCATCAGAGGGAGACGAGCTACTGTTCCTACTCCCGCCATTAGAGGAGCTGGAGCGGGCTCTACCTCCTGTCGCCAACAGCGAAGAGGAACTCTGGCCGCTGCAACCCTGGCCGGAGGTTCCTGCACTGTTGGCCTCTCCCAAGGGTCCGCTGCTGCTGCCGCCGCCTCCCGAGGGTCCGCTGCTGCTGCCGCCGCCTGGGGTCGCCAGGGATCCTGCTTCGCCTGGGGTCGCCAGGGATCCTGCTTCGCCTGGGGTCGCCGAGGGTCCTGCTTCGCCTGGGGTCGCTACACTGTGGCCGGAGCCCCACGGAGGGGAGCTGCCAGCCATGAAGAAAGGGGGGAGATCAGGAGACCAGCTCCCTTCGCAGCAGTTTCGCTGCCGGAGATCGTGTGGTCGAAGCCCCACGGAGGGGAAATGCCTGCCATGAAGAAGGGGAGGTCAGGAGACCAGCTCCCCAGCCGCACTTTCGTGGCAGGATAGTGTGTGGCGGGAGCCCCGAAGAGGGAGCTGCCGCCACTAAGAATTGGGGTGCCGGACCTCCCACCATGGCCACCCCCATGGACACTGTGCTTCCCCTCTTCAGGGACTTTGAGACTGAGGGGAGGTGGCCATTTAGGCCATGTTGTGCTGCGCACAAGGAGGGAGGTGTGTGATGGGGTGCAGCCTATTTTGTGGTGGTTCTGTGTTTTTGTATTGTTTAGAGTAGATGTGAGTGAGTTTGGGGTGTGGTTCAGTGAATGTGGAATGTGCCTGGGCTAATGAGGTGCGAATTGCCCAATTAGCCCAGGCACCTGTATAAAAGGGAGTGGTTGGGTATGTTAGTTGGTGAGTGTTTGTAACAGTGAGAAGACGTGTGTGAGAGAGTGAGTGATTCTTTTGTATAGTTCGGGTTTAGAGCCTGTTTTTGTGTTCGTCTTTTTGGTTGGCCATTGTGCCTTTTTATTTGTGTTTTGTCAATTAAAATATTTTGGTTTCACTGCATTTTCTGTCTCTGAGTCTTCCCTCTGCTGCTATCCTGCCACAGACCCGTTTGTTTACTTTTTGGGTGTGAATAAATCCTGCACGCCTGTGCCAGCATTTCAACTCCAACTCCCATGTCTCTCTGTCTTGCATGTCAGCGGTTACCCACACATGTGACACAAGTACCCTGTCACAGCCCCATAAAGACCTTTCTCTGCCTTTCTTCAGTGGAACCTCAAGGCCACTGTCAAAATGAAAGAAAAATACAATTGCATGAACTACTGTGACCTTCTATGAAAGACAGAAACCCAATAAACACAAATGCAGATGAAGCCAGTCAATCAAACATAATGGGTCTTCAGCAAGATACAAAATGTTTCTTTGAACTAAGTCATTATTATGTTATGATGAGGTTTAAAATATTTAAATGATATAAGCCTGTCTTGACCTTGTGAACTGTGTTGTCACTTTGGGTTTCTATGTTGTTTTTCTCCAAAACTGCTAGGAAACACAATGTTTAGTCAGAATATAAATGTACTGTTAGTGGCTTGTTTTACATTAATGTTAACAGGGATTTTTATTTGCAATGTCTATTTTTTATCACATACAAAGATGGCTTTTTGTGCTCAAATGCATGTGATATTGAAATGTTTTAATCAATACCAGTAGGCTTAGCAGTATCCACTGTCTCTGTCTTGTGTGTCTGTTTGTAAGAATATCTATGATAGATACCAGATACGTTTGAGCCAGATCCAAGCTTGCTCACTGCTGAATTGGCACACACATGATTCTAGAGTTGTTAACTGTTTCTATCTCTGTTTCCGTAAATCTAATTACTGTACCTCTCCAACACTTACAGTAACTTTCTAATTAATCCTATTCTGAGAACTCTACTGCTTTTTGTAGTTATTATCTCTCGCCTGGTACGCATATCCCAGATGATGGGGATATACTGTAGTGTATGCAGCCTTACACTGTCAGTCCATGTGAGATTTAACGACCCACCTGTCCAGCTGTTATTGGATATATCTTAATATCAGAGAATATGGTGGTGTATTTAATAATAATTGATAGGGTATACCTTACAGATTTTAATGTGCTGTATTTTTTCTCAGTCACCAATAGAGTCAAATTAAATTCATTTCCAAAATAACCTCCTAACCAGGGCTTCTCAAACTCTGTCCTGGGGAACCCCTGTGCCTGCTGGTTTTCATTACAACCGAGCTCTCATTTACTTAACTATACCCTTAATTGAACTGATCATTTGCTTAATTAGACCTTGTTACTTGTTTTCAGCTCTTAAACAGTTGCAGTTCAAGTTACTTATACAATGTTATGGCAACTGTTTTATTTGCTAATCTTATACATGATTCAAAATGCTGAAGTCTTAAGATTTCAACAACGTGGATATTATTTGTATACAACTGTTTTAAAAAACACGATGGGCCCTGAAAATGGTTATAATAAACACGTTTTAAAAAATGTTCCCATTTATTTATTTTCATGCAATGTGTTCCTCTACAAATTTGTAATTAACTTCATGACTATAGGGTATTGGTTAAAGAGTCTTATCATTTCCTGTAATAGTTTTTGAAAATACCCATAGGAGACCAGGCAACATGCATGTCCTTGTGGCTGTGATTTGTAGGAACATTCCAGTATTCCCTGGTGTAACTAGTTGTGGGAATGTTTGTTGCAATAATTCCAATGTGACAGCACAAATGAAACCACCTGAGAGACAATAAAGGCAATAGATACACAAATATTGAGTTTGTGTCTGGAGAGGGGGTAATGATTTGAAAGTCTTGAACAAAGTGAAAGTCATGGGTAACACTTTACATTGTGTCTCTTATTACTGTGTATTTATTTAGTAGTTACATAGTAATTACAATGTTATTATGCACAGTTACAATGCACTTAGGGTCTAATGTAAGGATACGTACAAAGTGATTTGTGGCTGCAAAACACCCATATTGTGCCCAATATCTGCATTTTGCACGCACAAATCATGTTTAGCGGCTGTAAAGTGGGACTTTAGCGGCCACTAAAAATATGGCACACGTAAATAATGTTTTTTGCCTACCGTTCTGCACCCACTATCAAATTAGCACGACTCCATTTAAATGATATTGAAATGTATTCAAATGAAGAAAAGAGCATAGAATTGGGCAGGGATCTGGAATACTAAGCGGGCGCAAACATTATAATTACTTGTTTATTTAGCAGACAGCTTTATCCAAGGCAATTACAGGGACTAGGGTGTGTGAACTATGCATCAGCTGCAGAGTCACTTACAACAACATCTCTCCCGAAAGACGAAGCACAAGAAGGTTAAGTGACTTGCTCAGGGTCACACAGTGAGTCAGTGAGTGAGCCGGGATTTGAACCGGGGACCTCCTGGAATATAAGCCCTTTTCTTTAACCACTGGATCACACAGCCTCCTCCTATAATGAGATGTAAGGATTTTGCCTTGCACTTGGGCAATTGCTGACCCTCCAAAAACACTCCTCTTACAAGGTGCAAACCATTGTAGAAGCGAGTAATTAAGAGCTGTATAAAACCACACACCTTCAGAGACCTGTCATTGGCTTCAGGATGGCTGCTGTGGTACACTTCCCGATGTGGCAATGCTTGGCTCTTGTTGAGGACAGGCAGGAAAACTTTCAGAGAAGAAGGGCAAGACCGATAAGACCCTGCATGTTCACACCCAGGGTCACTTTGTTTGGGATATCAGAGGATGAGGTGGTAAGTTGTATCGTCTCACTCTGCAGGTTATCCTAGACCTAATAGCTGAATTTCACCTTTTCATCACCTGGTTGACTGTCCTCCTGGTAACACCGACAGCATTGACTTTCTCCACTATAGAGGACCATATGGCCTCTTTTGTAGCATAACTGATGTTAGTTGAAGCTTCTCCAAATAGCTCAATTTCATGCTGAGTCAATAAAAGAAAAAAAACAACATTGCTTAATTTAAAAGTATATAATTCAGTATCATTTAAAATAATTTAATGGTATTGAATTAAGAAGCCATCAATGAATGGAGTGTACATACAGTCATATGTTGATAATGACAAACTTCAGTTTTTTACATCACCCAAATAGTTTAATCCACTTTCTACATTCATATGCCTATTCAGAATGGTCTTGTGCTGCGCATTCAGGCCAAGATTGACCTTAAATCGAATCTTATATATAAGTTTATTTTTTGGGGTTGTACAAAGACTGTCCTTCCCATCCACAGCAAATAGTCTGGGCCAGCATTCCAGCTGATGAGACTTGCTACCTATGTATCTGTCCTTGTGTACTATAGACACATAGGTCCTGAGTCCTGAGATTAACATTCTGAGTTGTATATGACATGGTTTAAAATATTACCTTTATTAACAGCAGGTGGTCATCTTTTAATTATGGTACGGTACAGTGAGTCGACCGTACGATTCTGTTCTAGTTTGTTGATTTTCATATTGTTATTTTAACATGGTTCTGGATTTTCATTATTCATTTTCGTAAAAGGATCCTTTCAGAGAGCTTTAACGAGTCCAGTGATTCTGTGTACTGATTGAGAGTGCTGTTTTTATTGTTCTCTTTTGGCGCACTTTCCAACACACTTGATTGCCAAGTATTTGATCTACTGTATTACATAACTCAGCAGTAGACTCGTGCTGCTATAGAAAAAGAGAAAGATTAATACCTAATAGAAATCCTGCTTGTATAGCAGTAGCGATATGTATTCATAATGCAGACGGCAATACATGAATTCAATTTATGTAATGATTCTGCCCCATGTAAGTGTGAAGATTATTTTTTGACAAAATACTCAAATGACATTTAGAGGCAGAAATACAGCAGATATCAAACGCTTCATATAAAATTACAAATTTTCTCTAACCTCATTTTAACACCTCATCTGGGAACTGCGCTTTTTGCATGTTATAATAAATTATATGCTGTAATAAAAATTATTTTAATAGGATTTTTCTGACATCAAAGGTTACTCTAGTTGTTTGGTAGCTTTATGCTGAATTTCCCCTCTATTCCAGATTACACATTTTAATTGTAGATTAGGAAAAACAATCTTTAGAGTAGAGTGGTTACTGTCCTGGAGTAGATGCCCTGTAAGCTAACACAGCAATGAAAACTCTCACTGTAATGGTGCATAAAATCCAGTGCAAAGAAGAAAAAAAATGCACGTTTTATAAGAGCCTTATTATCAACACATACAAACGCACACACATACAAAAAAGGTGAATAATAAATACCTTATGCAAACATTTACCTGAATATGTTCTTTTTGTTTTTACATTGTAAAATATTGCAGCATGTTTAAGTTGTACTGTGTGTATGGGCTGTATACCATATACAAAGACTATTTGCGATCTGTAACAAAATATAGACTGTACTTGTGTTGCTTTTGTTCAATCTTAAGCAAGAAGTATGTTGAATTTGCATAGGATTCCCAGAAGCAATTAAAAAAAAAAATGTAATCTTGTGGCTTGTGTTATAGTGATCCCTGGTGGTCAGTAAGGGTTTTAACTTAATCTCCACTAAAAACAGCAACCATTGCAATACAAGCTATTATATTGTTTCCAATCAATCCAGAATGTTCAATGCTGACTAATATTGATATCAGCAGATGAAAATAAAGCCTCAGGTAAATACTTAACGTGTAAATATTTGTGCACAATATATGTAAGTGCACAATTGTATCAGAAGATATCAGAAGAGGGTAAGGGTTAGGGTTAGTGGGGTTAGATGAAAAGAAACCCTCCCCAAAAAATAACAGCTTTATTACAACAGAGAGCCACCTCTGCATGATAAATCACAGGTCTTCATTAAAGAATGAATTGTAGGTTCATTAAAGAATGAATTGTAGGTTGTCAAAACTAATATATCACTTGCCCAGTCTATCATTTTTTTTCTTTGTTACCAGACAGTTTGAAGATGCACAGAAAGTCTAGTATAATTAATGAAATGTATTTGGTAAATTCTGTGAACATCTCTAGAAGCTAAACATGGAAGCCATGCCAAAATACAGTATGATATCATGGCATTAAACTGTTTTGCTGCTAGCAAATACTACACATAAAGGTATTAAAGTTAGATGTATGTATGTGTTTTTCTTGTCTTCACGTTTGATGTATTTTATCTTTGTTTTAGATATTATCTGGTGCAGGTTTGGACAGCTCATTGTGGCAACATATAGAAAGAATGTACTGTATACCAGAGAAGAAAGAACACAAACAACATAAAACCGGTTATTGCAGCAATACATTTTTTCAAATAGGAACACTCATCTCGACTCCACCTGGACCAATGGCATATGACTGCAGCTTAAACGTTTACAGATCCTTATCATGTCAAGACATTTTAAGACACGCTCGCTATAAAGCAAGGTCAGAGAGTTCCATTTTTCTTGCAGCTCTCCTGCTCTAGTTGCAAGATTGAAGTATGTACCACAGGCAAAATCAGCAACGTTTCTGTGTAGTTCATACATTGCTGTCAAGTGAATAGGAACTGCATTGGGTACAATGCAGTAATGCAACTTTTTTTGCATTACTGTTAATAAGACAGTCATAGGCAACGACAGCTGTGAACAGTTTGTAGAAGTTGTATATTTGCACATCAGCAGATTGTATTTTGCCGTCTTCCACTGGTGAGAAAATAAGGGGAATTTGAAATTATGTAAATAAAAGAAAATGAATCATTTAATAAAAATAAAAATAAAATATTTCTACATTAGCCATATTATTTTGGAAACACTTTATTCACTCTTGATTTGGCATTTTTATGTGGCTAATGTTACATGGATCCATTTATAACTAACAAAATGTGGGGAACAAGAGCAAAGCAAATCAATTAATTGCAGCTTTTTTTTTTTTTTTAAATACCAGCATGGCACAACAGGTGTGTCGCCACCCACAGGATGCAGACCAGCAGGTGGAGGGGCGTGTCCACCAGTGGTGCCATGGGAACAGGGAGCACTGGGCATGAGTATAGCTGCAGCTGTTGGGGCAATGGTGGGACCAGTTGCATTACATCAGTAAGCAGCTGGACAAGTGTGGGGGTCTTCAATCTGTTGCTGTGCAGTGAGTTTTGGCTGCTGGCTGTGTATCATGCCTGAACTCTGCATTTTCTATCAGTATTTCTGAATGAAATGCCTGTTTTGTTGGTCACATTTTATATTGGTTCTTTGCGGATTTCACATCTTTTGAGGGATTGTGGCAGGCTGGCTCGCAGTGGTGAATTGTGATGACGTCACGGACCAGGAAGTAACTGAAACCAAAACAATGGATGGGCGGGTGAAGCTGAGTGTAACGGCACTCAGCGTATTTATTAATAAATAAAACAAAAACAAAAGATTTAAACAAAACAACAAACCAAAGCAAAGGGCACGAGGGTCAAACGAATAAACAGACAAACAAATAAGTGGCGTGCTGGCTAAACCAGCACTTTTTAGCAATTGTTTTATGTCTTCTACGCGCTCTCTCTCCACTCTCCCGAACTCTCTACTCCAACACTCCACCTGCAGAACGGACAACTGCTGGTTCTTATACTCTGGCCGAGGGGTTAACTAGTTGTTAATTATCTTATTACCCTCGCCACAGTCTGCATCGCGTTTGGTAAGGATGCATGACTGTCAGCTAGTTAAATAATCAGTAGCTGATCAGTCATGCATCCTCACGAGGTTTTAAATATAAATATAAAAACAATAACAAAAGACGCGCGCTTTTATCCGCCGCAAACAAATACAAATAATAATAAATAGGGCGGGACACTCCGCCACACATGCCCCCTTGTGCGCAGCACACATGGCCTTTTCGCCACCTCCCCTTATTCCCTAAAGTCCCGGCTAGCAGTCCCGGCGCAGGAACAGGGGCAGCAACGGGACAAAGGTGGCGGCCACGGTGGGATGTCCTCCTCCCACCCAAACAGCCGAAGCGTTCCAATGGCCCGCGCACAGGCCGGCTCCTCTGGCCAAAAATTTTTGGGGTAGTCTCCAGACCTGCCCCTTCTTCATGGCCGGCAGCTCCTCCGTGGGGCTCCGCCACCTCTCTCCTGCAGCGAAATTGCTGCGGGGAGCTGGTCTCCAGACCTCCCCCTTCTTCATGGCTGGCAGCTGCCCTTCATGGGGCTCCAGCCACAGTATTTCCTGCCGCGAAGTGCGGCTGGGGAGCTGGTCTCCTGACCTCCCCCTTTTCCGTGGCCGGCAGCTCCCCTTCATGGGGCTCCAGCCACAGTATTTCCTGCCTGAAAGTACGGCTGGGGAGCTGGTCTCCTGACCTCCCCCTTTTCCGTGGCCGGCAGCTCCCCTTCATGGGGCTCCAGCCACAGTATTTCCTGTCACGAAAGTACGGCTGGGGAGCTGGTCTCCTGACCTTCCCCACTTCTTCGTGGCGGCAGCTGCCCTTCATGGGGTTCCAGCCATAGTATTTCCTGCCGCGAAAGTGCGGCTGGGGAGCTGGTCTCCTGACCTCCCCCTTTCTGTGGTCGGCAGCTCCCTTCATGGGGCTCCAGCCACAGTATTTCCTGCCGCATGGCAGGACTGGTAGCGACCCCAGGCAAAACAGGACCCTCGGAGGCGAAGGTAGCAGCTGCAGACCTTCGGCAGGCAACGGCAGCAGCAGCGGACCCTCGGGAGGCGAAGGCAGCAGCAGCGACCCTCGGGAGGCGACGGCAGCAGCGGACCCTCGGGAGGCGACGGCAGCAGCAGTGGACCCTCGGGAGGCGACGGCAGCAGCAGCAGTAGCGACCCTCCGAGGCGAACTCGGGAGGGGAGCCCCTGGCCATGGAGGTGGCAGCGGAGCTCCACTTCTCCCTCGCACCCTATAACTGGTGGCTCTCCAGGCGATGCGGAGCAACAGGCAGCCCCAGGCGATGCGGAGCAACAGGCAGCCCCAGGCGATGCGGAGCAACAGGCAGCCCCGAGGCGATGCGGAGCAGGCAGGCATCCTTGGCGGTGCGAGGCAGGCATCCTTGGCGGTGCGAGGCAGGCATCCTTGGGCGGTGCGAGGCAGGCATCCTTGGGCGGTGCGAGGCAGGCATCCTTGGGCAGTGCGAGGCAGGGCAGGAGCAGTCCTTCCCATGACAGTGGAGGTGGAACCAGCAGGCATTCACCCTCTGCTGGTGGAGCTGGGAGCGGCAAGCAGTCCTCCCACGGCAGTTGAGGCGGAACCAGCAGGCATTCACCCTCTTCTGGTGGAGCTGGGAGCGGCAAGCTGTTCTCCCACGGCGGTTGAGGCAGAACCAGCAGGTATTCACCCTCTGCTGGTGGAGGTGGAAGGTCAAGCAGTCCTCCCACAGCGGTTGAGGCGGAACCAGCAGGAATTCACCCTCTGCTGGTGGAGCTGGGAGCGGTAAGCAGTCCTCCCACGGCGCTTGAGACGGAACCAGCAGGCATTCACCCTCTGCTGGTGGAGGTGGGAGGGGCAAGCAGTCCTCCCACGGCGGTTGAGGCAGAACCAGCAGGCATTCACCCTCTGCTGGTGGAGGTGGCGGAGGCAGAGGCAGCTCCTGCTGCTCTGCTCCTGGTGGTGGTGGAGACAGAGGCAGCTCCTGCTGCTCTGCTCCTGGTGGAGACAGAGGCAGCTCCTGCTGCTCTGCTCCTGGTGGTGGTGGAGACAGAGGCAGCTCCTGCTGCTCTGCTCCTGGTGGTGGTGGAGACAGAGGCAGCTCCTGCTGCTCTGCTCCTGGTGGTGGTGGAGACAGAGGCAGCTCCTGCTGCTTTGCTCCTGGTGGTGGTGGAGACAGAGGCAGCTCCTGCTGCTCTGCTCCTGGTGGTGGTGGAGACAGAGGCAGCTCCTGCTGCTCTGTTCCTGGTGGTGGTGGAGACAGAGGCAGCTCCTGCTGCTCTGCTCCTGGTGGTGGTGGAGACAGAGGCAGCTCCTGCTGCTCTGCTCCTGGTGGTGGTGGAGACAGAGGCAGCTCCTGCTGCTCTGCTCCTGGTGGTGGTGGAGACAGAGGCAGCTCCTGCTGCTCTGTTCCTGGTGGTGGTGGAGACAGAGGCAGCTCCTGCTGCTCTGCTCCTGGTGGTGGTGGAGACAGAGGCAGCTCTTGCTGCTCTGCTCCTAGTGCTGGAGACAGTGGCGAGGGTTCCTCACCCTCTAACGCTGGAGACGGCAGCAATGGCTCCTCTCCCTCTGGCGTTGGAGACAGCAGCAACGGCTCCTCTCCCCCTGGCGCTGGAGATGGCAGCGACGGCTCCTCTCCCTCTGGCGCTGGAGAAGGCAGCGATGACTCCTCTCCCTCTGGCGCTGGAGACGGCAGCGATGACTCCTCTCCCTCTGGGCTGGAGACGGCAGCGATGACTCCTCTCCCTCTGGCGCTGGAGAAGGCAGCGATGACTCCTCTCCCTCTGACGCTGGAGAAGGTAGCGATGACTCCTCTCCCTCTGGCGCTGGAGAAGGCAGCAATGACTCCTCTCCCTCTGGCGCTGGAGAAGGCAGCGATGACTCCTCTCCCTCTGGCGCTGGAGACAGCAGCGATGACTCCTCTCCCTCTGGCGCTGGAGACGACAGCAATGGCTCCTCTCCCTTTGGCGCTGGAGACGACAGCAATGGCTCCTCTCCCTCGGGCGCTGGAGATGACAGCAATGGCTCCTCTCCCTCGGGCGTTGGAGACGGCAGCAATGGCTCCTCTCCATCTGGCGCTGGAAACAGCAGCGGGGCCCCTCCCATATCTGCAGCCAGGTAGTTGAGCACCATGGCTGCGATGTCTGGGAGGGATGCTGGGTGGTGTTTCTGTTCCCAGGCCTCCCAGCGCTCCCCATCTCTCGCCCACAGGAGGTTGATCACAGCAGGGAGGGCGACCATTATATCCCTCTCAGGCTCCGCCAGCCAGTCCCAGATCCTCCGAGGAGACGGGATTCTTCCGCCGAGGATGCGGGTCCTCTCTCACCCTTGCTGGATGCTCAGGCTCCTTCCTCTCCTGCCATGGAGGGGGTTGGTCCGGTGCCACGTGCCCAACCCCACCAACCACGAAGCACCAGTCCTCACCCTTCAGGCAGGTGAGGCAGACGTCCTGCTGTTGCTGCGCCTCCTGCTGCTGTTGTTGTTGCTGCTGCTTTCTCCTCCGGCTACTCTTCCCCATTTTTTTTTTTTTTCTTCAAAAAAACACAAAAAAAAAAAAAAAATACTTTTGAAAACAAAAAAACCTGTCCTTTTTCTTTCCTGGTCCGGCTCGTGGAGGCGTTGTTTGTCCCACGCAGGACACCATATGTGGCAGGCTGGCTCGCAGTGGTGAATTGTGATGACGTCACGGACCAGGAAGTAACTGAAACCAAAACAATGGATGGGCGGGTGAAGCTGAGTGTAACGGCACTCAGCGTATTTATTAATAAATAAAACAAAAACAAAAGATTTAAACAAAACAACAAACCAAAGCAAAGGGCACGAGGGCCAAACGAATAAACAGACAAACAAATAAATGGCGTGCTGGCTAAACCAGCACGTTTTAGCAATTGTTTTTATGTCTTCTACGCTCTCTCTCTCCACTCTCCCGAACTCTCTACTCCAACACTCCACCTGCAGAACGGACAGCTGCAGGTTCTTATACTCTGGCCGAGGGGTTAACTAGTTGTTAATTATCTTATTACCCTCGCCACAGTCTGCATCGTTTGGTAAGGATGCATGACTGTCAGCTAGTTAAATAATCAGTAGCTGATCAGTCATGCATCCTCACGAGGTTTTTAAATATAAATATAAAAAAAACAATAACAAAAGACGCAGCGCTTTTATCCGCGCCGCAAACAAATACAAATAATAATAAATAGGGGCGGGACACTCCGCCACAGGGATATATTGTTCTGTCACTGTCTGAGCAGTAGAGGTACAGACTGCATGGGTATTGCAACATCACATAGG
Source organism: Acipenser oxyrinchus oxyrinchus (assembly GCA_030684275.1). Classification (NCBI taxonomy): domain Eukaryota; kingdom Metazoa; phylum Chordata; class Actinopteri; order Acipenseriformes; family Acipenseridae; genus Acipenser; species Acipenser oxyrinchus. Next base: position 94,503,227 of record CM060249.1, read on the forward strand.
TCCATTTGTGTATTAGATGTTTACTGATTTTCTGTCGATAATATTATGTACAGTAAATTCTATTTCGTAGTGTATTGCCGAAAAAAAACAAAAGGAAACTTGATCAGAAATTGGCAGATCACTAGATGGCCCTGGCTTTCACTTCTATAAAGACATTTTGACTGAAAGAGTGTCTTTATACTTCTGTAATCTTTTTAGGTAATGTTGAGACAAGGAGTTGAAGAATTGTAGTGAACTCAGATTCTGGTTCCTAGGGGCTGATCTTTGGGAGAACCTTAAAGTAAATGTTTGTGGAACCTGACGAATGAACGGTGAAGCTGGGTTACATATTGAGTCATAAGTGCCAGGAAGAAGTCTTATCAGCTGATCTATGAATCTGCAGAAGTAATGTGGTGTTGAATTCTGTGTTAGGGATAAGGGCAGGGCTACATTTAGAAATCATATTATTACCTACTACATTATCAATCAAATGGACTGTAAATAATAGTTAGCAAAGTTTGTTCTTTCTTACAGGAAACTTTTTTTTAAAATTGGGGAATTGCTACCCATGTCTTTAATGAAACAAGTATTCACATTTAAGGTAATGAGTAACCACTTAAACATTGACTGGAAAAACCAAGAGAATATTAGTAATGGGAAAGTACACCAAAGATTACAATGTCTTGCCAAGAAGAAAACGGTTTTAAAAATAAACTGAATCCAGTCATTGACTTAAAGTGGTGCTACTGAATAGGCTGTGGGGTCCTATTCCTTACGTCACTTACCGTTGCTGCCTGCTGTGTTGTATATACAGTATTTCTACAGTATTGTAATGTGTTTGTTTTCTCGAAAGCCTGTTCACTAACACTGCATTACTTTCTGGACGGGATGTTTTTTTTTTTCTGAAGTACACACATGGTAACCTTCAGTAACAAAGGAATTTGTCAAAAGCAATATTTATCCCTTCATTTATTTTATTGTATCTGGCCTCAGTTCTTGAATGTCTCATTAACTCCTGAGCTGTCACTGGCAACATGTGTAACCAGAAGCTAAAGTTGTCATAGATTATTAACCTTGTGTTTAGGTGACCATATCTTATATGAATGATAACTGAGACGTAGACTTAGTGGCTCCCGCATCCTGACTCATGTGGCATCCTCTCCCTCCATTCATCACAATTATTAGACCATAACATCATCTCATTCCACTGTAGACCAGTGTCATTTTCAGCTGTTAGTTGCCCATGCCATTCTCTTATCATATCTCTCATTTACTTTGTTTTTTGCATCTGATCAAACATCTTTTTCACTCAATTTGAAACTGTGACCACAATACTTAAAGGCTTGTCACTATTCTGGAGAAATTACGTTATCCCCTCTTCTTCCCTCATTAGTTTACCCCAATCGTTTAAATGCTTGGACTTGCCTCCATCCTTTTTGTCTTCCTTTTCCGGGGATGATGTGCCTTGGTTGACTGACAGTTGTCAGAGCTTATTTCATAGGAGAGTGGCTCCTTTCTGGTCATAAGGCAAGATTCCCTTAAATAAATATTTTAAATGCTTAATAGAGCCCTTATAAAAGGTTACCATGGTATTTTTGCTCCCTTTTGATTGTACTTATTGTGTTATATGCTGGTTGGTTTATTTTGTAAACATGCTCTGGGTTATATACATTGGCCGATATTTCTATATACTGCACTAATGTCTGTGTTTGAACTGTACCACTTCGGAAATCTGGGGTGGAGCTAAAGAAAGAGAAACAGAGAGATATACAGGCGTATTCAAGCTGTCTAAGTGAGTCAAAACTGTCGAAATTATTCTCACATATTCATACATAAATATCTAATTAGAGGTGTATGACAGGATTGAAAGGAGTCCCTGTCGTAATTCGCCCTCCCGACCACCAGCAGCGCTGCGTAGGGTTGACCGTGGTTGGGTCAGGAGGCTGAACTCTGACCAGACAGGAAGTTCCGGGTAGGGCAGCCATCTTGGCCCAAGGTGGAACCATGCGGCCGCCAAGTCCCATCGTTGCAATCGGCTGTGCTGTGCTCTTCGATTGGCTGACGTGGGGCAGCGTGCTGATTACAGGGGTGGGACTTGGCAGTATTTAGGCAGTGTGGTTTTGCAATTCGGTCTTCCTGTCCTGAACTGAAAACATGGAAGAGAGGCACTGTGCTTTGTTGTTTTGCTTTTATTAACCTGCTGTAATTCACAGAAACTTGAAACATTGGGAAACCTTGATGGATTACTGCAGCGAGGAAAACCCAGGACAAGTCTTTATTCCGTGGAAGGGAGCCAAGAGGCAGTGAGAGGAATCCCACTGCAGTAGCATTGAGAAACCCAGTGCTTCTTTTGCTGTTGTTTTTTTGTAACCGCAATGTTTTTGTTTACTCTTTTTATTTGAAACCTGAGTTTACCATTGCTGGTATTCCAGGTGGTTTTCTTGTTTATTTTCTGCAATACTAGACTATTTATTTTCATTGTGTGTTAAAATAAAATCCTGCCCAGATACCATTGTTAGTACAGAGCTCCAGGAGTAAACGTAACTTCCAGCTCCTGTGTGCTGTCATTTTTGGTCCTACCTTAAGCTCCGCCCACTACCATCCCACAAGGTGTAATTTTAGATAACTACAAAAAGTTCAAGGAAAATAACTGACACCCTCAACAAAAAAACACTTAATGTGGAACATTCTTAATGCCTGTAAGAAAAAGCCTTGGCAGCCATTAACTCGTCCCAGTTCCTGATGTGCTTATGTTCGATGTACGCTGATGTATGCGAGAGGGCTGATTTTTGCCCTCTATCTGTTTTACTCATCAGTATAAAGGTGCAGATAATGTGGTCCCTGTGTGAGCTCAATTCCTTGTAAAGAACCACAACGCAGAGTACTTCCGTCTATTGAACAGGAGTTACAGGCACATGACTGGCGCTAAAATACGTGTTACATTTGCATGATATTTTTGCACTTTTACCATGCTTTTCCCATGGTTATACTATGCATTTACCATAGTTTACACTGATTTGCCATGCTTTTTAATATTCTTTACGTACAGTTTTTTTTGTGCAAAACCAATACAACCTGGACGTCTGTGCCACCTAGGGTTGCCACCTTTTCCACAGACTAAACCCGGACATATTTCTCAGTAGTATACTGTAATACAGTTTAAAACAATATCACCAGATCTCGGTACAAATCAACAACCATGCAGTATACACAAAATTGTGCTCTTGATATTTCTAGCAATCAAACTTGCAAGCCAGAAAAAGTAGCTTATCATTATCAAATTAGCATATCATGGTAGGTGATAGGCTAATTTTTCCATGAGACAAGTAGCTGTGGTGATGAAAAACGCTGTAGTAAATCAATGCAATTTCTGAAGCGACGATCCTGTCTACCTGTTTTTTTTTTACAAATAATTTCTGAGCCTGAAAATGCTGTTTGTGATGGTCAGAATTATTTTACAGCCATTGTGTCAATGTGACATGTAATGTAAAGCATTATTCAAATGCCGGGGGCACAAAAGAATGTACAGATCAGTGCTAATCTAATTTACAGGAAACTTCTAATTTACAGTAACTAGTTACAGCATCTACATTGTCACTGAAGCAACTTGGAGAACAACAAAGCCCTTCTAAAATTGAGTTACAATATTTATCGTTCTTATATGACCCTTCAATTTTAAGATATCAGTAATTGGAAAGGATTACTAACTGCAGTACACTTTAACGATAGGCATTTGCTAACTCTCCATTTTAAAACTTAACTATGGTTCATTAGCATAACACAGTGGAATGATCGCAGTATTGTTAACAATTAACAATAAAGCCAAAACTAAAACTCTTTAAATTGAAAACTGGTTAATGGACAAGCAAGCACTGGCAAAATCAGAAGCAGAACTAATTTATTTTAACATATTGTTAGGGGCTTTGCGATACCTGCACAGTGGACGGTAGTATCTACACGTATCGACATTAACAATCCAAAGGAAATTTGCACCATTGTTACAGATTTTCTAAAAAAAGTCTGACATAAACAATTTTGGCTGCTACTTAATTAACCCCTTAAAATAAAATTTAAAAAAATAACACAGAACTGCTTAACCTAATAAAAAAGTTCTACAGGTACCACATTAGCAGGCATGGTTTACACAGCATCGTACATTCCTGATTTCCTAAATCCATTGATGGAAATATCCTGTCTGCTTTTCATTTTTTTAAGCAAATTGGCTTCATCAGTCACTGCCATTCTCATATTCACTTTGACATCCGACACATTCTTTCCCTTGTCCAGCGCACGCTTCTTTAACCTGTGCTGCATACCACTAGTCTATCAGAGGGCGGGATCGCACACTGTATGCCACACTCTGATTGGTGGAAGTATTATTGGCGATCCAATCCAAACCGCCAATAAAGCCAAAATAAATTCCACTCCAAAATGTCCTGTTATACGGTATGTCAAAGAAAATATGAAAGGAAGGTTGGTGTTTCCTATGCGTTTCACTTAAAACCGGACATTAGGGCGTCCGAGTTTGTTAATTCCTGCCAACCGGACACAGATGCTACCATGTCAATCGCAACCCCTCTGTGTCTCTGTCACTCTCGCAGCACACTCCTGAGTCCTTTTTACAGTCTCATTGTCACATGGTTTTCAAAAAGCTGAAAGATGGAAAAGGCAGGTTTAGAGAGAAACATAATAACTGAATATTAGAACACCAAGAGCCACCCAAATGATGGCAAACATCAGGAAAGCATACAGGAAATGAAAGAAAAGAAACTGCAAGGCAATTACATTTGAAGCTATCGATCTCAAAAGTTAAAATGTTGGTACATTAGTTGTTTTGGTAGTTGTTTTTCTATCTTTTCAGTCTGAACTCTCAACTCTTAGAATGTCCTTGTCCTTCACAGTTGAATTTTTTATATATTTTTATTTCACTAATCAATCTCTAAGTCATCCTTGATAATATTTTACTGGTTTGAAGATGTTTTGAATTGTCTATTTGGCTCAATGGTCATTCCTAAGCTACTTTTATTAACACTCTTATGCCTGTATGACTAAATAATGTAGCCTAATACAGCGCTAGCCTGCTTTTTTTGTATCTTAACTAACCAATTGGGATATTTAAACAGTATTGATGTCACTTTTACATGCAGTGTGTTGAAATAAACATTGATTACATGTGCCACCATTCTGCTACAGAGGTATCAGTTTGATCAAAGAGCACAGCAACGCTACTTTGAAGAATCTCATCATTCATGCTTCAATAAACAAACATCCCATGCACATTATTATTATTATTATTCATCAGACCTATTTCAGTCCATCTGTTTGTTTGTTTTTTGGTATGGCAGATGTTGTTTTTCTTCCATCACAAGTAACCATTGGTTTTTGCATTCAAACACTGTGACATATAGTGATGTTAATCTACAAGTGATATGAAAGCTTTGATCGGATCTTTTGCATCTCAGTGTAGCTTCGAATGTACAGTAATTGTATTTAACTAGGATCCTAGGACAATACAAGCGGATTCTGATTTAGATAAAATGATAAAAATTCCATATTGGCCCAAGAGATCAAGAACCACACATAATTGTTGTAACATCATAAAAATGTGTAAGACAAAGGTGACAAAATAATGATATATATATATATGTACACATACAGGTTTGATGTATAGGCATTTGTCACCAAGCCAGTCATGGTTGTGTATCTGAGAAGGGAAGTAATGCAACAGGAACATGTATTTTAGTGAGTTAATTTCACTTCTATTTTTTTATCCTGTAGATGTACCTATTCTACCATTAAAATATAATTAGTCTTCAGTGGTTTTCTGTACTAGGCTGTCTCCTGGCAACTGCTTGAAATCCAGTGCCCCAGACTAAATACAGTAAATGGACCCCTCCTTCATAACACCTTGTTTAGATTGCATTTATTTGAGTAAGAACCCACAGTAGAAGAAAGACTCCCATGTTACCTATTTAGAAGATCCTGGTTATGTGAAAATTTTATATTGTCATGTCAACACTTTCCCTAGCTCCAATCTTCTAGGAAACCAATGAGCATCGCTATATCCTCTGCAGTCTCTTTGTTGTGCACTACAGTTACCTTCCGTACAGTCAATGAAGCCCAATGCGTCACACTGGAGTGCTTTTGTGATTTCCAATTAATAATAGGATCATGGGCTGTGTAGTGTGGTCAGAGCCAGTGCCAAGTATTGATACTATAAAGTTTAATTCAGTAATTGTCGCTGGCAAAACAGTAGCCAAAACAGCAAGGATTGTGACCACTGACTCTATAGACCCATTGGTTGGTCTAACCTTTATTATGCATAGCTGTCTATGGTTACCACCAGAAACAAGGACGTTAAAGAGAAAACCAGTTCATTTGACTTGGCTTAAAGGGGTGCTAATCAAGGATTATTACAATTAGCAGCATTATCGCTGGTGATCTAAGATCTAATGTGTTTTAATCTATCTTGCATTCATTCAATTTCAACAAAAGAATGATTGAGGCGAATCACACAGTTTTGAATTGTGTTGCTAATTAGATGTGGAGCTTAAGGAAAGCAGTTCTGAATTCAGCTGTTTAATTTAGGGTTAAACATACTTTCTTTTCCATTAATTGAGTTTGTTCTCTAAACAGAATACTACTTGAGTGCATAGCGAGTTGTGTTAATTTCAGTGATGTAACAATCCCCATTCATCGAACATCCACAGTACTCCATGAACGGATCTTCTTATGTGAATTTAACCTTCTGCTTCATCTTTCTATTGTCCCACTCGCTATCTTTGAAACCTTTGTCTTCATTTCCAGTGTAGTCCGAAATCTGAAGGTACCGTAACGCTACTAAAATATTGATTTTCACAAACAGGAATTGTTATATGAATTCACATTTTATTTGTATGCTAAACTTCTAGTAACACATATAATAGGTAATGTATTTATCTACACAAAGTGTCTTTCTCCATCTTGTCAGAATGCTTTACTTTACATGGCTATGTGTGTCAGTGGCTTCGTTTGTGTCCACAGTCGAAAGCCCCTTTCACACTGGCATGTGGATCAGCTACGCGATTTCACACTGCTTTTGATAAAGCAGGGTTGACCTGGATGACAGACGCAAGTACACAATGCACGTATCAATGCCCCGGAAGCAGCTTGTTACGGACGCTTCCATCCAAGCTTCTCTGGATTGAACCGTCGGCCCAAATGTTGATTAGAGCAAATGTGTCTTCATCCCTGCTGCCGTCTGGCTCATGGTGTGTCTCAAGCAACAAAAATATGGCTAAACAGAATAAACAAAAACATTCCTTGCGGAAGTGAAACCTTCACGCAGGCGTGGCTGTTTGTTGTTTCGTCTGTCATCATGCATTTTGTCTCGCTCAACTCGGGTCAAAGTATGTTGACCCACATCCTTAGGTGGGTCACTGGGACCCGCGTTAACCCAGGTATGAACCAGGTACATGGTTTAACACTAAGCAGGAATGTGAACCAGGTAGCCAGAACCCGGATCTGGACCTGGGTAGGAGTGCCAGTGTGAAAGGGGCTGCTGTAGTCGATGCGCTGTTGCTGTCATCTTCCTCTGCATTTTTAACCTTCTTAAAGAAGTAGTTTCTAATACTCTTTTCGTTGCAGCAAGAGGACTACTGACGTGAGATGTGAGTCATGTGACTAAGCTTGCCTGTTATGCGAGTTGCAGCTCGAATAAACCGCTGTCCATTTCCCTTTTTTCCAACCCTCTTGGTTGCAGCAAAACAAGCTATCCCTGCTGAAAAAAATAAAATACAATAAAAAAGAGCTTGCACCTCCTACAGGCAAGGTTTATTACATCTGTATGGATCTGTAATGTGTCTTTATTCCATTGTTACAATATAATTCCGGGAGACAATTGCCTCTGTCCTTTTGTTCAGGGGATAATTTAATAGAGGTAGATAAGCCATTAACATTAGAGCTGTTTTACAGAGCCAACCAATTCATCCAAGATGCCTTGTGGCTGAGGGAATTGAATTAGAGAAGACTCAGGGCTGCAGGTCTGTGTGTGCTTTATCAGTGGAAGCTTTCTGGCCCAGATAAAAGGGTTTTAATACCAATTAACTCGTCTGACATACACTTATTAGGCCAAATATGTAGCAGCTTTTGTCACAAAAGCATTTGATCAAATATGAATAGAAGTAATCAGCTCCTTTAAAGGAAATAAAAAGCGACAGGTGCTTGGATTAGTACATAGATTGCTTGAAATTAAATTAAAATGAACTTGTGATTCAGACAGAAATTGCATTTCCCAAATAAGGAAAAATCACATGCCAGTTATTTCAAAGCTTAAAAGCTGATTCAAAGCAAATTCTGGGTGTATGGAGTGCTGATGGTTGTTGATAATATCTTATACCCCTGCTGGCTACCTAGGTATTGGCCTTGCAGGTTATAAGGTAGAACACGTTATGTTTGTTTGTTTTTATATTTAAACTAGCTACCAACAGGCAAGTCTTAGTTCCTTTGCATTATCAGCATACGTTTTGGCACAATGTACTGTAAAGTGGATCGAATTAGAAGAAAACAGGACTATGGATAGCTTTATACCATTATTGGATTTCTCTTTCTCCTTTCAAACAGGGCCTCCAAAATCTTGTCAAATGGGATTGTGTTTTTACAAGTTCACCAATTTTAAAAACATAGATGTGTAGAATTCTTTTTAGTACAATTGCGATTGTTAGCCACCAGGTGGCAAACTACCATTAATATGAAGCGATGCACCCATAGCTGATACCAATTCTGGAAAGAAGATGGGGAGGCCCCTGCCAGTTTGGTACAATTAACATCATTCCATGGGTCAAAATGTGTCACATTCAGAAGACAAATTGAAGAATCATCAACTTTCTGAGCCAGAAATACACTTTCTTATCTCCTGTAATCCCGTTGCAAGTCACACAACTTCAGAACAAATAACGCAGAGCCAAAGAAACTAAACTATAAAAAAATGCCAACCAGTGCTTCCCCATGACTGTCAAAAGTACATTCTTAGAAATTTCACAACAGACTTCTCTGAATAATCTCAAAACGGGTCATTTTTTCCTGTCTATTTCTTTATAAATATAAATTACAAATACAGTATAAAGTCGAGATACATACACCTTCAGATTGTCGTAGGTAAAACCACTGAATGTCAGCACCAAGCAAACCCTTCTGTGCTTAGTCGGTAAAACTTCAGCTTACAGTTCTTAAGACCGTAGCATCACATCACGCTGTTAATACAAAGGTACTTCTCCTACTGTAATTGAATTTGGAGAATGATCCAGTTATGCCTGTTGTTAACGTGCACAATACAATGCACGCTTAATTTATAGCACATGCTTGACAATGACGATATTAGCACAGTCTCTCCTTAATTACCATAAAATGACACCCATTGATGCGGTACTTAAACATTTTGTTGTAAGCCCATGTCCTATTAGAAAGCACAAGGTCAAGTAGATTTTTTTTCAGGAATAATACCTCTACAATAGTAGTGTGCTACTTCTATTTTCATGGTTTCCCAAAAACAATCTTCTGACACTATAGATTCATATTTTGTTTCCTATGGGCCAGCAGAATTGTGTGCAGTGAAGATATGGCAAAATGACTCTGATGGTAACATTTTGCATTTTTGGTAAGGTAAGAACCGCACCTTAACTTCCACTAGGGCTTAGCTTGCATCAAAAATACAATTAAAAAATAACACCAGTATAATAAAACAAATTAATAATTCTACCTCATTCAGATACACATTGTAGTGTTTTCAGGTTCTTCTGGAACAGAAATGAGACTGAAGCCATGAGTAATGAAGTGAAAGGCTCAAGCCATTTATTTTTGTACAATAATCAATTAATAAAATAAAATTATAAAGTGAGGGAAGGGAACTGGGAGTCGGAAATGAAATAAAATGATTGTAAGTAGTTATTTGTTTTCTTTTATGCTTCCCCGCTCTCTCTCTATCTCCCTTAAACACAACCTTCTCTCACTCTCTTGTCTCCCCCAGTCTCCCGGTCTTTTCCACGCATCCCCTTATATTCCCTCGCTCCCTCCACCCCTTACTCATGTCTTTCACGCCAGACCTGCACCCCAATTCCCCCTCACACACATCCACACGTAGCATGCAACCCCTGCACACATACACACCCAATGCAACCCCCTGCACGCACACACAAACAACATGCAACCCCTGCACACACACATACACAAACACACAACATGCAACCACTGCACGCATACACCCACCATGCAACCCCTTGCACACACACACCACCATGCAACCCCCTGCACGCACACACCCCTATGCAACCCCTTGCACGCACACACACCCTCTACACTATCCTGATTCTCCCCCTCCCCTCAGGATCGCTACAATATATTGTAGCCGAGACAAAATCAAATTAATAACACATTTATTGTATTTTTGCAAATATTTTTAATGTACTGTGGATACTTGCATATTACAAAACACTGCATGTCTAAATACAAAAATAAAATAGCATGTCAGTTCATGAACAATAGATGGCAGTATAACACCTACATTAAAGACACTCACAGATGCAGTTTGGGGAATGCACAGCTGAATTCACTTCCAATACTTCAGACAAGGCAACATAGTACAAAGCAAGTACTAAACTGTATGAATTCAAAGATTTATTTCGGAATGACTTTACAGCTGAAGTAGTATTTCACTTTCCAGTCTGCTTTGTCAGGTACATGTAGCCAGACTTGTTATTACAAAGCAAATGTGCTGTATTGTGTAAGCCTGTGGAGAAAAAGAAAAAAAAAAACTGATCTTATCTGTTTAATATAAACCTTTTTTTTACTTTTTTTAAAATATGTCATATGTGTGTTGGGTGTTCGTTTTGCCTCTTTGCTGAACCTACAGTATTCTTAACAAACTACTGAACAGCAAGGGTCGCTGAAGCAAAGTTTGATGAAGCAAACTATCAGAAGACTCACCCTGCACTCCAAGCATGAGGTGAGCCAATAGGGACCTGCAGACAGTACAACATGGCCACACTATATATTATTTACTAGGCTGTATTTGATATTACAGGGTTAAAAAGACCAGCACAATTTAGTGTGTCCAATTTACCAATATATGACCACGTACCAAATTCTGATGGTACACTGCTAGCAGTTTAGAAAATAAACTTGAGCAGCTGTAGACAATTTAGTGGTAAGTAAAATGAATTATTGGTTAGAAAATCAACACTAGAATCAACCGATTGGAGGAAAAGCGACTCTCTTGCTCTGACCTCCCCCTGAATGATGTTAACATCTCACAAATCCTGAAGATGTATCTGCTTTCAGCTCCAAACATGGCTTCAATTACACAATGTCCAGGTCAGCCAAGGGGCTTTTTAAAAGCACAGTAACATAAAAAAACAACAACTTCTTACAGATTCAGTCTAAAATGGAGTGTTAATATTCTATAATGTTTTTAAATCTGCACTGGTATTCACTTTATTGCAACAACTCGTCCTTATCTTCAGATATTTTGATTAAGACTAGAGGATCAGGCACCAAATCTGATAATCGAACTCCTGCATACTTTAAAGACATACGTTCCTTTTAGCAAACACTAAACTATCGGGGTTTAAAAGGTCAAAATGACACCCCTGGAGTCAGCGGAAAAAAAGGTGTTAAAAACACATTTTCAATATCTGTGGATAGGCCAATGTGGTTGTATGAAATAAAACAGCAGTATGAACAGACAGCATGGCCTAACGGTGTTAGGCATTGTGGTTAAGTCTTTGACACATCTGGATGTGGGTTCAAACCCTGCAGGTGCATGTTTCTTTTCTTTTCAGTTATATTCTGACCTCCACTTTATATAGGGTTAGCAGTTCCAAATGCAATAGCAATGCTAAGTTTACTCCAGTTGTGTCTTGTTAACTGAAACACTTTTACATCAGATCTTTACAAGGCTGGCACTTTTTTGTACAGTATATAAGTTGGTCCCTTTTACAGACATCGCATCTTTTTATGGCTGGTCCCTTGATTCTAACTTGGCCGTTTTTTGTACAAGTCAAAGGTTTTGGACGGATAATATATGCCGTTGTACGAAAGGGACAATTTTAATGTTGATGACCTTTGCCAGCCTCAAGACAGAGGGTAAGAATGGGTTTCCCAGCCATGCTGTGTAGACTTTGAGTCATCCGTCTAGAGCTGGCTGTACAGAATTCTGGAAATGATGGCCTGAACTTTTCTAATGATCTTTTGCTCTTCCTGTATGTCACCTTAAGTGTGACTCGTTCTTATAAGAACTATAAGCTCTATTGTTTTTGTTGCACATCAAAGCAAATACTCACTGGCCGCATGGCATCTGCTGTGTTATGCGGCCCTAAATGTCATGATTCCAGCTCTACATGATTAAAGTCAATGTAGGAAATTCATAAACAGGGTTAAAAGCATTACCCTACATGAACAAAAGCTGGTTTCAGTCAACACACTTTTTGAAATGTGTTATAAGCTGTAACACGCCCCACACAGTGATTTCTAATGTCAGCTACACCAGGGTAGTCACAACCAAACGTAAGGGAATGTTACAATGAACCTAAATAGAAAGAAACAGCAAAATTAAAAGCAACATTGGGCTGCATTTGGGTTAAGTACAAACAAATAGTTATATAAATACTTATTCATTCGTTTTGGAATACTTTGGCTGGGACTTGATATAGCGACATCTTACCTCCCTGCTGGCTTCTTTCAGTTATTTTAGCTGGAACAAGCCTGAATACAATGACATCTATTATAAGGCTCATTAGCAGTGAACAATACCAGGGAACTCCTGCGCCTGGGCCGAGCCACTGTAAGCCATCACAGCTGTCAGGGCAAAGGCATGAGAAAAAGGTTTAACTCTCACATCAGCAGTTAATCATCTCACTAAATGAAAGGTATTTCATTGGCTAATGAAAGGGAGGCAAGATGATTTATGACACACTGTGAACCTAAGGGAGGGTATGGAAGTTTAAAATATTATCACCTTTTCTTGGGCCTGCTAAGTAGTTCAGTATCTTGATACATTTCTAACCTTTTGGGGTAATTTAATGTGTTTATTTGACTTTTTAGCTTTAGTGATCTTGGCTAACAAAGTGTCTTTTGTAAGTAATGAACAGGCACCTGTCTGTGTTTTCTTTTTTTTGTGGATATATTTTTTTTTTTGTGGATTTTAATGTTCTTATTTGACATTACTGTACTCTTTTCTCCTCATGATCTCTTGGGGTTGTCTGGGAGATATATTAGCGCATTAGTAAGTGATTTGACAAGCCAGGCTAAATACCATTGTGGTACATCGCTAAAACTATTTGGAAAACATCTATATGTTATTGCAATGACAGGAGAAAAACGAATGCTTGATTTTCAATTCTGTATAATATCTGGGTAATATTTTACATCAGGTGTCTCTAATTACTGTGTGTATCACACAATTTGTACTTGGGACACAAAACCACCAGGTGAATCAAAAATGAATAACATCTAAGATCATCTATAAAAATAAGTTCATCCTAAATTGTGTATGTTTAGGGACTTCAGCATCATGCATGTCCTTATTACATAGTCACTAGTTTATAATGAAAAAAGCCTATGACATAACAATGTTGCCAATTGTATTTTTTACAGATTTTATTTGCAGTCTCGTTTAATTTCTGCAACTTTTTGTGACATAACATCCCTTGATTGTGTTTTGAGACATAAATAGGCTTAGAAGTGTAGGACAAGTTATGCCATTGCCTTAAATGAGTGCTCATAAAGAAAACTGTGCACGCAGCTTCGGTACCTAGCCTGCCCTGAGACTAGGTACTCGTAACAGCAGTCTGGCTAGATTTCCTGTCCTTATGGTTTTTACATTCTTGAAGTTTGAATTAGTTACAAAAGGCTTATCACGGTCTACTGATTGCTTGTGGGGCTCGCATGTTTTCCCAATACATCATCATTGTCAGTTTCAAGACATCACTCTGAACTCTTTTGTGCAATTGGGGTATCTGCTAATGAGTAACAACAAGCACACTCAACAATGCCAGGAGAAATTGTATGGAACAAATTAAAAAGAAAACAAGCGAATGAAATGAAAAAAGTAAGCACACAATCACTCATAAAAGTACCAGGACAAACTCACAAAAAAACAATACTGTACATAACAGCAAACAACATACTCTCTAGGCATTATGAATATATAGAAACTTTCTTTGGGTGTGCCTTCTCCATGACATTAGGAATACTGAATGCATAGAAATATAAAATCCTGTTCATGAAAACCACTCCCTTTATAATAGCACATACTGGGCTTGGAAATGGAGATTATGAATATAAATGTTCCTGTTTGGACAAGCTACTAAGAACTACTAAAGAGATGTATTCCACAGCCATGCAAACTCCAAAATCAAAGTGGCATCTCATATTACAGGTGCATATGAAACACCAAAAGCACAATGCAAAATCTGTCTTTGGGATGGTTTCACAGTCCCTCAATAGCAGAAATCAACCAATGTAATATCGGGTAGTTCAGTATTAGTGCTAATCAAGGGCTGGGAAAACAGCCTTTATAATACAAAGCTACAATTATTGATTAAAAAACAATTAATTGTTTAAAATATAATATATTCATAATAATATAATGGTGTTTTATTTTCAATGCCAAGAAGAAGAAAAAACAATAATAAAGCTTTGTTGTTTTTTTTAAAAAATATGGGATTATGAGTATGGGATTCAGATGTGTGATGAACAGAAGTGGATGCAAGTATGCTACCCTATGCTACCGTGCTTGAATGTGACTCAGATTTTCCAAGCCAATGTGACTCAGCAAGCCCTTCCAGCCCAGAGTGTAATCCTTTTTGTCTCAAAGTACTATATGAGTCACTTGTACAGTAAAATGCCCAAGTCCCATTAGAATAGGTTGAGTATAAATAGGGAAAGTTTGTCTGAACAAAGCTGGGGTCTACTTAGTTGGTAACAACCCTGTAAGCTAACAATGTCCAGTACTGATTTAAAATTAATCAGGACTGTCTGTGTGGGGTTTGCAGGTGGTCAGATTTTTAGTATATGCTGTCTCCAGAGCTTTAATATCACACAAGTCCATTTTAAATCACATGGATCACCTCAGCCCATCAGGTTCTGAGCAGAATACTCATTACCCTACAAAAAATAGCCTCTAAAAGCTAAGAGGGCTTTACAATCTTGAAACTTGCTTAAATCATTCATTTCTAGCAGCCATAACAAATGTGGTTTATAATAACATTAATATAATCTGCAGTGATCATTATCTGAAGATAGGTGACCTTGTCTTTCATTACACGCCCTCGTCTTTAGTTCGGACACAACTAGGTTACAGGCCACTGCACCTCTCTGTATTCTAACTCAACAACAGTTATTTGCAATTGAGGCCCATCTAATAAAAGAAAAGTTATTTCGGGCAAATTAATTCACTTACTGTAGCAACATGATACCAAAGCCCCAAACTGTTTTTCTTTTTGTTTGTTTTTAAACCTACAGTCAGGGATTTTTAATCCCTTGTGACAATCAGTTGACTAGAATGATCTGTATTCGTTCCAGCTTGATTTAATAAGCTGGAACTGGCAAGTCAAGAGAATCATGTCATAATTTCTTAAAGGAAGGAGCTGGAGGCAAAATAATCATCACCGGAATGCAGATGTTTGATTTCTAGCAGACTGGAGGCGCTGAGGCCCAGGTGTGGAGACAGGAGTCTGGTTTGGTGGCAGATAGTATGGTGGAGTGTTTTATTGACCGATGAATACCGTTTTGCCCTTGACAGACCTGACGGAAGACAACGTGTGTGGAGACGTCGTGGTGAGCGTAATGCTGACTGTGGCATTGTTCAAGCCAACCGGTGGGGCGGTGGAAGTCTGATGATGTGGGGAGGAATCTCCTTTAACAACTTTACTGCTCAGCGATACATTGACGAAGTCCTTAAGGCAACGGTTTTTCCGTTCCTGCAAGCCAATCCAGAAGTGTCGATTTTCCAGCAGGACAATGCAAGGCCACACAGTGCTAGGATTACAATTGCACGACTTCAAGAAAACAACGTCGAGGTCTTGCTGTGGTCGGCTTTTTCTCCTCACCCGAGTCCAATAGAACATCTGTGGGACCAAATCGCCAGTGCCATCCACAGGAGACAATCGCGACCAGCCAACCATTGCCAGCTGGCTGCAGCTGCACATGTAGAGTGGCAGAACATCCCATCGCAGTGTATCCAGAGGCTGATGAGGTCAATGCGTCAATGCTTCCTAGATGGTCTAAAATCACGGTAAATTTACATATTTTTCGCAGGTAGGTTATGGAATAAAATTAGGATTTTCACGGACATTTCGCTGACCTGTTTAAACATTAAATAAACCTAAGTAGACAATATTTCAGAGCACTATAAAAGCCTAAAAATAGTGATACTTACTTCCTTACTAAAACAGAGTGCTGTCATTTGTCAAAGGCAAGCATGCAACATCCCCCAGCAGCTGCTGCCGACATTTTCTGTCCGGTGTGGACTTGCCCATATATCGAGACTGCATGTTCTGCATCCACTGAATTGGTTGGAAGTGTAAGGCAAAGCTTTGCCAAGTTATACAGATGTGGAAATCGATTAGAAACAGTCCCAAAACTCGGTTACTCAAGGGCACCTGGCATACTTTAATAAAGGCAATGTATACAGCACGTTTGTTGTCATGTTATTTGTCCCATCCAATAATTTATTTTATTAGAACCGAATCAAAACAAAGAAAACGTGCCTATTCGGGTTTAAAATTCTAATTGCTTTTAAAACATAAGCAGCAGGTTGTTTGAAGCGAGGTGGCTGTGCTAGATCGTACCTGTAGTGCTGATTTAACTTGGCTACAACCGATAGGAATACTTTTTGTCTGCGCTGACTTTCCAGTTTGTTTTGTGAAAGCTGTTCATTTTACGTTCTGTTCAGCACTTGTTCAATGTGTGATTGTGAAGCTAAATAGCGATCGATCGTATTTTCTCCAGATACATTACAAGATGTACAAAACAATTACCTCCATCTGCATGTACAGTTTCTTTGGGAAATATCTTGACACGATCATCAGCCGAAATATACTTTTTTTGCTTTGTCGTCCATTTCTGGTATTTTACCTCCAATGCTGAAAACTAGATTTTAGCAACCTAAATCAAAACAATGCAGCACTGACTTTGTCCCACCTCCTACTGTACAGACTCAGTACAGGTCACAGAAAAGCCAGTACAGACGCACTGATAGGCTGATTAAAACATCGTTGTCATTTGAACACTAAACAAGAACGTTAACCGCTTTGGAGTATTTTTTTGTAAATTATTTGTCTAAGGCTGTTTTTTTTTTCTTTTTTTGCCTAAGTGCAATGCACATAGGACGGCAAAGAAATAAAAATAAAGCCTATCTACAGAAGGAAGATACATAGTTTATGTTGCTTGCGTTGTGCAGTACTTGTCTGGTATGCTTTGACCCCTAAAAGAGGTGACTTTCGCAGTGACCCCTCAATTTCCCGATTTCCGCGAAATCCGTGAAATCACGATTTAGGTAGACCCCTAGACCCGATACTAACTTTGTAATGTTTTCATTTTGACAGCGTGTCTCACGTTTCATACTGAAAACTTATCATGATTCTTTGTTCTATATTTGTGTTCACATTTCCTGTGAGTTTGTTTGATATCTGTTTTTAATATTTTTAATATATATTCACACATCAGAAACAGGTTCATTGGAATCACACCAATCCACCAATCAGATCTGGCTTGTTTTTGATTAAAGCAGAGACAGACAGACAAGCATGTGGGTGTCTGCTTCAGATCACAGTCTAATAAACTACAACTGGGCAACATCTTTTTTTTTTTTGCAACATTTAACTCCTTTTACTAAAAATGGAGATATAATTTAGTAGCAGCAGCTTCTTCCAACTCCCATATCTGAACATGCTCAGCATGTGCTGTTACTTTCCTTGGAAGAGAATGTTTATAGGTGAATCCTGACAGGGTTGAGATTTGTAAATCATCAGTCATGGTTATTATACATAACGTGCTGGACATGATTTTAGAAGTGGGGATTCAAAATAAATCCTATATATAAAATATGAGTGGCAGTATGAAAAAAGCCATTTGTGTCTTTTTAAAATAAATCTGTATTGGGCATTATTTAAAAACTGCCTTTAGTCTACAGTCAGATGTGCTAACCGTTCCAGTCCTGGCTAGACCTCAAGGTCCCACCTTATCTTAGCGCTGTACCTATATGGTCTTAGGTGTACTTAATATAGGAGTTCCTTCTTCAGCTCGACAAAAATAATTCAGGACTGAAAGGGTTAATGCGTGGGGAGTGGGAGGCTCTGGGTGATAAACCCATCACTGGGGTTATAAAATGATACACTTAGATAGTGCATAACAAAACTTACAGTAGAACCTACTGTAGTTTACATTGTAAAGCTTGTCTTTGTGATTCTTATCCAGCCCAAGATACAGTAGGTTGCATCCCCTCTGTTTGCAGTGGCTTCAATACAAGGGTGTATTGCTTGTATAAACGTTACATTTAAGATTGTGCCAAATTCTTAAAGAAAAAGTACAGTGGCCAAATTAGTAACGGATACCTATGTGGATGGCTTCATGTTTAATAGTAATAAATGAATGTGAAACTTATACACTTTAAACGTGGCACTCCTGAAACCAACCACTAGGGAAGCACAGAAGGATTGGGTTGGACTGGTTGCTTTCTGCAGGGAGCTGGCCTAATGATACCAATCAAGGCTAGCATTTCAGGCTAGCATTTATACAGAGCAGTGGTGGGAGTGCAGTAGATTGATGGATGGATGAGTCTGCTGAGAAGTGCAGAGCAAACAGCACAACGCTGCCCGGAGAGAAAGTGTTGGGATGTTGGTCTCTCGTATCGGCTCTAATGGTTTGTTGTGTTGCAGCTTATTTCCATTCACCTGCTTGAGTGAACACGACATAACCCGAAAGGGGGCCTCCAATATAACACTTAGAAAGAAGTGCTGTTGTTACAGTTTTTTCAACAGAAGTAAAATCTTTTTAACGGTACCGTTGCATACAAGCTGACTGTTTGACACTTAACATGTTACAAACCAGTGAATGATACATATCTTCAGCTATTGTCATATGATCTAAATTATTGGTGAATAGTATGTAGATCTAGATAACGCAAAAAGCTCTGACAGGCATTCACTATCCAGAGATCTATTTTCCAACTTGCTGTATTTCAAAAAACAATGGAAGACCTAGCTATGATTTTCTAGAGGCTTCAAGTCAATCAGGCAGCCGTGGTACAAATATTCATCATGTTTTTCTTTCTTTTTTTTCTTTTTTTTTCTTTATACCAATATCCCCACATACAGAATCTCTTAAATGTCACTTTATTAACCCCCTTTCTCTACGAAGGGTGCCAAAACAGTAGTTCTGCCTCGGAGGAGGCTTCTGTTTGAAGACATGATAGATGGTGTTTGTAAATGTGTTTCTCAGTTGGGCTATATTTTAACAATCATCTGGCAGGGTCGTGGGGCTTGAAAGAATGTGCCTTCTTAGCTGGACACACGCCAAGTCAATCAATCACCCTGCATGTCTTACAGAAATCCTGATTGCCACCCTCTGCTTGCTCTAAATTCTACATATGTTAAACACATTGATCAAGACAGATTTGTCCTTGACAAGTGTGTCTGTGTTTGTGTGGACCTTCCTCTTGAAGATGGAAACTGTTGACATAGTTTTAAGGCTGGATACCAGCCCGTTTATCTGGAAACTTAATTAAGTGCTATTCCCAGCAGAGCTGTTAAAAGCAGAACATCTTGATGAGCCTTCGGTCTGAATATAGCCACTCTCGTTAGCTTGTGGTGATACGCAACAAATCTTCTCAAGTTCCAGCAGTGTTCTAGAAAACAGAATAAAATAGTAACTGCTGCACACAGCCTTCGCAGCTGGTTAACATTATGTCAGATTTCCTAGTCAGCTAAATTACCAGGCTTAACTTGCTGCTGTTAAATCAGTGACATGTCAGTCATGACCTTTTATTCTGTGTGAGTGCCAGGAAAACATAAGGGTTTATAGAACAAAACATGGTCAATAGATTTATTTATATTTATATAAATGAAAAAAAATGTATGTACACAAAAGGTGTAAATGTTTGAAAAGTAATTTATTTCAGGATGTTTTGGACAAAATACCTTCTTCAGCTGGGTAGAAAGAAGTAAAGACTTCTTGCAGTAAACATGTTATTTTTCCACCTTTTGTGTACATCCAAAAAAAACCTTTTTTCATTTCTGTACACTGCAGTTATACCTCCTTTCAAACTATAACATTGTATTACACTGACCCATTCACAGCTCAAAAGAAACTAAAGTGTGGTAAATGTGTACAAAACAGCAGAATGTACAAATAAACTGCTCTTTAACTGCAACTGGAGTTCACAGCACTAACTGCACTATAATATAACTGTAAGAAGAGATCGCTGAGCACTTGAAACTGCACATTGTTAAAATGCAGTTCGTTTCTTTTTTTAATTTCTTTTTGTGTGTCTCTGTAGTTATTGATTTTCAGCACTGCACATATGTTGTACTTATGATTCAACTAGACGCCCATAACTGACAAGGAAAAAAAGTCAGACATGACTCCTTGCATTTCATTTTAAAGTGGTACACTGACTGGTATCGCTGGTACTGTATCTGATAACATAGCCAGCAAAATAAATAATTGAATATACTACACAGAGGGACAGTAGTGATAATACCTTCGGTCTCATAATTATATATATATATATATATATATATATATATATATATATATATATATATATATATATATATATATATCCTGTTCTATCTATAGGCATGTCAAAAATTACTTTTCTGTTCTTTTTTGTCCACTAGGGGACACTAGAACACTACTTGTGAAAATGGCACAGCTCTCAGAGTGTCATATTATATAGGTAGCAGGTTTCACTGGCTGTGTTTATTTTTGTAGCGCTATTATTCCTGGCAGTGAGTGTCATTTTATGGTACAGAGGAGCTATGCTAATAGTTTGTATATCATGCATCATAAACCACACTAGGCCTATGCATAGCACGTGGATTACTTTAAAATGTTAAATGTTGGCATGATATTACAGAAATATGACAGTTTCAATTGTACCTTTCCTAAATGTGACCATATGGGTTTCCAACAGTTGTAAATGAATCGTTGTACTTTTCATTGATACTTCACTGTTGCAAGATTAATACTAATAATATAGACACTTTAATACAAAATGATGTCAAACCCTGTACTCCATACTAATGTAGCTTTAAAGAAAGGCCAAAGGCAAAGGCTTTATGCATTGAGCCCCAGAGGTCTCTGCTATAAAAAGGTCAGTGATTTGGTGACAGGTGCATGTATTGTTATGTATGTACTGTATATTCATTATTTTAAAATGTGTTCAGATTCAGTAATGTCTTCTGTACTTGACAATCTTGGCAGCTGTGCCAGCTGTGTACCCACTCCCAGATTCGGATACTGGATACAAGGATGCTCCTTGCGTTATTTGTTTTTCTTAAAATGAGATTTGCAATTAAACTACAGAAGATCAGGAAGTGTGTTTTTGTCACAGTAAGATAATGTTTTTATTTCTTCCCTGGAAACTGATGGCCCAGCATCCCCACTCCAAGCAATGCCTTGTCTAAGAAAATATAGTCCTGTGATGACATCTCAATTCTAAAAGAAGAATGTTCCTTTCCAGATCCCAAAAATGTGTGCCCCTCCAGCTGAAACTACCTAGCAGGTCCTGCTTTCTGATACAAGAAGGTAGTAAATATATATATATATATATATATATA
Source organism: Acipenser oxyrinchus oxyrinchus (assembly GCA_030684275.1). NCBI lineage: Eukaryota > Metazoa > Chordata > Actinopteri > Acipenseriformes > Acipenseridae > Acipenser > Acipenser oxyrinchus. Next base: position 94,525,021 of record CM060249.1, read on the forward strand.
TATATATATATATATATATATATATATATATATATACAGTACTGTGCAAAAGTTTTAGGCAGGTGTGAAAAAATGCTGTAAAGTAAGAATGCTTTCGAAAATAGACATGTTAATAGATTATATTTATCAATTAACTAAATGCAAAGTGAGTGAACAGAAGAAAAATCTAAATCAAATCCATATTTGGTGTGACCACCCTTTGCCTTCAAAACAGCATCAATTCTTCTAGGTACAATTGCACAAAGTCAGGGATTTTGTAGGCATATAGTCAGGTGTATGATTAAACAATTATACCAAACAGGTGCTAATGATCATCAATTCAATATGTAGGTTGAAACACAATCATTAGCTGAAACAAAAACAGCTGTGTGGGAGGAATAAAACTGGGTGAGGAACAGCCAAACTCAGCTAACAAGGTGAGGTTGCTGAAGACAGTTACTGTCAAAAGTCATACACCATGGCAAGACTGAGCACAGCAACAAGACACAAGGTAGTTATACTGCATCAGCAAGGTCTCTCCCAGGCAGAAATTTCAAGGCAGACAGGGGTTTCCAGATGTGCTGTCAAGCTCTTTTGAAGAAGCACAAAGAAACAGGCAACGTTGAGGACCGTAGACACAGTGGTCGGCCAAGGAAACGTACTGCAGCAGATGAAAGACACATCATGCTTCCCTTCGCAATCGGAAGATGTCCAGCAGTGCCATCAGCTCAGAACTGGCAGAAAACAGTCGGACCCTGGTACACCCATCTACTATCTGGAGAAGTCTGGTCAGAAGTGGCCTTCATGGAAGACTTGCGGCCAAAAAGCCATACCTCCGACGTGGAAACAAGGCCAAGCGACTCAACTATGCACGAAAACACAGGAACTGGGGTGCAGAAAAATGGCAGCAGGTGCTCTGGACTGATGAGTCAAAATTTGAAATATTTGGCTGTAGCAGAAGGCAGTTTGTTAAGCCGAAGGGCTGACAGCGTACACGAACAGTGTCTGCAGGCAACAGTGAAGCATGGTGGAGGTTCCTTGCAAGTTTGGGGCTGCATTTCTGCAAATGGAGTTGGGGATTTGGTCAGAATTAATGGTCTCCTCAATGCTGAGAAGTACAGGCAGATACTTATCCATCATGCAATACCATCAGGGAGGCATCTGATTGGCCCCAAATTTATTCTGCATCATGACAACGACCCCAAACATACAGCGAAAGTCATTAAGAACTATCTTCAGCGTAAAGAAGAACAAGGAGTCCTGGAAGTGATGGTATGGCCCCACAGAGCACTGATCTCAACATCATCGAGTCTGTCTGGGATTACATGAAGAGAGAAGCAACTGAGGCTGCCTAAATCCACAGAAGAACTGTGGTTAGTTCTCCAAGATGTTTGGGCCAACCTACCTGCCGAGTTCCTTCAAAAACTGTGTGCAAGTGTACCTAGAAGAATTGATGCTTGATGCTGTTTTGAAGGCAAAGGGTGGTCACACCAAATATGGATTTGATTTAGATTTTTCTTCTGTTCACTCACTTTGCATTTAGTTAATTAATAAATATAATCTATTAGCATGTCTATTTTTGAAAGCATTCTTACTTTACAGCATTTTTCACACCTGCCTAAAACTTTTGCACAGTACTGTATATATATATATATATATATATATATATATATATATATATATATATATATATTGATCAATAAAATCAATACCATGGATATTGATCAATAAAATGGAAATATGTTTTTCAGTTTCAAATGAAAAGGTAAAATAAAACAGATATCCACCTTTTTATCCTCTCTTTGTGACCATTTTAAAAATGAGAACGGATATGGCTGTGGTGACAATCACTGACCTTAGAGAAGTGAAATGAGCGATATATATATATATATATATTGGCCATATCTCAGACTGGCCAATAAAAAGAAAAGATTAAGATGGGCAAAAGAACACAGACACTGACAGAGGAAGATTGGAAAAAAGTGTTATGGACAGACGAATGTAAGTTTGAGGTGTTCGGATCACAAAGAAGAACATTCGTGAGACGCAGACCAAATGAAAAGATGCTGGAGGAGTGCTTGACGCCATCTGTCAAGCATGTTGGAGGCAATGTGATGGTCTGGGGGTGCTTTGGTGGTGGTAAAGTGGGAGATTTGTACAGGGTAAAAGGGATCTTGAAGAAGGAAGGCTATCACTCAATTTTGCAACGCCATGCCATACCCTGTGGATGGCGCTTGATTGGAGCCAATTTCCTCCTACAACAGGACAATGACCCAAAGCACAGCTCCAAACTATGCAAGAACTATTTAGGGAAGAAGCAGTCAGCTGGTATTCTGTCGATAATGGAGTGGCCAGCACAGTCACCGGATCTCAACCCTATTGAGCTGTTGTGGGAGCAGCTTGACCAGTATGGTACGTAAGAAGTGCCCATCAAGCCAATCCAACTTGTGGGAGGTGCTTCAGGAAGCATGGGGTGAAATCTTTTCAGATTACCTCAACAAATTGACAACTAGAATGCCAAAGGTCTGCAAGGCTGTAATTGCTGCAAATGGAGGATTCTTTGACTAAAGCAAAGTTTGAAGGACACAATTATTATTTCAATTAAAAATCATTATTTCTAACCTTGTCAATGACTATATTTCCTATTCATTTTGCTATATTTCCTATTCAAACTCATTTCATGTATGTTTTCATGGAAAACAAGGAAATTTCTAAGTGACCCCAAACTTTTGAACGGTAGTGTATATATATATATATATATATATATATATATATATATATATATATATATATATATATATATATAGTCTATATGTTTGTTAAATATATTTAAAAATACATAAATAAACATATTAAAATGTTTTTGTAGTTATGGATGTCCCATAATAATGGTTATTGCCACAATATACAATATTACAATATTTTACAAATATTTTAAAACATTTTTAATACCGCCATTTGCATGAAAATTAATTGTTTAAAACCATTTTAAGGAAGTTAAAACTATAACAAATTAATTATAGGCTTTTGGAATGATATGCTATATGATGACCAAATAATTTAAAAAGATGAATAATAAAACATATGTACACTGCATGCAAAATGTTGGTCAATGAAAATAATCATGACTGTCAAATATATATATATATATATATATATATATATATATATATATATAGCTCAGGACATAAATAGCAAATAGTAAATAAGTTTGGCAAAATATTTGAAGATCTACAAAAATAGCACAATCCATGTATTACACATCTGTAATGTTGTTGAAGCTGACAGTAATGTTGTTGAAGCTGACACCCTGGGATCCTTCAAGAAGCTGCTTGATGAGATTCTGGGATCAATAAGCTACTAACAACCAAACAAGCAAGATGAGCTGAATGGCCTCCTCTCGTTTGTAAACTTTCTTATGTTCTTATGTTCTTAAAACAGACTCTCAGTCAAACAGATGTACAGAGGCATGGGGGAAGGCTTTCTTGTGATGAGATGCCTGTTGGGTGTCCTATATATTTAGAGAACTCTGCAGCTTGCCTTGTTTGTGAAACTTGGAACTGCAGGCAAGCTATTCCATTTAGCATCTGATATGGTTCCAATCAGGTGCACAACTTATCTATAAGCAATGTTACAGATCCAGAATGCAACCAGTTGTATATTTGTTCCTGCACAAAAGATTGGTCCTTATGAGGAAGGGGCAGTGAGGACTTCAACTGAACCATGTCAGGGAAAAACCTCTACCTTTTAAAATGTGTTGCATCGTTTTAAGCACTAGCATATTGCCAAAACTGTGCAAAATGCAACACACCTATCAGTTATAATACACATGTTATTACCTCTGCTGTGCATTATAGAGTGTAGCAGTGATAATGCTGACTGTAGGAAACATCAGCTACATAAGTACTATTGATAGCTGTGAGTTCTCTGGTTCCAAACCCCATCAGTATGTTTTTATAAATAAATAGATGTGACAGGGCAAAGGCTGGAAACAAATCGGTGACCATGAACTCCCTCAGCAATCATCTTATCCCGTTTACATGAGCAGCCACCACCAGGGGTCAAAATCCACTGTCCATCACAGATTGTGATCAAATATCTGAACTCTCACAGCATACCAACTGCTTGTTCTTTAGATCAACATTACAGTTTGCACCATATGAGAACAAACTTTTAAAGGTAATTAAACACAATAAATGAGGAGAGTACACCACAAATGTTCTATTAGACAATTTAGTTGAAGGTCCTTCATTAAATTGTATACTGTATGTTTGCAACGAAACAGAAATGACTAATTTCCACGACAGGAACCTCTTAACCCCAGAGCTAGGATATCATTAAAGTGATTACATTTAAGCACCAATTAAGTACTTCATATTTAAAGAAGAGTTTAAACTAAGAGTTTAATAGAAGGACAGGAAAAGCAATTAAGAGGAAGCAGGAACTCAAAATAACCACTCATTACTGAACAGTGACATAGCTTGGCTAAAAATGCTTACAATAAGTAAAATAATATGGTCATTAATAGGGCTGTGTAAATACTCAAAATGTTCAAGTATTTCCCTTTAACATATTCTTTGCAGGTATTAATTAAAGTCTGTTAAAATGTGTTAATTTCACAAGAAAAAAGCTGACTCGCTCATCTATACACAAGTACCAATCAGTGACAATGAACTTTAGCACTGACTGATTTAAAAGCTGCCCAAGACCAGAGTAAGGGTGGATATGTAAAAAGTCGGATGAATTAATCCTGTTTTAAATACCATTATACACAGCGGTAACAATTACTGTATTCACACAATTGTTTTGAGATTTAGCTTTTATTAGGGAGCTCCCCTAAATCCCTTGTTTAGAAAGATACTTGTGACAGAGTAGCCGTTTGCCATGTGGGTGCGTGCATTCGCTGCTGAGTGACAGGCAGGAGATCGAGACAGAGGTTGAAGTTGATACGCCCTGCAGGCAAACAGGATTTATTTACATATCTACACCCTGAAAAGCTCCCGTGACACTACCAGCAATGGCAGCACACGGAGCAGATACAACAGTGTACAAAAACTTTGGTAGGATCTACTCTTCGACTCTCGATCTTCGGGGCAATGTTGGAACAGAGCGTTCCAACATTGACGGCCAATCGGAGCGGAGGAACCCGTGCCTGCCGACTCTGGCGGCCAATCGGAGCGCCCCGTTCCAACATTCGGCCAATCGGAGCGGGCTGTTCCAACATTCGGCCAATAGAAACGGGCTGTTCCAACATTGGGCCAATCGAAACGGGCTGTTCCAACATTGGGCCAATAGGAACGGGCTGTTCCAACATTTGCCGGCCAATCGCATCGCGCGGAGCCTGTTCCAACTTTGGAAGGGCGGCGGTTCAAAAATAAATAAAAATAAACTCATTCTCAGCTGCCTGCAGACGAGAGAGAGGTCGGTTTGGAGTCTTTTATTCGTATTTAAATGCTGGTTTTCTATTATTTTTTTGTATGTCGACCGTATAATCTTTTAATTTAGTCGTGTGTGTTTTTTCGCCGAATGACAACGTTATATTGCCAAGATTTACTATGATTTCAACTTTGTTTTCGCTGGTCTGTAGACTTTTGTGCGTTTGTTTTGGGGGTTTTATTCATATTTTTCCATGACAGCTTGTATTATTATTATTATTGTTAACATTTTAAAAGTAAAAACAACAACAACAAAACACGAGTATTCGGCTTTGTGTTTAGCTAAGCGCTATTAGCATTTCGTCGAGATCAAGCGTTTGTATTAATAATAATAATAATAATAATAATAATAATAATAATATTCGGCGTTGTGAGATCAAGCGTTTATCATTCGTTAATTTATTGCGTTTGTTGTACTAGTATTACCGTGTGTATTGGGCTGTGCATATTTAGCTATGCTGCTATTTCGTGGAGATCAAGTGTTTAGTATTTGTAAGTTTTTGCTTTTCATCAATTGCAACGTTTTATAATATTAACCACTTATTTGTTCTTTCTTTCACAGAGTGATCATTAACTATTTGAAAGGTAAGTAAGTGCTATCTCTTTATATCTCCATGTAAAATTAATTCTACTGCATGTGTTTATTATTATTATTATTATTATTATTATTATTATTATTATTATTATTATTATTATTATTAATAATAATGCTGCATACACTCAGTGTTATGAGTGTGTGTATTTGGCTCAGTGTGTTTAGTTATGCATACTATTATCATGTCTATTAAAATGTTCATCATTCATTAATGTATAGCTTTTGTTGTGCTAGTATTACAGTGTGTATTAGGCTATGTGTATTGCTGCGTTTAGCTATCCAGATATCCCAAGTGAACTATTGTCATTCCCTGCCACGCAGTGTCCAATGTACTTTTATTGCCTGAATTGTCTTTCCTTCACAGAGTAAATTTAAATCTAACAGTCAAAGGTAAAGATAAGTGCCTTGTCTCTAAGCCTATCTCAGTGTAAAAGGAATTGTAGCTAATGTGTGTGTGTGTGTGTGTGTGTGTGTGTGTGTGTGTGTCTGTTTACAGCCATCATTATTATTAATGCTGCATACACTCCAAGTTGTTTTTTATTACCACACATTGACATTCCTAAAAGCTGAAATGCTACTTCATTCATCACCCCCTTTATGCATTTTCCAAACTGTACTTGCCTGTTGAATAAATTGTAATTTAAAAAGAATGAATGCGTATGTCAGAAAATATCTAGGAGAGGAGCTTTGTTCGTCAGAGTAATAAGTAGTAACATGTAAGTTGTATTCCAGTTATGAACAATGGAAGGAAACCCTGCCTTCAGAAGGGTGCCAGGGTCCCGGGACCTGCTCCTCCAGCCTTACGCCCGAAGCTGCCGCTGTCTCCGCCGCCATTAAGGCTGTCGCTGTGTCCAGCGCCTGGCCAGCAGTGTGGTGAGCCTGCGTGGGTTGGCCTGTCTGACGGAGCAGCAGGTAGATGAGTTCATTGAGCAACGGAGACAAGCAGCGCCTCGCCTTCCCTGGCCGTCACCAGGACAGGCTGATTCAGGGCGATTCAAGACCACCAAGACCGCCTCCTCTGACACCCGGGCACGGACAGCCTGAAACGGTGAGCTAGTTCATGTGTAATGTTATTACAACAGAAAAAAAACAAAAAACTCAACATCCACACACAACCCTAAAATATAAACATGTACCCATTACTACTAAAACTTTTTACTCCTGTTGCTTGGTTGCAGGTGCCTGCTCGGACAGGGCTCGGGACCTGCCCAGTGGCCACAGACGAGCAGACTCGTCGAGGCCATCTGCATCCAGCTCTGCTGCCTCCACCCATCCCCCACCAGCCTGAGGCTCGTGGAGAAGATCACCCTCCAGCTGTTTGAGCTGAATCAGCACACCCTGTCTCAATGGTAAGTTTCGTCTCTTGACTGGACACTGATGACATTACACCTCGAAAAGCATAGTGTTGAGATGTCCATTAAGAATGACAACATCTCCATCGCTATACAGTTTGAGGTTAAAGGCTGAAAGAAAACGCACATAATCTACACAACTACCACAAACAAGTGACTGTGTTTTTGTTGAAACATAAAACTGACAATGTCATGCATCTGCTGTGTTTCAGGCACAACAAACGCCAGAAGGGGCAGGAGCAGGCTGTCCTTCAGCAGGGGTGGCACCCCTAAGCGCCAGCGCAGTGGACCCAGAGCCTCAACCGCAGTCGCACCCGCTGCTACAGGAGGGCATGACATACGGACACCAGCCGCATGTCTTTTCCATGCCCCCCAAACACCGCGGGACAGGCAAAGCAGCGGAAACGCCCTGGGGCCACGGCACAGACCGGTCCTGGACCACTCGGCCACATCCCACGTCGTCTCCTTCCACCTCTTCAGCTGCTCCCAGTTTTTACAATATCCAATTTATTATTTTAAGGCTTTCTCTCACAACTGCAACTTGCCAATATTGACTCAGGAGAGACGAAGGCAAGCACTCCCGTCCTCCGAAACCATTTTTTAAAAATATTTTTTATGGTGGTGCATTGTTGCTTTTTTCCGTTTTGTGTTCTCATGTACCCCAGCAAACCTGTATAGCATTTCGTTCAGCACAAGTTGGACTTTCCTCTGGTCAAAGCCCCCATGTGTAAAGCTGATCCCCATATTGAACCACAAGTGTAATGTAAACACTAAAATGTATATGTTATAATCTGTTTTGTTTGCTATGTTGAAAGCTGTATTGTTGAATTTGTCTTTCAATGTCATTAAATATTTCTAGTATGTTATTCATGTATTGCACTACCTGGTCCACTGTTTAAAAAGTATCAGTATCTCTGGACATCACTTTTCTCATAAACACGTTGGGTTTACCACTATGTCCTTGGATGTTAGGCTGGTGTAATCAAGACAGCCAGACAGGTGGGGTGAAACACTGAACACTGAAAAAAAGATCATCTTGTTGGTTGCATGAGATATGCCTTTAATTTCTATTCATTCAATGCAACAAAATAATTTCCTGTAATAAATATATATGTATGTAATCATTTCTGTTCATTCAATGTCACAGAATAATGTATTGTAATAAATATATATGTATGTAATAATGTGTATACATTCAATGCCACAGAATAATTTCCTGTAATACATATATATGTAATTGTTTGGTGTGGATTTAAACACTGAAATGCCTATATTCTAATCAGTTTTGTTCCAGATGTACCTGTTTTGTTTACTATGTTGAAAACTCTATTGTCTTTCAATGCAATTAAATATTTCTAGTTTACAAGTATGGTATTCATATTTCATACTACCTGCTCCACTGTTTAAAAAATATCAGTGTCTCTGGACATCACTCATAAACACAGTTTCTCATAAACACCTGCACTGAACACTGAAATAAAAGTTGTATACCTATTGGTTGCACGAGATATGCCTCTAATTTCCATTCATGCAATGTAACAGAACAATGTCCTGTAGTAAATTGTATGTAATTGCCTGGTGTGGATTTAATGCATTTTTCATCTGGTTTTATCTTTTTTTTTTTGTGCAAAAGTTAAGATTTATCAATAAAATGCATTCTTACTTTTAAGTACATTGTATTGCTTCATTTCATTTTAAAATGCCTGTAATAGAAAAGGAATTAGCAATACATAATAATTGATTTAAAAAAATCTTCTCCAGGGGTTTTCCTTACTGTTGACATCATTAATATATCATTATTGTTATTATTATAGTATTAGTAGTAGAATTATGCATACATTATGCTATCAATTTTATATTCTATAGCATCTTTCACAAAGACATAAACACTACATACTAGAATAAAAAAAAACGAATAAACTAGAATACTAGAATAAAACTAGAATAAAAACAAAACATTACACAATCTGTATTGTAAAAACATGACCCGTTTTCAAAATAAATGCATTTAAAAACAATACAGGGGCTGTAGGAAAGTGAAGGTTTGCATGTGATCTGGACGTTTATTTATTTGGAAAGGCGATACTTTTATATTATTGTATTAAGAGCGCATTTGCGCACCGGGTCACGTGACACACAGATTAATGTGGAAGTTTTTTTATTTTATTTCTTTTTCCAAGGCAGATACTGTCGATGCTGTGACTGTGGCTTTTTGAAAGCACTTGAGACGGCGCGTCGCGGGCCCGCTGAAAAGGTTGATCATGGCAGATAAACGGTAAGGGCGGATATGTGACGGGCAGATACGTGACTGATTACTGTATCTACATTTGGAGAAATGTCCTTTAATTGATCTGTGACGCTTATCATATTTAAAAATGATCTGCTCTAATCAACACTAATCATAATAGAAACTTGCCTTAGGATACTCTCAATGAAAAGATACACATTTTAAGCAATAACCAAACTCCATTTATTTCCAGATTTTTTAAAACACAGACTGAGAAAGAAAAAAAGATGCAAAGAGGAGAACAGAACCATCAGAAGCAATTACAGCCAGAAAAAAAGAGAAAAAAAAGACTGCTGAAAGAGCCTCAACAACAGTGGATGTGAGTAGATCTGCTTACAAAAAGACCCCAGAAAATGGTTTTCATTCTATGTTTGCAGTTTGCAGTTTCGATTTATTTCACTGTAGGTTGTAACTGTAGTATTTCTCAGCAATGTGCATGTGCTTTGGTGCTTTGATAACTCAGCATATAACTCGTGTCAGCAGATGCTGCAGACAAGAGCTGCTTATCGGCTATAAATAGGTTTTCAATATACCTTTGTTTCTCTTTTGGTATTTTTTTTCTAGCATTGTGTTTTAAAAACAGACAAATCACATATACAAGCAAGATTACTTTGATCTAACACAAGGCTGTAGTAACATTCCATTGAGTTGCATGAGCTCTGACAGTTCCATTGTGTCTGTAGTTTGTACAACTCTGTAGGGTTGAATTTAATAAACATGTATTTTTTTTAAGAAACATGCTTCCATTTACCAGCGTCTCAGCTCCAGTTACCATACTGGATTGTTGGTTTCTGTCAGGAATGGGGCACGTCTCTCTTCTGGAGGTTTCAGAGGCACATTCATTTCTCTTGCTCGTTTTTTGTTTGTTTGTTTTGCATGCAATAACAGGAGCTTTCAATACATTGATGAAAATAGACATGTCATGCTATTCATAGAACTTTAATTAGCCAAAATTGATTCATATGACTAAATACAATATACTAACCTTATGTTTTAAATTTTATTGGGATACGCATAGGCGGATTTACCCCCTTTTCCTTTGTGCCTTTTTCTGATTTACTTTCAAAAGTAGCAATGGGATACAATGAGTGCTATCAACTACACTGGTACAACACTACAATATAAATTATTGCTATCATTTATTGCAATTAACAAAGCCACATCCATGCAAACCCATAGTACTTTGTGTTCTGCATTAGCATTAAATAGCCCATTTTTTAAATGTTTCTTCAAATAATTCTAATTATAGTGGGTCAAGAATTGAGGCGGTTCTCAAGAATAAATAACCCCAAAATGTTAAAATTCGACCAAAATGGATTGCCTGAAACAATTACCTCTTTGGTCATAAATGTATTATTTTTAACGCTCAGCTTAATTTGCAATACGTCATCAGCACATAATTAAGAAGTGCTAATTGGTTATAGGAAAATCAAGGAAACTAATTTGCTTCTCACCAGGAATGAAAAATCCAGCAGTATATTTGTGGGGGCAAACAGTGCAATGGATCTGTAAGTTTTGTGTTATATTGACATTGCATTAAAATGTAGAGCACCTCTGAAATAAATTGTTTTGGAAGGCAGTGTGGTCCAGTGGTTAAAGAAAAGGGCTTGTAACCAGGAGGTGCCCAGTTCAAATCCCACCTCAGCCACTGACTCATTGTGTGACCCTGAGCAAGTCACTTAACCTCCTTGTGCTCCGTCTTTCGGGTGAGACGTAATTGTAAGTGACTCTGCAGCTGATGCATAGTTCACACACCCTAGTCTCTGTAAGTCGCCTTGGGTAAAGGCGTCTGCTAAATAAACAAATAATAATAAAATTATTTGTATTCTTTAACCTCTGATTAAAAAATTGCATTATATATTAATAGAAGAACTATCTATTTGCACAGGATTCTATTGCATCTAGTATTATTATTATTATTATTATTATTATTATTATTATTATTATTATTATTATTATTAGATTCAATTAATACAAAAAACAAAGTTAAACAGTAACTTCATAATTATTTAATATTCACATTCTGCATTTCTATGACAATGGTAGGTTTTGGTGCTAATATATCATTATTGTTGCAGTAGTAGTTGTTAGTTGTTTAGGTTATTTTAAAAAGACCCACAAATTCGCTTAAGTGAATTACAAAGGTTATGCCTCTCTCATTTAAGAGGTGCCAACAAGGAACTCTGCCTAAATCCACGAGAGAACAAGATACTAGTATCATCTCAAAAGAAAAGAACATACCAGCTTGTGCCTTTCAGCATTGTTATTGCACCAATTAATACCCAGTTTGGGCAAAGATCAAGGATCATCACTATAAAACATTGACATTTTAGGTATCTGACTCTTGGGCTGTCCACTCTCATCTCTGAAGTTCAATCACAGGGTGAATGGTCAACCAGAACAATCCATAGAGAAGAGGCATTGGCAAATTCTTGGATCCTGATGTTAAAATAATCATGACCCAATATAACGTGGAAGAAAAAAACCTCTAACCTCTAAGCTAACAGATACTGATGGTTAGCATTAAGTATATTTGTGTAATTGTGAGTACAGTATGTATTACAAGCATGTAACACAACATTACAATATAGAACATGCAATTCAATAAGCAAGGCAACGTCATCATTAAGCAATATAATATTTGAATGATATGATAGGATAGGTGTGACCCAGAATCTCCCTTTTCAGCCTGAAAGAACCCACCCTCGTATGAGGGGAGACCCTGAAAGGGACATGTTTTTGCAAAGGAAGCGGAGAGGTGGACGATAGGATGGAGGTAAGTCCCAAACGTTCAAGGTAAACCAATGAGGGAGGAAGAGAGGCTGTCATATTGCCTCAAGAAGACCAGCTTGCCTTTTAAAACACAAACACATTTTAAGCAGGAAACATTCAAAACTCAAATGTAGGGTCGGGGTATTCTTTTGAAGAATCGAATCAGTTAAGCAGTTCAGCTATTAGGGCTATCCATCTACATAAAAGATAAATCTAATTTACAAGGACAACCTAATGCATAGCTGGTGTCTGTAGTTTACAGGTGATGGAATTGCTACAGCCCAAGGGACAAAAGGTTATTACTTTTGCCTGAAAATGATTACAGATATTTCTTTCATACCCCCAAGTACAAATTGCACACGTAGTGTCTTGTTGAGTGTTGGTTCTGAATAATTTCCTGCATTTTTGTTTTACTTGCCTTTCAGTTTAGAAAACCCTTGATGACTACCTTTGAACTTTTATAGTTTGTTTGGTGCATTCTGAATCATTTTGCTACTAATTTATCTCCTCTCATTCAGGAGGGGAAACTTGCTATATTTCAGTTGGAACTGCAGACGTCAGCATGTGCAAACTGCTTGCCTGTTTATGTGAAAGTAGTTTTGGACAGCTTATTATAAAGAACTAAAGCACTTGGCAAGCAAAGTGTAGGTTCTGATTCCATTTTCAGCATTGCAGTTCCAAGCTAAGGGCCTGCACCAGTGACACTCAAAACATACCAGATTCCTCTCATTTAAGGAGCAGCATTACTCATTACGCAAGTTTATTTTGTGAAGGAATTACAGATTTGGTAATATTCCCAGCAACTTTGCAAGTAAAAGGTTCCAAGTATAAAACAAATACTCTTAAATGTGTTTATTTTACTACTAACGATTTTTAGAAAATCCATATACTAAAATGTAATCATTTAACTTTGACAGATGAGTCTATCCCACTTAAGTGTATATTGTTTAAGTGTATCCTGCCTAAGAGTATTCAACTCTAAAATCCCAAACCGTTACCAATGCTGCATCATTAAATTTACACCGTTCAAGTGTAACATTGTAAGTGTGCATTCCCGATTTCCTGTATAGCGGTGCTACTTTTTCTACAGTTAGCTGAGCACGTGCATTGTGAACCGACGAGGTCAGGAACTGGAATGCTTTCAATGCATTCCTACACTGAAATGGCTGCAAAAAAAAGAAAAGTGAAAGACTTGAGACTGTCAAGGACTAGGATGTGCTAAAATGAACACAGCATTTGTTAAAGGTACGTTGATAATGATTTTTGTTCAGTTTTCAGGCAGGCTAAAATGAAATGTAGAGGTGGGATGAGGCTATGAATGAATACAGTTTTCCGAGTTCTTGTCATTGTTTGGTTGAGTGTCCATGTCTTTATTTTGAATTTGTTATTTCTTCTTTGTTGTACTGTGCTTGTTGTAGTAAGGGTCATAATGGCGGCAGTTTATTTTTAAATGAAACCGACCAGGGAGTTTCACGTCATGGGAACACATATATTATAATAATATATTTTATGCACATACCTACATATGTAGATGAAGTTACAAGAATTTTTCAAAATAGTATTCTGTTTCAATGGCAACATAGAATATATGAAAATTCTTCTTCATCCAACAGTCAACCAATTAAATTAAACAACATGTTTTACCCAACATGTCAAGTGTATCATTTCGATTTTTAAGTAGTGTACAACATTTAATGCATAAAGAACCACCAGCATACATGAAATCAACTGCCCATGGGTCACCATGCTTCGAGGGGTGTATTGCACTGCTTACAGTACGCATGGTGCTGAGTTGGCAGCACGGGGTATTGAAGGCCTACCTATATTGATCATTTCAATTAACAGTGTTGGTATTTGTCCTTCATTATGTTGCTCAATGAGCCTGTGTTCATTTTCATATATTTTTATTTGTAACCCATTCACTCAAATTCATTTCAGATTGAACTTATTTTGCAAGGTGCATTCATGCACACTTGGAGTAAACCAATGTGTATGTGTGCCAGATCTACGTTTCTCTTTTCAGAAACTATTCTGTCACTGTTTTAAGAACCCTTTTATTTATTCTGCTTCATCCATTTTTTAACAACACGCAGCACTGAGGTTTACATAGTCAGAGTGTTGCGCAACACTTCTATTAGTTGATTCCAGTTTTCCACTAAAAGGTAGTCATTTGTGAGGTCACAGTGTGAGAAGAAATTACATTACACCAATTAGTTTTCCTAATGTCGCTTATAATTATTTTTAGTGGCCATTCTTTGGTAGCTAGATTAGGGTCACAACATGGATTTTGGATACGGGATTAAAGATATACAATTAACATGGAAATGTGGACTTCAATTGGAAATCTTGTACAGTTATACTTGTCTTTACTGTTCTGTACAAATCTGTTTATTTCCCCAAGGGCCAATTACTGTCCCATACGCATAAAACTCAAGATGATGCTTTAATCAATTCTATACCTTTTTGTGTTTTGAAAAGGAAACAGGAACCTTCATCCTGACTCTTATCTACTATTAAAAGAATGGGTTCCACATTTGACTGTTATACTTGAATGTGGAACTCATTCGTTTAATAGTGCATATGTGACACAGCATAGTTGAATGGCTGTTATCTTTCACATATTTACATATATAGGAGGCTGTGTGGTCCAGTGGTTAAAGAAATGGGTTTGTAACCCAGAGGTCCCCGGTTCAAATCCCACCTCAGCCACTGACTCATTGTGTGACCCTGAGCAAGTCACTTAACCTCCTTGTGCTCCGTCTTTCGGGTGAGACGTAGTTGTAAGTGACTCTGCAGCTGATGCATAGTTCACACACCCTAGTCTCTGTAAGTCGCCTTGGATAAAGGCGTCTGCTAAATAAACAATTCATTATATTTATTTGTTACTTTTATTACTTTTATTATTATAACTTTACACATTGATATGATATATAATATATATAATTGATTTGTATCACTTTCTACTGTAGTAGCTTCTCCACACAGTCCCCTTTTGTAATGCCCTCCTGTGTACCGTCTAATTGAATTATTGATAGCTGAGTTTGAACAGAGAGCAACTGGTTCTGAGGTGTACCTGCAGTGTAGGTAATATTTTTAGTAGCAAAGATAACAATGATTGGCTACTGAAACTCAACCTCTGAATAAACTGAACCTTGATAATAAGATACTGTAGAGTGTATGCACAGTATAAAGTCAAACGTTGTTTATATTTTTTTAGCTGAACAACAGGACGGTGATGATTTTAGAATCTTTTCACAGATTTCAAGATAGTTTGTTTTGCAATATGTGCTTCAGTAATCAAGAATATGAACTTACAGATGGTTGTCTGAGGTCTCTCTTTAGGTACAGGTGCAGTGTTTTCAATAATAAATAGTTTCAATGTACCCTCCTGCTGCTCTTTGCTCAATGCCTTGATTTGAACAATTAAGCGTCAGGTTTCTTGAAGTCAGTGAATGTTTTTCTTTTGTTGTTTTGTATGAAAAATCAAGGGGGAGGGAGAAACTTCCTCAAGGATTAGAGGTCTTTGTTGCTCCCTTTTTTTTATTTTTTCTGCTAACCAATCCTAGCTCAGTAGCTCTGTTTTAACAGGTGTGTGACTTACTCAGCGAACCATGAGTTAAAATAAATTGTCATCACTTCCATTTCAGTTCAACATCGCCAACTAATCTAAACATGTCACAAACACTTTTATACCTGGAAACCAAATGAAAAGCACTTGAAAAGAGATGCTAATTAAACAGAGTTCAAATAATCACCTGACAGGTGATTCCACAATGAAGCTGTGGATGCTGGTTTAGCTTTCATTGGGAATACCTTTGCTAAAGCTTACAATAGAGCCTAAAGTCAATCAAATGGGAAATATAACTGTTTTCTAGTTATGCACTAACAGACAAATACCTTGCCACAAGTACATCATCCTCTGGTTATTACAAAGCCAGAAGTAAAGTGCTGAAAGAACACATAATGGATAGGTGAGGAATATTTAAACACGAGAAAGAAATGCGCTGAGCTTTGTGGTGTAATAGGACTTTAACTGAATGACAGAAATAACAACAAGATCAAGAAAAAACACATTTGCCGTACCTTGTCACTATTCACCACATGAAAGTAATTTCACAAGGGTAACCAGCAGCTACCAGCTGTGTTTTTCTTTTCTATCTTTGTAATGGGATCATTACTCAAAATGTCTTGAAGTGCATTTACCCCAAGGATATACAGGGATTGGCATTTTCTAAACCTTCTAAAACTGCCAATTTGCAACACTTAAGAAAATAATCAAAACACTAACCAACCGTCTTTAAGTGTCCATTAAAGGTTTTCTGACAAGCTCGTGTGTACCGTAGCTAAGAGTTGAAGTGATGCTGCAAGCATGATGCAGAACACATGGTTCTGGCAGAGGGCGGGTGGCAGGGGGCAGGGGGCGGGGGGAGAGGGGGGTGCTTTTATGCCAACTTTTTGAGAGACAAAACTTCAATTCCACATTATTCATATTATTAATGTCCCAAAAGTAGAAGATTCTAACCAACTGGATGATATTGTATGGAAACAAAAATTGTGAAAGTTGTCTTTTTTATTACAACATTTTCTAATAGCACAACTGCTAAGACAATTGTATAAGCCTACAGTCTGCAGGCCATATTCCACATCATTACATTCAGGTCAAAGAAAAGGCGTGTCCTTTTGTAATAATTAATACAGCTAAAAAGCAACTTTAACAACTCTAATTTAACAGCTAAACTATCATTAAAATGCTAAATAGGCTTAAATTTAGACTTGAGCAAAGAGAGACATGGCTTCCCTAACGCATTGGGCAAGGCATTCTAAAGGATAGGGGGACTTGCAGCTACTTTAGTGTGGAGCATCAAGTGGCACATAGTACACATTTAGAAGCTTGGTGAGTTAATTAGGGCCAAATATTATACTTAATAAAAGGAAGACTTTGTCAAAAATCTGGAGTGGTCTTTGGAATCCCAACAAACACTGAGCTGCAGTATTGAAACCTGTAGGATTAAATAAATCATTATAAATCAGGTGTAAGAAATCAATCACAGTTACAGGTATGGATTTGTCAACACTCCAGTTCATCTCATCCTGTGTACAGGTGTCATGCTGTGCTTAAAATGAGCAAAAAACCCTCACATTAAGAGGGTGTGGGTAAAAATGGTCTCATTCATGAAAGTGCACACAGTAAATTGCTACACTATTTGCTGATACAGCTCCTGTTGAGATTATGAAGATCCACCCTCTTTGGATTTTAAATATCATGTAGCTGAACTGTTACAAAAAAAATTACAAAATGCAAAGTAAACAACCATTTCTTTCAAAATAATTTTACTCATTCAGTTTATCATATGCTTTTATTTTAAAGAAGTTGAACTCATCTGGGTTAAATACTGTAAATGCAAAATTGTACATTTTTTTGCCTTAAAGCAAGTGTGAATACCCCCTGACATACTATTCATCATCATTCTTCTCCACTGTATCCCAGTTATAATTTGGACGTCTGGTCACTTTAATTAGAGGCCTAACTGAATCTCCCACTAGACATCATTTTAATCACCTGCAGATGGGCTGTGCACAGATAACTTTTGTCCACTATGTACATACATAACCGTTGAGTCATTTTACAGGGGCTGATATAATGTTCAAGTCTGCAAAATTAGGACAAGCACATGTCTGCATATTTATTGCAGGCCTTAACACATTTTATTCAGGCCAACATCAGATAAAAATGAATGAAAGATTTGTGGTGTTCAGCTCCGTTGAGTTTTGTAGAAATTTTACATACAAATCTCTTTGCCACCCAGGTACAGTAGTTTAAGTGTGTTGATTCCAATTGAATTTGATTGGTTGCCTTCATTTTCATACGGGTTGATGCCTCTGTCTGATAAAAGTTACCGAGGTGCTTTGCAAGCAACTTGCATATAGTGAGGCACAGGAAAGGAGATATACAGAGTACAGTCGCACACACAGAAGCAGTGTAAAACAAGCCATCTTTTAAAATGTGACCTGAATCTTTCAATTCACATATTACTAATATACCGTGGCCTGGTACCGAGTAAGATAAACTGAACAATGGATTAGCTATTTGTATTTCCCTTTAATGTGTGTGTGTAAAACCTTACCTAAATGTAAAAGTAGTCAGTACCTACACTAACTCAGCTGTTCACGCTGGTCTCAGTTTTGACAACCTCAAACTCAACACTTCAGAACCTTCTAGATATCCGAGGGAACATAGAAACCTGATTTCAGTCCTAGCACCTTAGGAAGCATTGTGTTTATACTGGCTCACTCATGAATAAATAAATGCATAAATACAAAGTGGAAGAAAGGTGCTAGGATTGGCCAATACAAAGATGGCCATTATATAATAGACAGATTAGCTGTTGCAAAGAAAGGAAAGCAAATGCACCCATATAAAAAATACTACTACCATCTAAAACAATATAGTTTACTATAGTACAGTATTCTACTATTATAGGACATTACAGTGCTCTATGTGTTTCTGGATAATACTAATGTATTTGTATACACACATTCTTATTTACTTGTTTTTACAAAGTACTTGCTGTATGTGAAATGAGTATTATAAGAAAAAGCAATTCATTGAAATTCGTAACAAATATTTAATGAATGTGTATTTAATATCCTGGTGTCTCTAGGTATTGTTTCTTTTTTTTGTTGTTGCTTTGTTTCATATTCAGCTAATAGTAAGGTTTCCTGTTATTTTTTCTCTTTTAAGTCATCGAAGAATGCCTTTTATTAAGTCTATGTGGGTTTGCAAAGTTGAGGTCAGGATACTAGCTTAATGACAAATGTCGGTGTGACATAACTTTGACCTGTTTTGTGTGCCACTGCATTTCTTTTTTTATATATTTTAGAGTGCCCAATTATTTAACCTATTTATTTCTCCCCAATTTAGAATATCCAATTACATTCCCTCACCACGGCAATTCCCCACAACAGCTCAGGAGAACTGAAGGTCAGTGGGCGTCCTCTTTACAATTTGTGAAATCCAATACACAAACGTGTACAACCAATAATGATGTATTATCTAAAGTCAAGATTGAAGTACAGTAGAGACATCCCCACACACCACACCTGCCACTTTTCCAATTAAGCAGTGCAATGAAACAAGCAAGTCAGTGATAGTCATCCACCGCCACAACTTTAAATTCAAAATTAGAGCCATCAGCAAACAGGAACAAGTTGATCCCCATTCATAACAGCTGGACAAGCAGTTCTCTAGATACAGTATATGCAAAACTGGAAAATAACATGGAGAAAGACAGTTGGGCAGATAGACAAACAGCATGCATATACCCAGAGATATATATTGAGCCAATTTAAACTTTTACTGATTATGCCTGTATTCTGCAGTTTATATTTGCAGCCTTACAGTATATAGTATGCTTGATTCAAATCTTGTCCTGTAGCCTTAGATTTGATTCTTAAACTGTAGGAATGGTTGAAGGCTGTATCATATTATTTGTGGATATTATTTAAAGATCTTCATGATCTCACTGCCGGAAAATCATGTTCACTGAAACCAGAACCACCCTGTATTGTTTAGAGAACCTCATTACTTGACATATCCCATGTTGCAGCATCTCTGCAACATATATTTATCAGCATACTGAAATCCTGATCATGTTGTTATTATTCATAAATCCTCAATCAACTGGGGAATACAACAGAGACCCTTTCTCTGTTACAAGCCAGTGTTTCTAATGCTCTGAATTGAAATGAATGGCTATTGTGGGAACAGGAACCACAAGCAGTGCTGCAGGAGGGAACATGCAGAAGCGTGTTTACTCTGACTAATATATTTCCACGTATGAAAGGGTGACTGAAGGTTAGGCAGACTAAAGTAGTCACGCAAACAAATAGATTATGAATTGTAAGCATTGGACACTATTATTAACGCGTCATAAAAGCAAACAAAGATACAAAACAAAACTCACCCCTAGTATAGAAAAAGAGACTCTTGTGGCAGAGCCATGGGCGCACATGCTCAGTCAGGGGATTGATTGGTTGATAAACTGGCACATCAAACAGGGGCCCAGTTCTCTATCCCAGTCACATTCTCATGGGTGGAGCTGAGAAGAACTGGGGAGCCATTTACTGTACCTTCAGGGATTCCGCTAACAAATAAAGTATGGTGCATACAGCTGTTCTGTCAATTGAGAATTAAAGCCTTATTTTGTATAGTTGGGCATATATTATAACCCTAACCATAACCATGTTTTACTCCATCTGGTGGAGTAAAAGTTCTGAAGGCTCATATGTTATACAGTGAAGATACATCTTGGTTGGTCCCCACCACTGCTATCTCATTGTATGTTGGTGAAAGCCAAGTCCAGTATTAACATGGAGTAAATAACAGCTACTCTCATATAATAAACATTGCTGATGTTGTTGTTGTTGTTGGTAGTAGTCGTATTAGTATTGAGCATTCCTTTAAGGGGAGATTAAATGTTTTTTTTGTTGTTGTTGTTTTTTTAAACTCCACCACTACTTCCTTTAACAGCACATACTGTAACCTGTTTCAGATGCAAACTTCAAAATGTCAGTGTCCTCTGCAAAATCTAACAGTACCCGTCATATTAACTTGTGAACCAATATTTTATCCATATTGGGCCCGATTCTGATAACACGGGGGCAAGCACGAGGGCAACGCTCAAAGTCATTGTGGTAGCGCTACAGGCAGTGGTCTGTACCATGAGAGTGATTTTGATCAGATTTAGCGCCCGGTGCAAGAGTAATCCAACAGAATGTGTTTGCGCTACTCCAATCACTGCCGAGTGGGAGGTGAAATCAGATGCCCAATCGTGAGTCCGTAACATTCCCTTTAAGAAGCTGTTTGCGCTGATGCCAGGACGCTCATCAATGTTGAATTTAGAAAAAAGAATAAGCAGCGCTAGCTCTATGTTATCTGTATCCAAGACAAGAGACACCATCGCAGCATGAGGTGGAAGAAAAGAAAGAAAGCGTTTTAACAATCAGCCTTTTGGTGCGTTCCCCTTTAAGAGAGGCGGGCTGTGTGCATGTGTCAGTCACCTGCGTGAAGCAATCGAGAAAGCGTTTTTTGTGCAATGTGTTTATATGACAGAGCGCGCACTTGCAGATATTGGCGTGTTGTTTTAGCTTTTAAATGCATTTGAATTAAACAAAGCAAGGTTCATAAACGCAATTCTTACCGGCCGTTTGTTTAAAATAGCTGAAGCAATATTCAAACCGAGCTGCTTATCGGCTGTTGGCAATATCAACAAAGAGCGCTAAGTACCGTAGCAGAGATTTTAAGAAAGCAGAACCAGGGAGGCAGGGACTAGAGTTAAGAAAGAAGCCATCAGTTGCAGGTTACTGTACAGTTACTCTTTGTTTTGTAATTTTTTTTTGTTTGTTTTTTTGCGTGGAGATGGCTTATAACAAACCGCATAGCAACACTGTATTTATAACCTAATTAATCTCGTTTACGTTTGCTTACTTTTAAAGCAAAAAAAAAAATGTCCCCATGTTTAAAGCAGTTTGCGTGGTTTTTTTTGTTCACTAACCTATTTATGGATGTGTAAATGCTGTTTCTATAGATGTTCCGTAAATCCGACTTTTTTACATACCCCTATACCCCAGTCCACAGGAGGTCGGATATGCGACGTTGTACTGTACATTGATCTGCCTGTGATTAAATACATAACCTTTACAGTAATTAAAAAAACATAAAATATGGTTATAATGGCATATAATTATATTTAAACCATTAGTGCATATGTCTATGTATAATATGCTTTACATATTTACCTGTAGCTCAGTTATTATTTGTAACATTGAAAAATCCACACCAAATTTGTGTACATATAGTCTTTTTGTCTCGCTATACTGACACATTAACTATTTATACTTTTATACAGGGGTGAAATTTGCCATGACACAGAGGAAGAGCAGGAAGACCAACACTTCTGTCACATCAACTGCCCTAGAAGAGAGAACAATGGGAGAATGATGTGTATATACAGTACTGTGCAAAAGTTTTAGGCAGGTGTGAAAAAATGCTGTAAAGTAAGAATGCTTTCAAAAATAAACATGTTAATAGATTATATTTATCAATTAACTAAATGCAAAGTGAGAGAACAGAAGAAAAATCAAAATCAAATCCATATTTGGTGTGACCACCCTTTGCCTTCAAAACAGCATCAATTCTTCTAGGTACACTTGCACAAAGTCAGGGATTTTGTAGGCATATAGTCAGGTGTATGATTAAACAATTATACCAAACAGGTGCTAATGATCATCAATTCAATATGTAGGTTGAAACACAATCATTAACTGAAACAGAAACAGCTGTGTAGGAGGAATAAAACTGGGTGAGGAACAGCCAAACTCAGCTAACAAGGTGAGGTTGCTGAAGACAGTTTACTGTCAAAAGTCATACACCATGGCAAGACTGAGCACAGCAACAAGACACAAGGTAGTTATACTGCATCAGCAAGGTCTCTCCCAGGCAGAAATTTCAAGACAGACAGGGGTTTCCAGATGTGCTGTCCAAGCTCTTTGAAGAAGCACAAAGAAACGGGCAACGTTGAGGACCGTGAGACGCAGTGGTCGGCCAAGGAAACTTACTGCAGCAGATGAAAGACACATCATGCTTACTTCCCTTCAATCGGAAGATGTCCAGCAGTGCCATCAGCTCAGAATTGGCAGAAAACAGTGGGACCCTGGTACACCCATCTACTGTCCGGAGAAGTCTGGTCAGAAGTGGCCTTCATGGAAGACTTGCGGCCAAAAAGCCATACCTCCGACGTGGAAACAAGGCCAAGTGACTCAACTATGCACGAAAACACAGGAACTGGGGTGCAGAAAAGTGGCAGCAGGTGCTCTGGACTGATGAGTCAAAATTTGAAATATTTGGCTGTAGCAGAAGGCAGTTTGTTCGCCGAAGGGCTGGAGAGCGGTAAACGAATGAGTGTCTGCAGGCAACAGTGAAGCATGGTGGAGGTTCCTTGCAAGTTTGGGGCTGCATTTCTGCAAATGGAGTTGGGGATTTGGTCAGAATTAATGGTCTCCTCAATGCTGAGAAGTACAGGCAGATACTTATCCATCATGAAATACCATCAGGGAGGCATCTGATTGGCCCCAAATTTATTCTGCAGCATGACAACGACCTCAAACATACAGCGAAAGTCATTAAGAACTATCTTCAGCGTAAAGAAGAACAAGGAGTCCTGGAAGTGATGGTATGGCCCCCACAGAGCCCTGATCTCAACATCATCGAGTCTGTCTGGGATTACATGAAGAGAGAGAAGCAACTGAGGCTGCCTAAATCCACAGAAGAACTGTGGTTAGTTCTCCAGTTCTCCAGTCTTCAACAAAATACAAATGAATATATATTTAAAAGGAAATCTACTGTGTTTAATTGAACATTTGAGTTTATTTCATGTTCAGTTTAAGACATACCCATTTTATATTGTTTGTATGCACACCGAGATAAGACTGTGTCTTATAATCATTCTCTATGAAATTACTGTTTGTCTTAACTGTTATTTGGCATTTCTTAAACTAAAGTCAAGAGAGCCTTTTTGCCCCGAGCTGCAATGACATCAAGAACTATTGGGACAAACCGGCTAATAAACAGCACTGGCTGAATGTAGCTTTTGCAAACTTATTGTGGATAATCAAATTTGACTCACTGAATGTATCCTTGATCCTCCAATACCTGTAAAATGTTTAATCTCCAACCACTACAGTATATTCTACCCATGTTGCTGACAGCTATATCTTTTGTCACTTTCAGTTCTAGTAGGTCCTAAATGATACACATTGCATAACTAAAAGTTTTAAGAGAAAGATAAAACACAATGTAAAGATGAAGGTTTAAATGATTCTGTTTCCCATCTGTTCAAACATTAAAGCAAAAGTACCACAATAAATATTGATTTACTGTTGATATTAACCAGCACTGGTAAGCCTACTGATGGGTTAGAAATGTTAATATCAAGTCGAGGTGAAAGTATGAGAGCACATAAAAAAATTGAAAAAAGCTACTAATAAACTAAAGAAAAATACGTATGTCTGTTAAACAATTTTCAGTTTGTCTAACTAATAGCTGTACTATGAAAAACTGGCTTGTGTTTTCCACAGTTTAAACACAGGGACTCTTGAGAGAGTAATCATCCCTTTAGTTGTTTGGAGGATTACTTGAAAATAACAAGGCTTGATAATTATAAAGCATCTTCTTATCTCACTAACTGACCTGGGACCTGGTTTTCAAAACTTAAGCAGATTTTGAGTAAAATGATTCACTTTAATCACATTCAAAAGTATAAATCTGCTTTGCTTTTGTATTTCAATTTAAATGTATAAAATAAAGCAGTATTAACTCCTCAAATAAATCAACTTAAATGTAATGTTCTTTTTTGCTTAGTTAAGTTATGTAGTTGAAGTAAATATACAAAAATATATTATTATCTCTACAAAAGTTATCAAGCTTTAAAAACCAGGCCCCTGGTTTACAGTGTACAGGAGTTTGCTTCTACTACGGTATGATGCTGTATAAGCAGAATTCAGAAATAAGCAATCAAAGGCAACTCTTGAAACTGTATCTGGGGTCTAGCCATGCAGTATAGAAGAGCTAAGGGCATAAAGTGGAAGTTTTGTTACATTTCCTTTTTCCAACACAGTAGCTTTCAGTAAACAGGTCTGACCTGAATTAACTGTCATTTAGCCAATCAAAACAAGATGAGCATGCCAGGCCGCAATTTATTCTCCCTAATCTGGTTTCAATTCACAGGGAGGCGCATTACCGATGGGCTGCAGCATAAGAGCATAGCATGCAACAAGAGGAAATGCTTTTCTGTGTGCCCTAATTGCAAGGATTCCAACCACACACGCAATTACATGCTCCTCTGGTCCTCGTTATTAAAGGCTTCCTTTGTTTGATTATATCCTAAATTAGTTACATGTGTGAATGTTTTCTCTACAATATCACCCACAGCTGTCAGGATAAAGGGGCTCCATCATTGCATTAACCTCGCAATTAACCCTTATTACCAGGCTAGCACGACACAGGTGCACTGATATAGACCAGGGTTTTTCACCCTAATGGGGGCTGTGCACAAGCTACACATTGAACCTCCCCCACAGATGTCCTCTTGTTCCCTGAAAAAGAAGTTGTTTTTTTTTATTTCAGCAGTTGTTATAAGCTATACAGTAGCGGTAATATTGTATTTTTTTTAAAAAGAAAATAAATAGAAAATGTTGTCTTTCCTGAAAACTGTTTAAGTTCTTTATTTTTATGTTATAGATATATCCAAATTCACAAGGGCTGATAGAGTACCGATCTTCATGGGAAAGTCATAAGAGCAGAGCCAGTACCTATCAGTGGGAATCTTCATGGTATGCAGACCTGTGCATAGCTGCCACAGCAAAGGTGTGATCTAGTCTGCTACCCAATGCCTGTCTCCTAGTGATTGCAATGATCTCAAACCACAGAACTGCTTTGATTAACCGATGATGATATTCCTCTGAAAACCCAAGTTGGAAGCTTCTCTTGTACCTCTGTGGGTGTTGACCTGATCGGCCTCCAATGCCTTGAAGAGCTGGGGCTCTGCACCCAAATATTGTACCATTATACATTTTAAATGAACCTGCTTTTAGTGACTAGGGTAAAAGAAGAGGTTGAAGGGGCAGAATTATGTACTCTGCGGACAACATTAAAAATGGCTTAGCTTGAACTGTACCACGAGGCACCTCTGCTCAGCAGGAGCAGATCTGCATGCTGGACCACACTATCCTCAGCAAAATAGGGAGAAGTAAGAATGTATACTTCTGTGGCATACTGAATACACTGAGCTTTCATTAAAATCATTGAAATATAATAAAGCAAACAACACTAAACACAGATCGTATTTTTGTTTTTTTCCACATTTGATAATTTTTGGATGACTTTCTCTTTTCCCTGTAGTTTACTCCAAACGATATTAGAACAACTTGTGTATGCTATCATAGGTGAAAAATCATGCACTGAGTATTTAGACTAATCTATTTTAATATAAATGCATATATTGTACTGTACTTAAAATATATGCTAAATGATAAGAAAAAAATAAATAAAATTAAAAAAAAACACTTTTAAGGGTGTCCACCAACACACAAAGAATGTCACTTTTTAATATTGCAAAATGAGATGCTGCATTTTGATAACCATTATAGATACACTTTCAACTCTTCTTAAAGCATTGTTTGCAGGAGGTATAATAAACTCTTCTGTATTAGTTTTCATATATATATATATATATATATATATATATATATATATATATATATATATATATATATATATATATATATATAATTAACAATTTCCTCTGTAGCAATCATACTTTGTTGTTGGGAGGGTATTTAATGTATGACTTGTTCCCTTGCTCTGAGAGATAGAAGCTAAAAAGCCTTGTGTTCTTAAGTGTACATAATGCTGCGATACTTCAATAATCCATTAAAAAACAAAACAAAAAAAAAGAAAACAACCCAGAAGGTTGATAAGATGAATTACCTTTTTCATATATAATAAACCCTTGCCAGTGATAATCTGTTCAATAGAAAGCACACAGTAAGCAGGAGACAGAACAATGTATATGTGTAGAATTTGTAACGACTACGCCACCTTGGGTTTGGCAAGGACGAGGACCTTGATGACCGGGTAGATAGTAATTTCTCCTATGCAGGTTCCTTTTATCCCCGGGTTCCAATACACACACTGGAGCTTGGATAGGTAAAAACAATTTTTATTGTTTCTCAGCAGGGTAAAATAGAATACTAAAAACCACACAGCTACAAATTTAAAAAAAAAAAAAAGATTGGGAAAGCTGTGAAAAATAAAAACACCACACAGTCCCCTCCTGTTGGTAGTTCTCTAAAAAAAAAAGAAAAGGTTACTGGCCAAAATGGCGGATAAGCCAAAAAGGAGGAATCAGTCTCCGATAGCTCCGGGGAGTCCCAAGAGACCCGTCTCCCGACGTCCGCTTCTCAGCAGCACGAACCCGCCAAGAGACCTCACCACGCCCACTGCCCGGACCTCCAACACCTTCGATGAACCTGGAAAGGAGCGGGACAAAGAAAATTGCCGTCAGGAAATGTACACTCAGGTAAGTAAAATTACCACCTCTACCCAGGGGTTACTGTACCTGTTCATAATTCCACAGAGAGCAGTGGCTTTGTGGGGAGATGTCAGTTTGCTTACCTATTCCTTGTGTTTGTATTTATTTTTATATAGTTTTTTGTGTGATTTTAGCTCTTGAAATGTGAGTGACAATGACACTGACTACAGTCAGGCAATGTGCAGACAGACAGGCACCATGAGAGTATGCCATCATTGCAAGTACACCTCAATCCTAGGACTACTGTAAACCCTCTGCCATTGAGTCCTAGGCCTCTGATGGACAGAGCTATGTTTTTAACACACTGACTAATGTCCACTAGTGTCTTCGATGGACCAATCAAACACCTCAGCTAAAACTGAACCATGCTCCTCTAGAAGTGAAAGGCTAGTAAATGATCCTGCTGCAACACATTGCTCCCAAATCCTTTCCTCCAGTCAAACTGCTTCACAACCAGCAGCTTACTGTGCCTTCCAGCTTTTAAAAAGTGGATCCTGATACGTAAACGCCCCCATTGGAGCATCTGCTTCTTTCCAGCAACAGACTGAAAGTGTCATTTTCACATTTTCCATTTTTAATAATTATGCATAATCCTTTTTGGCGTGCATATTGATAAGACACAGCTGTCCGTTGTTTAACAGTGAGACTATTGTTGTGTGTGAGTGTGTGTGGTGTGACTGCACTGAGACTGCATTAGCACATGGTTAATTTAAATAGCATGGCAGACTATCTGAAAATATGGAAAGTAAAGGAAACCATTGTTAATACAGTAGAACATTTGACTACTTAGATCATTTAGTTCTACAGCCAACAAGTGCCAGTTTAGACTCAACCTAGGCTATATAGTTATCATAAATTAAACTACCAACCCTGATTATAAGAAAACTTCTCTGACGTGATTGAACCAGACAAAGAGTGTTTTAAAGCATCTACTGCTTTAACCTTTACTGTGAACATGTGTAGTACAGCAACGTATATCTTGTATAGGTTTTAATTGTATTTTTTAAGCAAATCATGTTGTAACAATGTTACCACAGTGAAGCACCATACAAAGTCGGAAAAATTTACTCCAATTCACCATTTGAAACATGTTTCCAATGTATAGTTCATTCTAGTTCTGTTGCATTGTATTTTAAAATATTTTATTTCAGTTCTCCATTGTTCTAAAAAAGCAGTCTGTGAGAAATCCCATTGCTTCTTTCAAGCTTTACAGTGCCTTCAGATTCAGATTTACAATGGAATGGAATTCAAGAGAAGGGTAGCTTTTTTTCCCAATGTATAAACTTGTGGTGGGTCAAAAAGTTCTTTCTTAAACCAATGAGCGGCTTGTATAAAGCTGGATTAGAATTAGCCCTGATCTTTGTTGCAGTTGCTCAGTAACTTCAAGTTTTTATACTTTGTTAATTTGTCATCAGTGTTGTGCAACTCTAGTGACAGTGTTTTGTATATACATTTACATTCAGCAACTGTATTATTTGATGTTTGATGAACTCCTGTGTGTTGCAGTGTAACATTTTTCTTTAGGGTTACCTAGTTTTTCCAGGGAGATATTAAAAATTAAAAAGAACATATTCCTCTATCATATAAACAATCTAACTTCACAGTTTTCTGCACCCCACATCTTTAAATCACCTCAATTTCTATGGCTTTAATTGTCACTTATTTTAGTAAATGTTTTATAATTAGCCTTTAGATAATGTTTTCATGTATAACAGTGGTTCATATTGTTTCTTTAAGCTGGTGGTAAATGCCAGGGGGCATGTGAGGGGCCGTGTTTATGAACATGCTAAATCACAGTACTGGATTTTCACCATTGGACCTGGATCTGTCGACATCTATCTAGATAACTTTAATATTCCTCTACCTTTTCATTTCCTCTACAAAACATCTGTCAACCTGTTGTTGTGAATACAACTGCTTTATTCAAACTTGCACAAACTGCTTGGTTTAGGCTGTATATGCGATGAAGAGCTGCAGAACAGTTTGCCCTGCATCTCACAAAAGTCATTATTCTTTAGGTCAGTTTAAAGAACTGAAGTGCAGGCAAGCCAACTTTGCAGAATTTCAGTATGTTTAACATACCTTTGTCAAGGGAGTGAGTATGAAAAAAAACAAACAGTGGCAGTACTTATAGGCTTTTGATGTCATGGCAACTACACTCACTTAGTTCTATTTAGATCTGTTAATGTGTTTGTGATGTAATTGACTGCATAGTTAATAATTTAACGATCTACTATTCCTTTCTATTTAAACCTTCAGGCATCATGGTATTCATTCTATTTATCCATGCATTTTCCTGTATTGTTCTGTATTCTACAGTATCTATTTGTATTTCTTCTAAAACTACAAATTGTAGATCATTCATGTTGTGTTAATTTTTTTGTAAAGTGTTGATTATATATATATATATATATATATATATATATATATATATATATATATATATATATATATATATATATTACTTCGAATGAAGGCCGCCCTCGAATAAACGCTGCTCTCAATAAAGAAAAGTAAAGGTATTTTTTTCTACCCCTGCTCAAAAAATAAAATTAAGAAACGCGCAACTCTGCCTATGTACATGACACCCCCGAAGAGACTGCAACCTCAATCCAGCATGTAATACAAATTAATGTACACCCACCTTAGTAAGCAAATGTTATTTTATAGTACAGTCCCGACAGACAACCCAAGATGAACTACTTACAGCACAGCAGTCCTTCACGTCTCATTTTTTTCCCAGCAGAGTTCAGTGCCAACACAGCAGGGGATAAAACAAGGGCTGTCTGTTTACCTCGTTGTCAGATTGGATGGTGAAAACTTAAACTCAGAGGAACTTAGAGCTTTGCCGGTCACTCTAAGCGCTATCCGAAAGCTGGCTGAAGATATCTTCTTGTAGGGGGTTTAGATGTTTTATTTTTTATTCAACTGGAATCTTACTCAGTCCTGTACAATTATATATAAAAAAAAACTCGCTTTCTATCTATGAGAAGATTTTGTTTCAGTTTACAAACAAGCAGGTAAATTACAGTGAGAAAAAAAAAATAACGGAGTAAGATTGTGGCAAAGTGGTAATTAGTAGCAGGTGTATAGCAGGTGTGGTGCGGATGCAGTAATCCTAAGAACAAACAGACAACAAAGTACAGGTGAAATGGTTCATTTAATGATTATTAATCCAATGGTCTGATGACCAGCCAGCAAATAATAATGAACTGGCAATACACTACAATGTGTTTTACACAGAAATGAAAAGGGTTGCAGTCCCTTAAATAATAAGCAGAGTACTAACACACACAATTAGACACACACATGATCACAAAGTGAGTGCTCTCAGTGCTTGTGGTGAAGTACAATATAATACATCCTATACTTGTGAACAAGTGCTGATAACAATGTTAATCGTGACTGTAGTGCAGTGTTGATCAGGTTTTGTGCTGGCCCTTGGCGACAGCTCCAGATTCGTGTTTAGCCGTCTAGTGCTATATATTATTATTATTAGGCTTCCAAGCCGTAGGCTGGGGAAGCCTATTGTTTTTGTTAGGATTATTATTATTATTATTATTATTATAATTATTTTATTTATTTTTTCTGCCAAAACATGCTCAAAAAACTCACGAAATTCAGTACACTGGTAGATGCCTATGGAGGATAGTCAGTGATATTCAGCAAATTTGCGCAAGTCACATGGTTCGGCAGCCATATTGGATTTTGCGGAATTTGTTAAAACGTCTATGTATCGGAAGGCGCTTACTGCAGAGTTCTGAAAATTGCTATACATGTTGAGGGTTAGTCCATGATTAACTATTGTTAATATGAAGCTGATTGGTTTGGTGGTTTGGCAACCACATTGATTAATGACAGAAAATTACCATAAAAATATAAAATCATCAAAATTCAAACATCTTCTTCTCTGAAACCGCTTATCTGATTGAAACAAAAATTGGAGTAAAACATCTCAGTATGGTCATCCGTTACACTTGTTCAAGGGAAGTTGCTACTGTGAAAATCATGGCGTCCACGCTGCATGACATCATCAACATACACAACTGGCTATAAAACTGCCTATAACTTCTTATCGACTGCACCAAAACGCACGAAATTTGACACGGATGTAGAGGACTATGGGATGTTGTGTCATGGTCAATATGGCAGCCTTTGGTCACATGGTGTGGCAGCCATCTTGGATTTAATGAAAAGTTTGGACAATTTTCAAAAGTCTTGTTCTCATGAACGGTAGATAGCACAGCTGTGAAAAATGTTGTACATAGTGCACTCATGTCCACAACTGATTCTTCTTCAGGAAAAATGGATCGGTCACATGGTGTGGCAGCTATGTTGGATTTTACGTAAAACGCTTAAACGACAACTCCTAATGAACCCTTTGGCCGATTGACGTGAATCTTGGGAATGGGTATCTTGGGTAATCTTGGGCATGGGCAGCAGTGTGGAGTATTGGTTAGAGCGCTGGACTCTTGACCGGAGGGTTGTGGGTTCAATCCCAGGTGGGGGGACACTGCTGCTGTGCCTTTGAGCAAGGTACTTTACCTAGATTGCGCCAGTACAAACCCAACTGTATAAATGGGTAATTGTATGTAAAAAATAATGTGATATCTTGTAACAATTGTAAGTCGCCCTGGATAAGGGCGTCTGCTAAGAAATAAATAATAATAATAATAATAATAAAGTATACGTTACAGTTGTGATGATAACGTTTCATCTATAATAACCAATGCGCTTAAATTTCACGATAACTGCTTGGAAGCTGTAATGTTGCTCGCAACTCTAGTTATTATTATTATTATTATTGTTGTTGTTTATTTAGCAGACGGCTTTATCCACTTACAACTACGTCTCACCCAAAAGACAGAGAACAAGGAGGTTAAGTAAGAACATAAGAAAGAACATAAGAAAGTTTACAAACGAGAGGATGCCATTCAGCCCATCTTGCTCGTTTGGTTGTTAGTAGCTTATTGATCCCAGAATCTCATCAAGCAGCTTCTTGAAGGATCCCAGGGTGTCAGCTTCAACAACATTACTGGGGAGTTGGTTCCAGACCCTCGCAATTCTCTGTGTAAAAAAGTGCCTCCTATTTTCTGTTCTGAATGCCCCTTTATCTAATCTCCATTTGTGACCCCTGGTCCTTGTTTCTTTTTTCAGGTCAAAAAAGTCCCCTGGGTTGACATTGTCTATACCTTTTAGGATTTTGAATGTTTGAATCACATCTCCGCGTAGTCTTCTTTGTTCAATTCTTTTAGCCTGTCTGCATACGACATGCCTTTTAAACCTGGGATAATTCTAATTGCTCTTCTTTGCACTCTTTCTAGAGCAGCAATATCCTTTTTGTAATGAGGTGACCAGAACTGAACACAATATTCTGGGTGAGGTCTTGCTAATGCATTGTAAAGTTTTAACATTACTTCCCTTGATTTAAATTCAACACTTCTCACAATATATCCGAGCATCTTGTTGGCCTTTTTTATAGCTTCCCCACATTGTCTAGATGAAGACATTTCTGAGTCAACATAAACTCCTAGGTCTTTTTCATAGTTCCCTTCAATTTCAGTATCTCCCATATGATATTTATAATGCACATTTTTATTGCCTGCATGCACTTTTCTCTATTAAATGTCATTTGCCATGTGTCTGCCCAGTTCTGAATGCTGTCTAGATCATTTTGAATGACCTTTGCTGCTGCAACAGTGTTTGACACTCCTACTATTTTTGTGTCGTCTGCAAATTTAACAAGTTTGCTTACTATACCAGAATCTAAATCATTAATGTAGATTAGGAATAGCAGAGGACCTAATACTTATACCTGTGATACACCACTGGTTACCTCACTCCATTTTGAGGTTTCTCCTCTAATCAGTACTTTCTGTTTTCTACATGTTAACCACTCCCTAATCCATGTGCATACATTTCCTTGAATCCCTACTGCGTTCAGTTTGAGAATTAATCTTTTATGCAGGACTTTGTCAAAAGCTTTCTGGAAATCTAAATAAACTATGTTGTATGCTTTGCAATTATCCATTGTCAATGTTGCATCCTCAAAAAAGTCAAGCAGGTTAGTTAGACACGATCTGCTTGTTCTAAAACCATGCTGACTGCCTCCCAGGATATTGTTACCATATAGGTAATTTTTCATTTTAGATCTTATTATAGTTTCCATAAGTTTACATATAATAGAAGTCAGGCTTATTGGTCTGTAGTTACCTGGTTTGGTTTTGTCTCCCTTTTTGTGGATCGGCATTATGTTTGCAATTTTCCAGTCTGTCAGTACAACCCCTGTGTCAAGAGACTGTTGCATGATCTTGGTTAGCCGTTTGTAAATAACTTCTTTAATTTCTTTGAGTACTATTGGGAGGATCTCATCCGGCCCAGGGAATTTGTTTATTTTAAGAGCTCATAATCCCTTTAACACTTCTGCTTCTGTTATGCTAAAGTTATTTAAAATTGGATAGGAACAGGTCGACATGTGAGGCATGTTGTCCGTGTCCTCCTTTGTAAAAACCTGTGAAAAGTAATCATTTAATATATTTGCTATTTTTTTTTCTTCATCTATGATTGTGCCATTTGTGTCTCTTAGACATTTAACCTCCTCTTTGAATGTTCTCTTGCTATTATAATATTGGAAAACATTTTGGAATTGGTTTTAGCCCCCTTAGCAATATTGATTTCTTTCTCTCTCTTGGCCTTTCTAACTTCCTTTTTGACTTGTGTTTGCAGTTCCAAGTACTCTTTCTGTGTACTTGGTTTCTGGTCCCTTTTAAACGCTCTGAAAAGTGCCTTTTTTGCTGAATATTTTTTTTAATTGATCTATTAAACCATTTTGGCCATTTTGTTTTAGATTTAGATTTGTCTACTTTTGGGATGTAATTGTTTTATGCCTCTAGTACTACATTTTTAAAACAGCCATCCTTTTTCTGTGGATGTTTTCTATTTTACTCCAATCTACTTCTGTTAGTCTCTGTTTCATACCTTCATAGTTTGCTTTTCTAAAATTGGAAACCTTAGCTTTAGTCATTACTTTTGGGGTTTTAAAAAATACTTCAAATGAGACCATGTTGTGGTCTGAGTTTGCCAATGGCTCTCTGACCTCTGTTTTAGTTATTCTGTCTTCGTTATTTGAAAAGACTAAATCAAGGCATGCCTCCCCTCTAGTCGGTGCCTTGACAAATTGCGTTAGGAAGCAGTCATTTGTCATTTCCACCATTTCAGTTTCGTCCGTCGTGCTCCCCACCCGGTTCTCCCATTTTATACTGGGGAAGTTGAAATCCCCCATTAGTATGGCTTCTCCTTTGCTACACGCATTTCTAATGTCATTGTATAACAGATTATTTTGCTCAGTGTCTGAATTTGGCGGTCTATAGCATGCACCTATTATTATGCCCTTTGAATTTTTGTTCATTATTCTGACCCATATTGATTCGGCATTGTTTTCTTTGTCCAGATTTAACACCTAGGCTTCAAGACTATTTCTTATGTATAGCGCTACCCCTCCGCCTCTTCTGTCTTGCCTGTCTTTCCTATACAGTGTGTACCCACTAATATTATATTCGTCTCCATCACTCTCAGACAACCAAGTTTCTGTAACATCTATCACATCGTAGTTACTTGTTAGTGCAGTAGCTTCAAGTTCTAACATTTTGTTTCTCAGACTATTAGCATTAAGATAAATACATTTAATAGTTGTCTTACCTGAGTTGTTGCCCTTGTTTTGATGTGGTCTCCCTTCTGTTTTTTTGTTCCCCCGCCTTCCTTTCTAGTTTAAATGCTTCTGGACCTCCTCAAGGATCCTTTCTCCGAGTAGATTGGTTCCCTTTCTGTTTAAGTGCAGTCCGTCCCACCTATATAGATAGTCCTTGTTGTAGAATGTGCTCCAATGTTCAAGAAAGGTGAAGCCTTCTTGTGTGCACCACGATTTCAGCCATGCATTTTGATTTTGTATTTCCAGTTGTCCATATGGTCCTTTGCAAGGTGCCGGCAGTATCCCAGAAAATACCACAGTTTTGGTCTTGTCTTTTAATTTCCTTCCTAGCTCTATGAATTTGTTTTGCAGGGATCTTGGCCTGTGACTTGCTCAGGGTCACACAATGAGTCAGTGGCTGAGGTGGGATTTGAA
Organism: Acipenser oxyrinchus oxyrinchus; assembly: GCA_030684275.1. Classification (NCBI taxonomy): domain Eukaryota; kingdom Metazoa; phylum Chordata; class Actinopteri; order Acipenseriformes; family Acipenseridae; genus Acipenser; species Acipenser oxyrinchus. The sequence goes on from CM060249.1 coordinate 94,560,712, forward strand.
CCGGGGACCTCCTTGTTACAAGCCCTTTTGTTTAACCACTGGACCACACAGCCTCCTAATAAATGCCCTTTAAAAACCACACACAAACTCACAACAAATAGAAACAGTTAAAAATGAGGGAGAACCTAAAAAAATACAAACTGAGGTAATCCCCGCCTGTTGGTAAAAGTCTCTATATATATATATATATATATATATATATATATATATATAAATAACATTTGTGCTTAGCTGCCACACAGAGTCCAGTAAAAGTATTGGAATTCTGATTAAAGTTGTTTCCCAAACCGCTCAGCTTCTCACTCGTCCTGACATCCACTGTCCCACGTATCGAACCGCCAATGGACCTAACTGCAAAGATACGCAGACCCACTGAAGAAGATGAAGATGGAGATTCCAGGAAACCTGGGAGGGGGAAGCAGGGGTAAAGAAGGATACTGTCAGAAACATGTACAATGGTAAGTAAAGCTTTCTCATACACTCCTGTGTTCCAGCTGGTTACTTCCCCTTAGCTTATCTCTGACTCTTGTGTATCTCTCTCTCTGGTTCTGGAACCCGACTGTTGCACCCTAGACTGGACCACTGGGCTTCGACCCTCAACGGTGGACAGGTAAGTATCACCCTGGAATGGACCCCTGGACCTCGATCTCCGACATGGAACCGGTAAGTATCACCCTGGTGGGCTTCAAGCGTACCCTGACAGAACACAGAGCCGATTCAGGGTGGATAAATATAAGTTATGGATATACAGTTTATAATATATCAAAGTCTCCAAAAAATAAGCAAATAATAATGAACGTCACTTCCCTTCTCCCTCTTCACTGGTCACAGGACTTCTGGCACCGTCTGCCCAAACCTGGACAGCCCCCTATAGCCAGAATCCTTCTTTCAGGGTAGCCAAGACTCTCTTCCTTCTTCCTTCTCTTCCGTCCGTTTAACGATTCCAGCAACCAGTTTTCCTTCAGCAGCCACAACCAGACTGCTTCCCTACACCGCTTGCTTCCTCCTTCCTGTCCTTCCTCATGCAGATGGTAAAATAGTGTGCACACAAAAATAAACAGTGATTTAAACATGCAGATTACAAAGAGCAACAACAAAAAGAAAATACAAAAAAAAAAGCAAATCAGGTAAGTGTACATCATAAACGAAAAACACAATAATAAATCATTTCAGTGCACAAAATAATAGTAATCAATAAAACATCACTTGTGACAGACTACTTCCAGATTCTGCTTCAAACTACATTTCCGAGTTCACCTGCATCTTTTCATTAAAAACAACAGCCAGCAGGCTGTGTTTCTATAAAAAAAGACACAGCTGTGAAAACAAGGGGAACTCTGACTGTAAAAGTGTCTCAGCTGCAGAATGGCAGCCAAGACAAACAGATCGGTCCGTCTTTATAGCAGAACGGTGAATGCTTTAGCTGCTGCAGTAATCAGTAAATCAGATACAGCAACAGTCAGGATAAAGTTTGACTAAGTTTAAAATACACAATATAGCTTTAATGCAGTCAGCAGTGCATAACGTGTAGAAGAGCACCGTCATCTAGGCTCACCAGGTAAAGGCACTGCCACAGGGTTTGCAGGGTGTTGTGCAATCGGGGAACACAGGTTGTGCCTTTGTCGATCATGACTGGAGATCTCAAAGGGACCTTTGCATTCGCCCTGTTAGCATGAAGGGACTGCTTCACCTCAGCACACTACAGCAGCTCCAAGTGGACCTCAGCCAGCATTTGCAGAGCTTGCCTCCAGAGGAAAATAGCTTGCAGACATCCACTGTCGAGATCCTGGGTGTAAAGAGAGGGTTGACTTGGCAGTAGGATCCCCACTGACCTTCAGAGCTTCTGAGCTGTTGTGAGGGGTTGCTGCGGTGAGGGAATATATTTTAACAGTCTAAATTAGGGAGAAAAACTGAGGTAAAAAAGATAATTTAAAACATTAAAAGCACTTGCATTTATAGCAACTGCAGTGAAATTGTGGTAAAATGCAACAACCAGCAGTAGGTCATAACATCTGTCTTGCTAGCCTCTTTTATTTGGTAAAAATAAAGCATGGAACATGTTTGACAATCATAATGGATAGTCCTTCATTTCAAGAACAGGTTTACCAATTGATTTATGGGCTTTACATCCATTAAAATGCAGTAAATCAATTTACACAGCAATAATTGTATGGCATGCCATGGTATCAGAGGCCATGTCTACATACATCACTATTGTCATGATATTTTGGAGTGCCAGAGCCCAGCGTTATAGTACAGTACAACAGCTTTACATACTATAGTTCTGGTTTCAGCCCCTTCAGCGCGCTCTTTCTCATGATTTATAACTACAGTGGAGCAATTAAGACATCACAAATATTTCTGCTTTTTTTCAGAGTAAAGAATGCAGATAAATGCAGTAATGTGAATTAAGCAACAAAAGTACTATTGCACACTTGTAATTGGATTGGTATCATCCTTTAAATGATACTTGATTTGTATTTGCTTACGATTGTAAGTCGCCCTGGATAAGGGCGTCTGCTAAGAAATAAATAATAATAATAATAATAATCTGTACTGAGGTCAGGTGACAATTGGAACACTGCTAATAGTGCACATGTTCTTCACGTCTAGGATGTTTTGTACAATATTAATCATGAAATACTGTATGGCTTTGGACCAGACTTTTATAACAGGCCTACATTTTGTGTGATAATGCTGCTTTTTAAGACAGCATGTTGACAAATCCTACAGTATTACTGTTCTACTATTATTTCAAAAAGATAACTTGATAGCAAATAAGATGCACATGGACAATTTTAGTTTAATAACTTTGCAGAATTGCAGTTACTGTGTATAGTGAAATGCATTAGTTGCAGTTCAACTGCAGTCTATCTGCGCTCTGATATTTTTATCTTCTGAACTCTCACTACATCTGCTGTTCATATGGGAGTGGGCAAAACATACTGTATTCTAACCTGTCTATAACTTAATGCAACAGTCACTCCTTTGTTACCATCTTTTTGATCAACATTATACAAGCTAAGTGAACATACTCAGAGCTTGCTTAAGAAATACTATCCCAAACCACTTTGACACATAAGTTATATCAAGTACAAGATTACACACCAATGTGTGGCTGGTGTCTTTGGGTACTAATGTACCAGAACCTCCCCTGAGACAGGTCACTATACCGATACTGGGGATGCACACCCATTATATTGTCTATGTGTTACCTTAACTGAATAGGAACTGTGAAGAATGAGGGATTGTTTCATTCTCCCATCATTCTGACTCAAACAATGTCAGAAAGTCATTAGGAAATAATTACCGGTAACTGAAATCAATTCTGCCTTGCATGAAGTCAATTATATTCATGTTTGTTTAATGCAGAAGGATCTGTTTTTAAACTTGAATGCCTGATAAATAAAGCTGAGAGTTTAGTACTGCAGTAGCATCAGGGTAGCAGTCACAAAGGGTTTCCTTCAATTTCTCTTCCTTAGCAAACTTCCTCATGGAAGGTTAGAAATGAATGGAAGAGACCCATTTGGATTGCTGCACCACAACTCTGCTGGTAGGGTCTCATTTATACAGTAATATCAATTGCTTTACTGATCAATCAATAACTTGATTTATAGCAGCTCTCTTTGCCTGGGGCCACATGACTCATGACATGACAAACCTCTGGTCTCAGGGCTGAGGGAGGATACTGTACTGTAAACACGTGCGCTTTTCAACTCGGAATTAAGAAACGATAAAAAAATACAATACATTACACCTTTCTAGGAACAAATTGTTTAAAGTTTATTTTTAGCAATAACGTACAGTATGTACAGTATTATGATTGAATGTTACAGATGTACCCAACTGACCCTGAAACAATGGGCACCATCAGCTAGCTCTGGTTACCTGTACTGCTGCTACACATCTATTCCGTTGTATCTGATTGTTACCTTTACAAATGCAATGAACGAGAACAATATTAATGGGTCTTGCTGAAAGGTAAACAGCTAAATAAGCTGTGATGGACTCTGGGAGGACGTGATGAATGTGGGAACGTAAACAGGTTCGTTTTTGTAAACCCAATGCACTTGTGTCTATTATACACCCAATACTATACCGATAAACAAAATATTTAGTACTATGTTTCTGTGGTAGACATTTATATACAGTATATAAGGTGGGCATCCTCTACTGATTTCCATTTGTTTACAGTGCAGTGTTGTATTAAGGGTAGTGTTTCAGTATGGTGAAGAAACAAATCCACAACATGTTTTATGTCAGGTTGTTCACATTGATTTTGTTGCTCGTGGACAACAATATTTGCCTATGTTTGAAACTAATACCTCTTGGTTACATACGTTACCATCCATTATGGTAATGATACATTAATTACTATAACCAGAAGATGAACAGGCTAGTTTATTGTTATTATTATTATTATTATTATTATTATTATTATTATTATTATTATTATTATTATTATTCAACACAACATAATTCCACAACCATTTTAGGTAGTTAAGTTTAATATGTGTACAAATGATATCATTTGAAATATGATCTTTCATTTTCAATTATCAATGCCAAAACAGTTGTAACTAAATTCACTTGCTTATTTGTTGTTATCAACTGGGATGGTTACTTCACTGTACGAAGACTAAGGTGATGTCATTATTTTGATGGTTGCTAAGGGTATTTCTATAAATATGTATGCTCTTTCTAAAGACTGGGAGTGCATTCCAGAAGACTGATTCAATGTGAGAAGTCAAACTTAATTCAGCAATGAAGTGTTCCCTTCATTACGAATTATACTGTATAGACTGGTGAACTGGTCCTCTATGAACACTTGATGACTTAAACATACTGTAGGTTTAATATCTTCTGAAGCACGTATTGCTGAAATTCCTCACAACCTCTTTTTTGTCTGATGATTTGCTATGATTGTGGTTGGCTCCTGCGATTATAATGTTATGAGTGATCTGCAGTATGCTAGTTTATGGTTGATGCATGAGAAGTCTGGGGATTGATTGTGAAAACCAAGTTAAAACAACTAGGAGACTTTTATGCTTTATGGATACAACCCTATAAGCTATATCATGCCAGTTAAAAACATACAGCAACTGTAAATAGTTAACATTAGATACCAGCATTATCTTTTTAGGTCTGGTGTCACGCATTCAGTAAATGATGGATATTCTTCTGTTATGTATTTATATACACAACATAATTACAGTCTCTTTACCACAAGACTGATGTAAGTTTATTAAAATGTTGGTTTTGACAATAGAATTAAAATTATTTTTATTAAAAAAAACAAAGAAGTGTCTCCTTAACTTCATTATGAGCACATGCTCAATTCTCTAGCCACAATCCTTTCCTCATCAGTAGAAATGAAAGGCTCATTCTACTGTAAAACCTGGTAGTCACTATTTCTATTATGGGAGGTCATTCCAATGAAAATAGAGAAATATTTTTGCAGTGACACACTAGACATCAGTATTGATACAGTAGCTTGTGTTTGTAAGCTAGGTTCTCAGAGTTTAAAGCCTGACAACATCCTTCTTCAAGTCAGTCAAGCAGTTAAGAAATTAACTACATACTGTACTGATCTGTGAGTGTACGGGGTAAGACAATAGGACCTAAACCTAAAAAGATTAGAATTCTGAGCCATTAGAAAAAAAACGTGTGGCCCTGTCAACTAGAACTGAATGAATCTATTGTGACCAGCAGAGTTTGTGATTGAGACAGTTGCCTGGACAGGGCCACCCTTTAAACCTTAGCTGAACTGCTAGAACGGTACTTTAATGGAAGTCTACCCAGAGTTGCTCAGATCAGTCCAGAAGTAGTCTTTCAAAAGCCTCAGCCTTTAAATGTACATCATCTTAAAGGTCTGCCTAAAAGCATTCTATTAAAACATAAAAAGAAACAGTTTCTAATTTAAAAAGGGGGTGAAATGCAATGCTGATTGATTACAGAACCTCAGGGTTGCCATACTTGAGCTTTCAGTCTGGTACATGTCTGTGCGATTGCAGGGTTTCAGTTAATTTGATGCTACAGGAAATGTAATGCATTTTTTTCAGCAAACTTCTAGAGTTCTGTAAAATGCTATTTTAGGCTCTTGCTTTGCTTGAAGCTTCCTGCGTAGTCCTTAGTTATTAAACAAAGGAACATAAAACAGGGAGGCCTTTCATATGCATGATAAAGGCAAATGTACGCTTTAAGCTCTATTACCCTTATCTTAATTCTACGCATTTTTCCAAAACTTATTTACGTAAATTACTTCCGCTTTTTTCAGTTACATTTCTTAATTTCTTATTTATTTCTTTAAAATTCAGCTTTCGGGAGTTATTAAAAAGGACATGTTGCTGGCATAGTTAGCAAGCACAGTACTGATGCAAGAAGAAAAAAATAATAGAGAATTACTCATACAGTAACAAATATAGCAGTGTATTAAACAGGTAAAGAATATAATTATATGTAATTTTAGATAATAGAGATTATTTAAAGTATTAGTATTAAATTAACTGTTTTTAAGTGTGCTACAATAATTCTAAATACATTGGCCAACATGAGTATAACATAGTCAGATAAAAAATAATTTCCCATCCAGTTACACAGTTAAAAATATCCCAATTAGATATCTCTTCGCTGTAGAATGAAATGAATGTAATACATGTGAAGGTAATTATTAGGGTAGAACAGCTTTGTTTGATTGTTCTGAATGAGAATATCCCCCTTTGCTGGAGCGAGAGCAGTGAGGCTCATCCCCAGGCACTGCTACTTTACAGTTATTTTCTAAAATGAAATAGACGAGCAGATCCCTAGAACTGATCGGCAGCGAGTGAAATTTAACTCCCAAAGCCTCTACGCCCTTGAGTACTAATTATGTTCTTTGTTATGTAAGATGGTTTTTGGAGTCAGTAAATATAAATACCTGAAACATGAGAGGCGTGCCTTTAAGAGAACCTGAGGCATGAATGCCTGGCGATTAGCATGCTGTGACCTTTCACTGTCACTGTTATATCTTTCATAATTGTTAGATAGAAATTATAATATATATTTTTATCGATTATATAAACTTTTTTAAACGGTCATTTCATTTTCTTTAACAGCCAATATATTTAAACACTCTTAAAGGAATGTTAACTTTACATTCTTACAGTTTATTAACATTAATAATTACTGCTGCCCTTTTACTGCGCTGCGAATATTTGAATATTTGAGTTCTTGATTTTCTTTTGCTTTTTATGTTAGTTCAAGATATGCAGAAATTTCAAATACAACACTACAGATAAGCTGCTGTATCCTGGTACCTGAATGCAGCTGGACCATCATTATTGAGTTTCAACACATGACGTGATACAGTACCAAGAAGCTGCAGTCTTCTATCTTCATAATCCAAATTGACATGTACAATACAAACAAAGGGAACAGGTTATGGAAATGAACAAGTATTTCTTCTTTTCATGATCAACATCACATTTCAGGATGACATCACCGTGTAATAAAATAGCGGGGCTGCTTGTCCTTCTCATCTTCCACAGACTGCTGACAACCTGGCCCATCACATGATATTCTCTGCATCTATTTCCGTGGATTTTCAGTAGACACACTGAAGTTTTCAGCAGACAAACTGAAGACCTGAGAAGGAATCAGTGTCCCTTGTTACCATGCAGCTGCTCTAACCAAGAATCACAGAATGATTACCAAGAGATGGGCATGCAAGTTGAAGAAATGTGATACAAAAAATTGCATGACTTACTTGTGTGAGTCATTCATGCAGCCGAGTGTTGAAAGCAGCTGCTGTCAATGTTTGTAAGGGTGTCAGTACCCTTGGCAACCACACCATGTCATCAGCAGATTGCAAATGATAATCAGTTAGACTTTATCGTTGAAATATATATATATATATATATATATATATATATATATATATATATATATATATATATATATATATATATATTTTAGCTCAAAGAGCCAGCTGCCCTATATATATATTGTGAAAGATCCATAGCACTCACGGGTTCGTTGCCCCTTTAAAAATAGACCCAACACACAGAAATGGATTTTTCAAGCGCGGTTGCGCTGATTTTTTTTTAATAAACACACAAACAAAACAAAACACAAAATAAACACCTAGCTCTAAATGAGCACTGACTACTCACGCAGGAACCTAAACTGATACGCAGGACAGCTAAGCCGTTTACCTGCAATAAACACAATCTCTCTCTCAATACACTTACTTGACTGCCTGGAAGCAGAGCTCTCCTTTCTGCCTCCTTCGCCTCAGCAGCCCTGAGCAAACTGACTGTTCTCTTTTTATACCCTGCACCTGGCTCTAATTTAATAATAAGCACCAGGTGCAGGGGATGATTAATAATAAAACAATTAACAAATCAATTAAACAATAAAGTAAACTAACAACAAAGGTGCCTGAGCACACATCCTGCCCAGGGAGGATTTTAACCCCCCTCCCTGCTGTCTTACACATCCCCCCCCTTGTCTTTTCAAGACACCGGCCACTCGACGGCCACCTCCCTCCACCCTTAAAAGACCACCCACCCTCAAGTCCAGCAATGTCCATTGCCGCCCTCTTCCACGGGCGGGCTTGAGGGTGGGTCGGTCCCGCGACCCGGCGACACGGGACCCCACCGGGATGACAGGGCCGACTGCAGCGACGGCCGGGACACCGGAGACTGCAGCATCGGGCAGAGGTCTTCACCTGGGGACCGGCGTAGCGATGTCCGATCACCCAGGGGGAGCGAAGCAGCGAACAGGGGGAGCACTAGCGACGTCTGGCAGCAGCCCAGCGACGTCTGGGTGATTGGTGAGAGCAGAGTGGGGAACCAGGTGTAGAGCTGTGGCCGATGGTGTAGGCTCCTGGGTTCCAGGTCTAGCACCGGGAGGTCTAGGCAGACCGGCAGGGTGTCCAGGAGCAAAGGGTAGGGACCGTACCCGGCAGCACGGACTGGTTTCCAGGGTGGTGGTGGGGCTGTGGTGGACTCCTCACCTCCACTGGCTCCGAGGCGGCAACTCCACCCCTCTGGCTCCCGAGACAGCAGCTCCTCCCCTCTGGCTCTCGGGACGGCAGCTCCACCCCTCTGGCTCTCGGGACGGCAGCTCCACCCCCTCTGGCTCTTGGGACGGCAGCTCAACCCCCTCTGGCTCAGGTGCTGGCCACACTATTTTCTCCAGCACCTGTTGCAGCTCTGAAAGCTCCGGTTCTGGCAGCCCCAGCTCTTGTCTCAATCTTCAGTTGCTCTCCCGCTGCCTGCGAGTCATCTCCTGCATCTCCTTTGTGGACTTGTTGAGAGTCCTTATCAGCTCTGCAATGTCCATTTTCTGGGTCGTAGTGGCGCCCACACTTTCTGACACCAAATGTGAAAGATCCATAGCACTCACGGGTTCGTTGCCCCTTTAAAAATAGACCCAACACACAGAAATGGATTTTTCAAACACAAAATAAACACCTAGCTCTAAATGAGCACTGACTACTCACGGAGGAACCTAAACTGATACGCAGGACAGCTAAGCCGTTTACCTGCAATAAACACAATCTCTCTCTCAATACACTCACTTGACTGCCTGGAAGCAGAGCACTCCTTTCTGCCTCCTTCTCCATCACAGCCCTGAGCAAACTGACTGTTCTCTTTTTATACCCTGCACCTGGCTCTAATTTAATAATAAGCACCAGGTGCAGGGGATGATTAATAATAAAACAATTAACAAATCAATTAAACAATAAAGTAAACTAACAACAAAGATGCCTGCGCACACATCCTACCCAGGGAGGATTTTAACCCCCCTCCCTGCTGTCTTACAATATATATACAGGTAGTGGACAAAAAAATGGAAACACCAATGTAAAACACTTAATAGGGCATTGGGCCACTATGATATCCCGCTCTGTGGAGTTCTCGCAGACCATTTATGATGAAATTGGCTGCTCGCACCCCAAGTTGAAATTTGCAGTCAATTGATCTGCAGTTGCTCACCTGTTTTGCCTTGCACTTCGAATTAATGCACGGATATCACGATCCTGGAGTATGCGCTTCCGGCCACTGTTGCTCTTTGCTGATGATGTCTTTCCCTCGGAGTTCCATGCCGACATCACCTTAGACACCGTTACTCGTGAAACATAAGCAAGTTGAGCTGTCTTGGTCACTGAAGCTCCTGCCAAACGCGCCCCAACAATCACCCATCTATCAAAGTCACTGAGGTCTCCTCTTGCAGCCATGCTAGCCATAATTATAGGCAACCAGGCCTGTCCAGCATTTTTGTACATGTACCCGAAGCATGCTGGGATGTTATTTGCTTAATTAACACATGAGCCACATCTGTGTGGAAGCCCTTGCTTACTTGGTGTCCCTCATTTACCCAGGTGTTTCCATTTTTTTGTCGACTACATATATATATATATATATATATATATATATATATATATATATATAACAATAAACTTAGTAAAACAGCAACAAATAAAGGGCTATAAGGGGTATTTGAAAGAAGAGCAACTATTAGTAGAGGTACTAAGTAGTCTGTGGCTCGGCTGTTGTTAGAAGCTCATACAGCACATGCCGGTTACGGTCAGATTTACTAGATTTATTTGTTATTTGTGTAAGACTTTGAGGACTTCATGTGGGTTTAGAAAATGTAGACCATTCCAGATATTGTCTTCAAGAAGGTGATTTCACAGAGTCCAACATTGCAGACATTGAACATTAACTCACTGACTGTTAAACAAGCTGCATAATGTGAGCACACTACCACAAATCTTGCTTTCTTCTCGAGGGCGGAACTGTGCTACAGTCAAAACATTCCCTCTGGGAAACACTATATCACAAACTCTTATTAATTTACTGTTAAACATTGTACTTCGTTTCACTTTCAGTTAACAATAAATGTTATTTAAATTTAAATTTAAAAAAAAAGATTCCTAGTTTGAATATAAAAGATAATTTTGCATTTAAATTAGTCATGCATTTTATTGAATGTGTAAATACCTTTTCCTTCACTTTTGGTTCCACCTTACTTGCTTATTAAGTATTGTGTATTTACCGGAAGCTAGTTTAAATGAAGGACTAAATACAATTGACAGTCCCTTACCTCTACATTACTCTGTGTTTCTCCCAGGTTGAGGTAAATCCACTGATGACGGGATCATTAGGATAGGTCATATGTTGAGCTTAATATAATTGATTTAAAACAAAATATGTAAAAAAACAAATCCTGATGAACTGAGAACAAATTAACAACATGTTACTGCTGCTGGTTTTGAGCTCTGTCTTCAAGTGTTCTTGATTTCTCAAATTTAAAACAAAGGTTCTTGTTTAGTGTTCATGACCTCTGAGGACAAAATGTTTCTGCACAGGAAAGAAGCACACGCTTGTTGGAGTTAATAATGGTTAATAATGGGTAACGTATATGCCATTAAAATTGTCCTAGTCCATCCAGAAAATGGGCCTTTGCCTTTGCTTCAACATAGAGCGCCTTAAGTTGTATAGCTGCTTTGCTAGCAATACCAGCATATAATATTCAAGATCACATTTTAAAATGCTCTCTGGGAGCCCTTTGAAGTATACAGTAATTATGTAATCATAATACTAATAATAAAAAGACAGCACGTAGACCCCACATGTGAGGTTAAGTGTTAATGTGCTTTGGCTTATTTAAGTTGTGGTTTGAGATGAGGTGATTGATAGCAGCTAAACAGTTTTGTTTTTTTATATAGCCAGAAGATACTTATTTCTAGTGTTCCCCTTGTCTTTCCAGATGTAATACTGTAGATACATTTCAGTACAGGGCCGTGTAGATGCTGCCAGAAAAGATACCTAGCTGGCTACTCACTCAGCCATGTTTCGGCTGGAGTGAAAAGTTGTCTTTTTTCTTTGTTTTAATGCTATGTTCTGTAGTTCAGGATGACCCTCACAACTTGACTTTGCCCAAACTGCTTGGTCTGCTTGAGTCTGGAAATTATAAACAGAGGTAGTTTCAAAGATAGGAATACTGTAGGAGAGCCAATAGGTTTCTGATCCTACAGTGTTTATGTGTCTGTCTTTTTGAGTTTCGATACTGTTGGTTGTTTCAATTATCTATTTTAAAAATTTTGAAAAGGAAACTTGTTTATAGGAGTAACTACAGAATTATGACACAGAGTTCTCTCACTCCCAGACACTATGGTTCAATGGAGAGTCGGCTCTTTTCACAGTCTGTTCAGCAATCAATACTTGCTGGCACCTGTCTGTAATCATCCACTGATTGTGAATGGGTATGTGCTTTTAAAGTCTTTACAGTAGGCTGACATACAAAATTTAAGTGGACACAGTATAGAATGGTATTTATCTTGAAACTGTCAGTAGATTCAAACCCAGTGAAGTACTTGCAAGTAAATAACTACAGTCCACCTACTATTTGAATAACAATTACAAAATCAATACTGTAGATGTTCTTTTAGATTCTCTAGAAAGCCTGCATAATTCACAAAGCCACAATGACATGCGAAAGAGAGCAGGTCTGGTTCAATAGGCATTAAAATGTATTTTCTCACAGATCTTTTTAAACCTTGACCTTAAATCTAAACTTGTCAGGTCAATGCCTGCCAAATGTGACATACAAAGGTAATAAGCAGTAGCACATAGTGAAGTCAGATTGATTAGGGCATTTTCACATTAAAAATGGGTTAATGAGAACATTCCAGCAAGGTAAAATAGAATAAGGACCATTCTTGGCTGATCCCTATAAGTACACAGTGTGACTCATTTAATCTGGCTGTCATCTAAATTACTTTGCAAGATTTATCTTGATTTGTAACTCATTTTCATACAGTAATTAATGTAGACACGCAAAGCAGTAATCTAGACAAGGTTAAATTGGGACATATTGCGTGACTGGAATATAAACAGTAATTAAGCTGCACCTCCATTTTAAGTAGGATTTTTTCATACTTTATTTGGTTTACTGTCAATATTAGGACTGAAATTAGATATTGTGGATTGACCCTCCTTTCCTCCACCACAAGATGCCAATCATTCATTACCATAACAACATGTGCAACTCAAGTGTGAGCAGTGCTTTTGACAGCTATACATAGTATATCAATTGCACATTCAAACTACAAAATGCAGTGCAAGGTGAAACCTGATCTGACATTTCCATTTAGGAAACATACTGTAAAGGCATGACATATTATGTTGGGCCTTTTCCATTTTTTTTGTTTACAAAACAAGATGGACTTTGGGTTTAAGCAGCTTTTGGTATGAGGTTCCCTCTGTTTAGCAAGAAAGGTTTGGCTTATAAGTCTGGTGCATTCAGAAAGAATACTGTATGCACACTCTAGGATCACATTTAAAATAACAAAAATTGTGACTGCTGTGTTTTTTGTTATTTTATTTCGATAATGAGTTATCTTTACTATAGTTCTTGTTTGTACTTTTTAAAACCTGCCATAAGAATTGGTCAAGTGTTCCTACTGCTATATTAATATATGCATTTACATTTAACATCCAAGGTTATAGTTATTTATCAGGTTCATCTATCATATGACACCACACCTTGAACCAAAAACAGTTTTAGACCTTCTGCAGGCCGCTATTTTTTGTGTCAGAGTTTTAATAGTGTTTAACTGTGGTTTCAATGAATGCAAGAGCTTAGCCGATGCCTAGATGTCTTGCGATGATTTGACTTGCAGACGCTTTTACCGTCAATAACGCCTTTATATAACTCTGGCTGTGTGAATGAAACACATGGAAATAGACCACAGGAAACATGCATCAGATAAACACAGGAAGCAATTATTCAGCAGGAAAAGTCAAGGAAAATGGATTTTCTGTGGCTTCCATCGTGTTCCTCTGATTCTGGACATCAGCAAAAATTAGGGAACTAGGAGTTCAATTGCAGGGCAGCCTTTGTTTATGTTGTGCTGACACCAAATGCCACAGATGAAGTGTTTATGTTAAAAATGTTACAATTAAGAACACTACATTTGTAATGACAAATAAATAGCAATCAGGTAAGCCACATCTGACCCTCTGACATTTTGCCTTGCTGTATTTAAAAAGGATTTACTAACGAAACAGTAAATTACTGAAACCGTATAACAGAAAATAATCATTATTGCTTTAAGAAATATATGTATATTGACTTGACTTTTGTATGCATTCACACACTGTATAAAGAACAAACAACGTTGGGGTTGGACAATGCTCTTCTCTAAAAAACACCAACTGCTGTAGGCTGATCGGGAGTAGACATTCTCCACTGAGCCAATTCCACAACATTGTATTTGGGGGCATTGTGCTTACTGAGGTACATTTTATTTCTGACATTACGGTACATAGCATTGTCATTATAAAATATGTAGACAACACAATGTACATCTAAGAATTTTGTAAGGTTAACAACTCAGGCATTATTTGGGCAAGTCTGAAAATGACATAATTTAGCACACTGGTAGCTGTTATGATGCCTGCTTCCCAAATGGCCTGTTCCAACAATTATTATAGATTTGATGGCTTCCTGTTTTTCTTCCATATATTTTAAAATGTAAATGGATGTGATGGGGTACAGCCTATTTTGTGGTGGTTTTGTGTTTTTTGTATTGTTTAGAGTGGATATGAGTGAGTTTGGGGTGTGGTTCAGTGAGTGAGTTTGTGTGAAGAATGTGTGGAATGTGCCTGGGCTAATGAGGTGTGAATTGCCCAATTAGCCCAGGCACCTGTATAAAAGGGAGTGGTTGGGTATGTTTAGTTGGTGAGTGTTTGTGAGAAGACCTGAGTGAGAGAGTGAGTGGTTCTTTTTGGTATAGTTTATGTTTATAGCCTGTTTTTGTGTTTGTCTTTTTGGTTGGCCATTGTGCCTTTTGTTTTATTAAAAGTCATTTATTTTCCCTGCACATCCTGACTCTGAGTCTCCTTACTTCGGTCAGCCTGTCACAGTTGGTGTTAGTAGTGGGATAGCGCCTCTGGAGACTCGGAGCAGGAGTGCAGGATTTTTTTGCTTGTTTTGTTTTTGGAATTTTTTTTTTAAAAATTAAATAAATAAATGGGCAAGAAGAGCAAGCAGCGGCAGCAGCAGAAGCTGAAGCAGCATCAGACACTGCAACAGCAACAACTGGAGGACCCAGCCAGCTTGTTCCCGTGGTGCTCCTGGTGTGGTAAGGAGGACCATCACTGGCGCGCATGTCCAGAGGAGCCACCAGCTGACTGGTGCGGTCGCTGCGAGGAGGACGGGCACAACTGGGCCGGATGCCCCTATGCGCCGGCCCAGATATCCATTGAAGATATGGCAGATGCCACAGCCACTCTGCTCAGGGATACCACGTCTGGATCGCCTGGGGTTGCCTGCTGCTCCGGATCGCCTGGGGTTGCCGGCTGCTCCGCATCGCCTGGGGTTGCCTGCTGCTCTGCATCGCCTGGGGTTGCCTGCTGCTCCGCATCGCCTGGGGTTGCCTGCTGCTCCACATCGCCTGGTGTTGCCTGCTGCTCCGCATTTGTTTCGCCTGGGGTCGCTGAGGGCCCTGCTTCGCCTGGGGTCGCTGAGGGCCCTGCTTCGCCTGGGGTCGCCGAGGGTCCTGCTTCGCCTGGGGTTGCCTGGTGCTCCGCATTGCCTGGGGAGTCACCAGTTACAAAATACGAGGGAGAAGTGGAGCTCCCGCTGCCGCCTTCATGGCCAGGGGCTCCAGTCCCGAGTCTCCCTCCCGAGGGTCCGCTGCCGCCGTTGCCTCCCGAGGGTCCGCTGCCGCCGTTGCCTCCCGAGGGTCCGCTGTCGCCTCCCGAGGGTCCGCTGTTATGGCCATGGGCTGCCGGACTATCTTTGCTTGGGACCACCAGACTGCTTGTGGGCCAGGGGAAGCCTCTGCCCTCTCCCCAGCACCAGAAGAGACAATTTTGGGACTTTACGGGGGGAGGTGGCCATTTAGGCCATGTTGTGCTGTGCACAAGGAGGGGAGGTGTGTGATGGGGTGCAGCCTATTTATTGGTGGTTTTGTGTTTTTTGTATTGTTTAGAGTGGATATGAGTGAGTTTGGGGTGTGGTTCAGTGAGTGAGTTTGTGTGAGGAATGTGTGGAATGTGCCTGGGCTAATGAGGTGCGAATTGCCCAATTAGCCCAGGCACCTGTATAAAAGGGAGTGGTTGGGTATGTTTAGTTGGTGAGTGTTTGTGAGAAGACTTGTGTGAGAGAGTGAGTGGTTCTTTTTGGTATAGTTTATGTTTATAGCCTGTTTTTGTGTTTGTCTTTTTGGTTGGCCATCGTGCCTTTTGTTTTATTAAAAGTCATTTATTTTCCCTGCACATCCTGACTCTGAGTCTCCTTACTTCGGTCAGCCTGTCACAGTGAATTATAAAGGCTGCTGCTGCTTATAGGGTCTTGTCCTTCAAGTTACACGAAAGTGAAGGCTTCTGGTGAGGCCATGTTGACTAAACTAGCCAAGTGCCAGAATTTCCTAATGATTGGATTTGTCGCCAGATGACTTTGCAGACACATCCTGAAGGTCTTGAGGGGAGCAGGCCCCAAGCCCTTCAATGTCATGTTGTGGCAAGCTGGCTCGCAGTGGTGAATTGATGACGTCACGGACCAGGAAGTAACTGACAGCAAAACAGTGGATGGGCGGGTGAAGCTGAATGCTATGGCATTCAGCGTATTTATTAATAATTAAACAAAAACAAAAGATTTAAACAAAACACAAAACAAAAAGGCACAAGGGCCAAACGAATAAACAAACACTGTTTAGCAGTCGTTTTTTAAATGTTATGTTTCCTCGCTCTCGCTCTCGCTCTCGCTCTCTCCCCGTACTCTCCTCTGTACACTCCACCTCCAGAACGGACAACTGCTGGTTCTTATACTCTGGCCGAGGGGTTAACTAGTTGTTAATTATCTTATTACCCCTCGGCCAGAGTCTGCACGCGTTTGGTAAGGATGCATGACTGTCAGCTAGTTAAATAATCAGTAGCTGATCAGTCATGCATCCTCCACAATTTTAAATAATAAGTAATAAAGGCGGCGCTTTTACCCGCCGCCAAATAAAAATACAAATAATAATACATAGGGCGGGACACACGCCACACATGCCCCCTTGCGCAGCACACATGGCCTTTCGGCCACCTCCCCCTTATTCCCTAAAGTCCCGGCTAGCAGTCCCGGCGCAGGAACAGGGGCAGAAACGGGCCAAGGTGGCGACCACGGTGGGATGTCCTTCTCCCACCCCAACAACTGTAGCGTCCCAGTGGACCACGTGCAGGCCGGCTCCTCTGGCCAGAAAAATTTTGGGGTGGTCTCCAGACCTGCCCCCTTCTTCATGGCGGCAGCTCCCCTCCGTGGGGCTCCGGCCACCCTCTCCTGCAGCGAAATTGCTGCGGGGAGCTGGTCTCCTGACCTCCCCCTTTCTTCATGGCTGGCAGCTGCCCTTCATGGGGCTCCAGCCACAGTATTTCCTGCCGCGAAAGTGCGGCTGGGGAGCTGGTCTTCTGACCTTCCCCCACTTCTTCGTGGCCGGCAGCTGCCCTTCATGGGGTTCCAGCCATAATATTTCCTGCCGCGAAAGTGCGGCTGGGGAGCTGGTCTCCTGACCTCCCCTTTCCGTGGTCGGCAGCTCCCCTTCATGGGGCTCCAGCCACAGTATTTCCTGCCGCATGGCAGGACTAGTAGCGACCCCAGGCAAAACAGGACCCTCGGGAGGCGAAGGTAGCAGCTGCAGACCTTCGGCAGGCAACGGCAGCAGCAGCGGACCCTCGGGAGGCGGCGGCAGCAGCAGCGGACCCTCGGGAGGCGGCGGCAGCAGCGGACCCTCGGGAGGCGGCGGCAGCAGCAGCAGTAGCGGACCCTCGGAGGCTGAACTTCGGGAGGGGAGCCCCTGGCCATGGAGGCGGCAGCGGGAGCTCCACTTCTCCCTCGTTCCCTGTAACTGGTGGCTCTCCAGGCGATGCGGAGCAACAGGCAGCCCCCGGCGATGCGGAGCAACAGGCAGCCCCAGGCGATGCGAGGCAGGCATCCTTGGGCGGTGCGAGGCAGGCATCCTTGGGCGGTGCGAGGCAGGCATCCTTGGGCGGTGCGAGGCAGGGCAGGAGCAGTCCTTCCCATGACAGTGGAGGTGGAACCAGCAGGCATTCACCCTCTGCTGGTGGAGCTGGCGGAGACAGAGGCAGCTCCTGCTGCTCTGCTCCTGGCGGTGGTGGAGACAGAGGCAGCTCCTGCTGCTCTGCTCCTGGCGGTGGTGGAGACAGAGGCAGCTCCTGCTGCTCTGCTCCTGGCGGTGGTGGAGACAGAGGCAGCTCCTGCTGCTCTGCTCCTGGCGGTGGTGGAGACAGAGGCAGCTCCTGCTGCTCTGCTCCTGGCGGTGGTGGAGACAGAGGCAGCTCCTGCTGCTCTGCTCCTGGTGATGGTGGAGACAGAGGCGAGGGCTCCTCACCCTCTAACGCTGGAGACGGCAGCGACGGCTCCTCTCCCCTGGCGTTGGAGACGGCAGCGACGGCTCCTCTCCCCCTGGCGCTGGAGACGGCAGCGACGGCTCCTCTCCCCCTGGCGCTGGAGACGGCAGCGACAGCTCCTCTCCCCCTGGTGCTGGAGAAGGCAGCGATGACTCCTCTCCCTCTGGAGAAGGCAGCGATGACTCCTCTCCCTCTGGCGCTGGAGACAGCAGCACTGGCTCCTCTCCCTCTGGCGCTGGAGACAGCAGCACTGGCTCCTCTCCCTCTGGCGCTGGAGATGACAGCAATGGCTCCTCTCCCTCGGGCGTTGGAGACAACAGCAATGGCTCCTCTCCCTCGGGCGTTGGAGGCGGCAGCAATGGCTCCTCTCCCTCGGGCGTTGGAGACGGCAGCAATGGCTCCTCTCCCTCTGGCACTGGAGACGGCATTGATGGCTCCTCTCCCTCTGGCGCTGGAAACAGCAGCGGGGCCCCTCCCATATCTGCAGCCAGGTAGTTGAGCACCATGGCTGCGATGTCTGGGAGGGATGCTGGTTGGTGTTTCTGTTCCCAGGCCTCCCAGCGCTCCCCATCTCTCGCCCACAGGATGTTGATCACAGCAGGGAGGGCAACCATTATATCCCTCTCAGGCTCCACCAGCCAGTCCCAGATCCCCTCAGAAGAAACGGGATTCTTCCGCCTCGGAGGATGCGGGTCCTCTCTCACCCTTGCTGGATGCTCAGGCTCCTTCCTCTCCTGCCATGGAGGGGTTGGTCCGTGCCACGTGCCCAACCTCACCAACCGCTGAAGCACCACTCCTCACCCCTCAGGCAGGTGAGGCAGGCGTCCAGCGTGGTAAGGACCTGCTGCTGCTGCTGTTGTTGCTGCTTCTTTCTCCTCCGGCTACTCTTCCCCATTTTTTTATTTTTATTTTTTTTCCAAAAAACACACAAAAATACTTTTGAAAAAACAACAAAAAAACGTCCTTTTCTTTCCTGGTCCGGCTCGTGGAGGCGTTGTTTGTCCCACGCAGGACACCATATGTGGCAAGCTGGCTCGCAGTGGTGAATTGATGACGTCACGGACCAGGAAGTAACTGACAGCAAAACAGTGGATGGGCGGGTGAAGCTGAATGCTATGGCATTCAGCGTATTTATTAATAATTAAACAAAAACAAAAGATTTAAACAAAACACAAAACAAAAAGGCACAAGGGCCAAACGAATAAACAAACACTGTTTAGCAGTCGTTTTAAATGTTATGTTTCCTCGCTCTCGGTCTCGGTCTCGCTCTCGCTCTCGCTCTCGCTCTCTCCCCGTACTCTCCTCTGTACACTCCACCTCTAGAACGGACAACTGCTGGTTCTTATACTCTGGCCGAGGGGTTAACTAGTTGTTAATTATCTTATTACCCCTCAGCCAGAGTCTGCACGCGTTTGGTAAGGATGCATGACTGTCAGCTAATTAAATAATCAGTAGCTGATCAGTCATGCATCCTCACGAGGTTTTTAAATAATAAGTAATAAAAGACGCGGCGCTTTTACCCGCGCCGCAAATAAAAATACAAATAATAATACATAGGGGCGGGACACACCGCCACACATGTGTATATTTGAATTATCTGAGTGATTGGACCATGTCATTTAATGTTATCAATGGCTTCATTCTCCATGTTAGTTTTCTCTGTCTGTCTTTCTCTCTACCTCCCCTCAACCTATTTCCTCCCCCATTTCCCCCATTAAGTCAATCTGGGATGTCTGCAGAAACTTTTCAGATTCAGTTTCTGTCATTTTGTAAACAGTAACAGGGAAAGCTGTCGTCACTTCACAAAGTAATACATCAAACACAGTCTTGTTTCCACTTTGGGGCTCTATGCCAACAAAAGAAGTCTGTAAAGAAAGTCTGAAACTTTCTTCAAAATACCGCAATCAGTATTTATTTATTTTTTTATCCTGGATAGGTACTTAACCTGAAATACATTGTCAGAGGTAATGAATATATGCTTTAAATCCAATAGTGCATGTGAACAATCCCAAATCTCCCTTGGACACTATGGAAGACTCACAGGTGAGCACAGGCAATGGAGCTGCATCCTCCCAGAGGGGACTGAGAGGAATAATGAAGTGGGTACCATTACCATTAAGAGTAACCGAATGGGAAACACATGAAAGAGTTTATAACTGATAAAATATGCAAGTCAAAGCAATACCCACGCAAGCAATAGGCTTACTTGAAGTTGCATAAATCCACTGGAAATGTGTTTGTTAATGCATTTTTAAAACTTGTATCTATGCATGTATACAGACTGTTTCGGGGACCAACATCATTATAGTCAGTGTTGCTGATTCTTAATCCTGACTTTCTGGAACGTTCTTTTTTATATGGTGTAACAGGGGGGATCTGGACTGACTATCTGACACATGCGTGGGACTGCAGGTAGAGGGCAGCAGTCTTGTAGGATCCACCTGTCGGTCATGGCGATGACACGGAGAAGTGGGGAAGAGGGTGTGTGTGCTTTCCCTCTCTCTGAGTCGCTGAGAGGCGGGCCTTGGGAGATTGCTCGGCCATAAGAACTCCGCTTGGTTGTGCACTCGGGTGGCCGTGTTCAGGGATATACAGTGACGCTGGCAGAAGAGGCCAGAGTGAAACAAGGATCAGACGAGCTCGGCTGAGGGAGATAGCCTTCCTTAAAAACTAATTTACAAAGTAAAAGAAATAATTACGCACCTGAGGGGACGTGTGTAGGTATACAGGGGAACCCTGGCCACCCCCAGTGTGTAGGAACAGCTGAGTGTAGGACGGAGACCCGTTCTGACCGGCTTAGCGGCAGTGGGGGCACTGCGTAGCAGCACTTTTGTTTGTAGTTTTATTACTGTGTTTTATTTTCCCTTTTTCTTTTGCCTTCTGTTTTCATTATTATTTTCGAGCACTTGTATGTGCACAGAACGGTATACCTGTAGTGGTAACCCCGTGGTCCTGTTTTACTATAGACAGTATTCAGGCCACAGACAACAGCGCCCTCTGTGGGCTAAAATAAATTTTAAAAAAGAAAATAAATAAAACTGGGCACCTGTGCAGTGTTTGCAAATAAAATCTTCTGTCTCCCGTGTCAGTGAATACCCCCACCCTTCCACATATGGATCAAGTAAACAAGACCCCAATGGGTAGGTAAGCTACATATTTTAATAAATCATCCGCTAATCACCCACTGCACATGGAAAAATTGCTTTTTTCTGTTCTACTTCTTTGAATTTAAATTGATTTAATTACATTCCGAAGAAAAATCTCTCTTCCGTACTGTGAAACGCAAGGTGTAATTGAAATTTTCCACTGAGGAGGAAAACAATTATACAAATAAACATTAAAAAAACAGCAAACAATCTAATCTAGGGCATGGAGGAAGATTATTTAACCTTCACTAGTTCAGTGTAGGATTACAATGAACACAAAAAGACTTACTCCTTAACAGTAAAGTACCAGATATGACTGCAGACAACCATTTTTCTATTACTTTACATAAGCCAGAGCTAGTTTATCACCATAAATAATCCAAGGAATGGTCCAAGGAAATCTAGTTCATGAAAGTGGGAAACTAGATAGGAACTCTTTTTTGTATGCATTGGAAATGAGGGTGAAAGGTATAAGAAAATACTGCCTTTTTGGTAAGGCCTTCACAGAAAAAGCAATGTTGCAATTTTTGTTGTTGTTTGTTTTAACTTATGCCTACCACTTTTTAGAATCTCATGTCAATGGCATTCTAATTGTATCTGTTTATTTGAGTCAATAATATGTATCAGTTATTTATTAATGAAACACTAATATAAACTATAAATAAATGTATATGATTATTCTGTTGTGCCTTTGGTTGTTGCTTTTGGTTGTTTTCTTTCTTTCATTTTCTCCAATGTCTTGGCAAAGGCTCTCTGTGAAGCCCCATACAAGGAAGTGAATGATGCTCAAACTGGAATGGCCTTAACACTAGAAGCTCTGCAGCAGTCATTTTGGTGGTTTTTGGTTTTAAAATGTAATTTTCTCCAGTCGAGTAACACATATGGGGCTGTGCGTTCATGTACCTTTCTGTCTGTGTGTATTAAATATTCTCACAAAGAATGAAATGCAGGAGTACAGAAATAAAGGAGATATACAGTATTACATTATACCTAAAAGCCCAGGGAGCAGTCACATTGATAGCCACACAGAAAACAATTGTATTGTGATTATACAGAACGACATTCTACTTTATTATTTTTATTTACTAGTCCACAATGTGTTTAGCTGTAAAGATTAGTCTCTACTGTCTGCCTGGAGTTGGTGCTTTGGATCAGATGGCACGGAAGTATTCCTTGAAAGCTGGCACCCGACGGTGGCCTGTTCAGGTGTTTTACAAGGTATTGGACCTAGCAGCCATCAACTTCTGGGTACTTTACAAAGAATGCATGGAGAAGAATTTACCAAGGAGAGAATATATTTACAGTTAGCACAGGAACTTCGCAAGAAGCATTTGGAACAGAGGGAGACTGCCAAGCGTGTACCCACAGCTGAAGCTGGCAACCCCGCTGAGAGCCGCAAGAGACGCCAATGCCAGGTTGGCAAGTGCAATAAAAACAAAACTTCAGACAGCCCTGTGCAGAAAGGCAGCGTGGTGAAGCGCATTGTCTGTGTTGATTGTGAACAGCCTTAGACTCAAGGTAAAGGAATACCCTTTTCTCAAAAAAATGATTACATCCAACTGTTTCTCTTTTTGTTATACTATTTACAGTATTTTGAATACAGCCGTCAGAAAGACTGCTACAGGGCTTCTAGGTATGAGTATATCTCCGGTCCTTCTGGTGTTAAAATGAATTTCTTGCACTCAGAAAGTTATCAGACAGTTTGTTGATGTTATTTGACAGTGGTTTTTTGCATGGTACTTGTGTATTGCTAGTTGTTTTGCATGCTTGGTACGGATACTTGTTTTAATACACATTACCCGGCACATGCCTAATTGAAATACTTACAATTGTTTATTTGTATAGATGAACATTTCATTTTATTTATGTTCCAATCAAGTGCAAATTTATTTCAAAGTGAAAGCAGGTGAAAGCAGCCTTGTGCTCAACATAGCAGTCGTAGTAATAACAATGAAAGGAAACTTTAAGTAACACAGCCACATTGCAACGGCCAATACTAACTTTGTCCATGTGGGCATCCCCTAATGACAAACCCAACACAACCCCAATATGAAACCAAAACAGTATAGCAGTGGCCCTTCCCAGATATGCACTGCTAGCTGTTTGTGTATTGCTACACAATACAGCTGGAAAACTAGGACTGTGACATACATGCTTCAGAACGCTGACACTTTTTTGCTAGTCAAGAAATCAGAAACATATAGCTTCATATTGTGTAACTGCAAAATCAAAAAGCTCTGACAAAATGCTCTTAATTGTCTCTTGAGCCCTTTTTTCATGACCACTAAAATTAGGTGCCTTATCTTTTTCAACAAAAATGATAGACAAGATAATATAGACTTTGCCTAACCAGCAGACATATGTAAACTATGACCACTGGCCTTATCCCTGATGAATGTTCTTGTGTATGTCCAATTAGCAACACAAATAGGAAACAAAAGTCTCTTATTTGTTGGATTGTGTATACACAGCTGCTAAAAACCACACTGTTTTGACCTGGTCTTTACTGTGCCCAGTATAAACCTGGGAAAAGGTAATTACAGAGTTGGTTCAAGAATGTAATTTCCAATGGCTGGCCCATTAGAAAAACAAAGGGCGTTAGTTGTAATTTGGCCTCAACGAAGATCCACTGAATGGCATCCATTTAAAAGTTTAATACAAGGTTACAACATAGCTGAGTATTTTGGCTGCAAAACCACAGGAGTCACTAATTGTATTTTATTTTGTTAAAATTGACCACAGGTGGCCGGAAAGACAATGTAAGTAAATAATTCGGAGCTCATTTTATTTTAGAATTTGGATTTAATGGTCAACCCTGGCCCTTTCATAAAGTGGGAAACGGATTTCTAATACTTTATACTGTATATATTGTCTACCATGTGTACTTGTGGCAAAGTGGTTTGCAGTGCGTAGTTGTAGTGGTGATGCAGGTGCTCCAGACAAACGCAAAGTTCATGGTTCAAACAATTCTTTTTATTTTCTTTTTGGTCAGCTTGGCCGCTGCAATAATAATGCTGGTTCTATGCAACTATGGGTATTGCCAGCGTATAAACCAAGGGGTTTTAGTCCTGAAGTAATATTGCAAAGCACAGACACACAACACAGATACACACACATCTCCGGACAGTCCTTTTTGGCATCTATCACAATCGGACTGCACAACTCGCTCCTGGAAGGCTCAATCACCCCAAGTTCGAGCATTGCCTGCACCTCTTTGCTAACGCCACTGCCGGACACAGCAGAAAACTCCCCAGTTGAACTCCCCAATTAACCTACACAGATCTCTCTGCTGATCTTGCCGGGCAGCAGTGTGGAGTAGTGGTTAGGGCTCTGGACTCTTGACCGGAGGGTCGTGGGTTCAATCCCAGGTGGGGGACACTGCTGCTGTACCCTTGAGCAAGGTACTTTACCTAGATTGCTCCAGTAAAAACCCAACTGTATAAATGGGTAATTGTATGAAATAATAATAATAATAATAATAATAATAATAATAATGTGATATCTGTATAATGCGAAATAACAATTGTAAGTCGCCCTGGATAAGGATGTCTGCCAAGTAATAAATAATAATAATAATAATCTGGGAGTAACTGTTCCCCCATCGGAATTCTATGAATGCAAGGGGCCTCTATACAGGATCCAAAATCTTCCTCTACCTCGCCTGGGGCTATAAATAAGGCCTCCCTTGCCTGCCAGGGCTTCAATAAATTGATATTGTAAATTTCCCTTTCATTGCGGCAATCGGGCTAAGGAATTTTATAATTCACTTTCCCTATAGCCCGAATCACCTCATATGGCCCCTGCCGTTTAGTATAGAGTTTGGATTCTGAAGTGGGAAGATGCAGCATTACCATGTCTCCTGGTCGAAAGGTCCGAATATGTGCATTTTTGTTGTAATGCTGCTGTTGCTGGTGCTGAGACGATTTGAGATTGTCCTAGGTCAAACAACCGACCAAATCCAGGTGATCTCTCACTAGGAGCACATGGTGCATTACATTTTTGGACAAGCCTTTGTGCTCTTCTCACCCCTCTCTCAACAGATCGAGGATGCCGTGAGGCGGTCGGCTGTACCAGAGCTTGAACGGGGACAACCCTGTCGAATTCTGCAGCACCTCTCTCACTGCAAAATGGAGGCAGGGGAGAAGCATTGACAAATGTTTCTGCTGTTGGTTCACAAACCGTCTCAGCATCTGCTTTAATTAAAACGTTCCACGAAACTGTCCGACTGTGGATGATAAACAGATGTCCGGATGGGATGTATATTTTATATATTTTACACACCCGGTGCTACTCGCTGCCAGTCTGGGCATGTGGCTACATTTTTCGACACTTCATTATGAAGCCCTCCCCAATAAAATCGAGCCAATATGCATTCCCTTGTTTTAATAGCTCCGAGGTGCCCCACAAAAGGGATATCATGTGCCAGCCTCATGACCTCGGGCCGACAAGATGGGGGAACCATCAATTGTGTTACAGGCTGTCCTGTGCCGGGGGCAGGGTTTACCCTATACAGTAATTGCCTCTTGAGATGAAGTGCGGATATACTAGAGCCACAGCGCCTTCAACATCCTTACCTTCAATAGACCAGACCTGTTCCCAAGTGTGCACCAGTGTGGGGTCGTTTTTCTGGTCCCACACTAGGTCCGCCCTTGAGTCCCACAAGTCTGGTATATTGAGAGGGGCCGGAGTAACATCTGCCCTGGATGGCCCAGTAACCTCACCCTCTCAGTCACACTGCGTACCGACTCCTTTTGAGTGGCGTTTGATACCATCCGAGCTCTCTCCAACCAGCCCCCAGCCTCATTTCAGTGATGCACCTTCCCATTTTTCAATGTGTCTCTTTATTTGTTTTTCTCAGATGAAAAAGGAAAGAAAACAAGTCAGCTTGCAGGGGGGAAATCTCACCAATCATTTCCTCTGCTGTGTCTGCCACGTTTACGGGTGCAGTCGGGACTGCCTTTTGAATTAATTGTCTATACTGTGGCCAGACCTGGCCCAGAATTACTGTGTGCGACAGCCTTTCCACCACTTCCACTTGAGGTGGTGCTGTATCGGTCCTACCGATATGTATGTTTTTAGTGTGGTGTATGTCGTCGTGTCTCCATGGATACAGGAGATCGCCACCTTGCCTTGTGGTTGCCACGATACACCGCCTAAGAGAGCTGTCCTGAGCCCACTAATGCATGGGTACTCACTTTACCAACAACCACATCAATGATACAAGGCTCCTCCCATCCATTTCCCCGTCTCTGACCCGCTTCCGATGCCAAATAACATGCTGCCACGTTGCACTTTATTGCGGGGGAACACAGCTGGGCGGTATGTCCTGTGGGATGGCACCTGGAATAGATAGGAGGGGCAGAAGGCACTGGGGTTACATATCTGTCCCGTGCTGATAAGGCAACTGGTCAGGGGCATTGAATCTAACCCAGCTGGGGGCCAGCCGTTGCATCCATCGGTGCCTCGAGGAATATACGCCTCAGTGCTTAGACATTTCAAGGTTTTTTGAGCTTGTGTTCCAATACTCTCGAGACCCTTGGGTCACTGGTGTCCTATAGCCTCGGTGCCTTGGTGTTTTGACACCTTCGGTGCCTCGAGGATCTGTTGCTTCGGCGCTCGACATCTGCGGCTCTCCACAGCTCCCTGTAGTGGTGTCCTCGGTGGTTTTTAGCACCCTCGACCCCGGAGCCTCGGTGCTTCATCACCCTCAGTGCCCCAGGGCCTCGATGCCCCAGTGCTTCGACGCCCTTGGCCCAAGCATGTCAAACTTTCATCCGTGCACGTCCTGCAGGCGGAATCTGCACCCGCAGGACAAACACACCCTGTGTGTCAAGTGCCTGGGCATAGATCACGCCTCTGATGCCTTGGCAGACAAGGCATTCTGTACTATTTGCGCCGGATCTAAGGAGAAAACCTTACAAAACAGAATGGCGCAGTTCACAGGCACTCTTGCGGCTAGGCTGTGAAAGTCGTCCTCAGCCTTGGGATCCCAGGCCTCCCCCCTCCGCCAGCCCTTGAGCCCTGCGCATAGTATACCTTGCGCGCAGGCTCCAATCTTTTTGTCCCACAACCACTCTAGATCCCCCTCAAGGGATAGGAAGAGAGCGAAGAACGCGGATCAGGCCCAAATACTCAAGCACCTAAGCAGGCAGCAGGCTTCCGACCCTGCGCCTGCCCCAGCTCCACCACCAGTGCCTGCCCCACAGCAGACCCCGGCTTCGCCAGAGGTGTCAGAGCAGGATGTGGTGATGAGCGAAGGGGAACAGGATGCGCTCTCTATAGCGGCTCCCTGGGATGAGGAGTCCTTCCTACGGGAAGAGACCCAGGACCCAGACCTGACCCAGGAAACGGGGCCCAGCTCTGAGCTTGCCTCAGAGCCTGAGGTTCCAGCGCCCTCAAGCTCAGCTCAGGTGCTTATGGAAGGAGCCGCAAACTTCCTTCAGGTTCCCTGGAAGCAAAAAGTACAGGTCTGTTTTCAGCGTAGCGCAGGTGGCCCAGGAGAATCTGGTTTTCAAACCTCTGCCAGCTGCTGCAAGGCCAGCCCTGGGAGATCCCGCTGCACATGGATCTCTTCAGCCAGGCGAAAGGCACCCTCTGGCACCCAGAACTGGGCAGACTCCGGCTGTCGGTCTGGCCCCTGAACGGGACCGTCTGTCCGTCTTAGGGCTCCCAGATGCAGTAGTCGGTACGCTGCAGAACGCTAGGGCTTCTTCCACAAGAGAGCTGTATGCTTGCAAGTGGAAATATTTTCAAAATTGGTGCATGACCAGAGGCCATGATCCTGTTTATTGCCCTATATTATGATTATTTTGCAGTTTCTGCAAGATCTGTTAGAAGCGGGTAAATCCCCCTCTATATTAAAAGTGTACCTAGGAGCCATATCTGCATGCCATGTTCCCATTGACTCAGTATCCCTGGATGCTCATATACTGGTGACCCATTTTCTAAAGGGTGCTCGGCGGTTGTGTCCTCCTATAAAGGACGCCCTCCCTGAGTGGAGTCAAGACGTGGTACTGGAGGCTCTCACTAAGGCCCCATTTGAGTCCATACATGCCATAGAGCTGAAGTCTCTCTCTATGAAGACAGCCTTTCTATTAGCTATCACCTCCGCTAAGTGGGTCAGTGAACTACAGGCACTGTCCGTGCACAGTTGCTGTATGCGTGTTTGGGACGATAGAAACAGGGTGTCATTGCGCACGAACCCTGCTTTCCTCTCCAAGGTGATTACAGCTTTTCACTTGAATCAGTCAGTGGAACTAGAGGCTTTTCATCCCCCTCCCTTTGTGGAGGAGTCGGATAGGAGATTAAATTGCCCTGTTCGGGCATTGAGATACTATGTTGATAGAACGAGAGCGCTGCGTCAGTCTGACCAGCTCTTCGTTTCTCATGGTGAACGGACCCAAGGTCAAGCCCTCTATAAGCAGCGATTGTCCATTGGATTGTGGATACGGTTTTGACTGCATATGCTAATGCTGGCCTACTCCCACCTGGGAGGGTGGCCACACACTCTACCAGAGGTGTGGCTACATCATGGTCCTCTTTAGAGGTGCCTCATTGATCGATATTTGTACAGTGTATAGCTGGGCTACTCCACATACATTTACCAGGTTCTACCGACTTCATGACATTCTACCGATGTCATAGACCCCTTTATGGCTTCAATAGCCACCAGGGTCCTTGAGGTTGCACGCTCACACCACCAACACTAGATGGCGGTAGTGAGGTGTCCCTCAGATGCTGTCCGCTCATTCTCCCTCGCGATGGCTTTGGTATACTTTCCCAAAAGTATTGTCTTGGCGGTCATCTTCGAATTGAAAGGGAACGATAGGTTACAGATGTGACCCCAGTTCCCTGAAAGAGAAGATGACCACCAACTTTGCGAGGTCGCATCACTCGCATTCGCGAGTTCGATGCAAAAGAGACTGAGGTCTCCGTGCAGTAACTATTTTATTACCTCGGGAGGCAGGACCAAGGACGTCACTCCACGGAGGGGCCTATCGGCAGCTTTGATATAAAATGCTCAGCGAGTACCTGACAAGCAGGCATATCCCAAAAGTATTGTCTTGGCGGTCATCTTCTCTTTCAGGGAACCAGGGTTACATCCATAACCTCCATAACATCCATAATCGTTTTAAAACATACTATACTACTGGAAGTAAAATATTCTACAAAACAAGTACAACAATTGGTTTACACCCTATTGAAAGGTAATGCCCTTTATAGTTGCCCATGTGATTGGATAATACATTTACAGTAAAATAGGATGTGAAGGTAACTATGAAAGTGCTTTATGATAAATTACCTTGGCCTCAAACGTATTTTAAACACAAAGCACAGAACCACTGGGAGTGGCTCACACAGTAGTCAATAATAAAAACCTGTGGGCAGGGGGCCAAACCACTTGTTCTCAGGTTGTCAAGGATATCATCTAATAAACAGCACAAACACTTAAAACCTAATACTCATTCTTGTTACTTTAGACACATTACAAAAAAAAGAAGAAAATAAAATGCATTTAGTATTTCTAAATATCAGTGTAATTAATGGTCGACATTTGATAAAACAAGGCTAAAATCTACTTATGCTTACAAATATTTTTTTCAGTATACTAATATGCTTGTTACTATAAATAAAATAAAACGTTCAGAGACTTCCAATAGAATTAGATGTATTTTTGTAAGCTATTGACTGATGGCTCTTTGCAATAAATTGTCAAAAAGGAAAGCGCTGTCTTCTAAGTCCCCTGCACATCCATACATCCACACGTTTACTCATCTCGATTGGGCTGCCAACACCCTTGCAGAGCGTCATATTGTACCTGTTTAAAAAGGAATAATTGAGTCATAGGCAAATGACTATTCATTGAAGTCTGTTAATACATGTTGAATCCTTAACCCTGCAATGCCCATTTCTGTATCACATATGATACAATGCATAGCTCTATCTTATTATTTTAAATCCAGCCTCACAAGACAGCATTTTTCATATGCAGTACAATATTTGTTGCCAGACATTAAAAAAAGTAACTTTTCTCTTTTAAAAAATGCTTGGGTATTATAGGGTTAATAGCATATGTCACAGATTGGAGGTCTCCCTAGAAAGCTTTTTTTTTAATGAAAATACAGGACAGTAAAATGGAGACACCAAAGCAAAACTTAAAATGAACACTATACAGTACAGTGTCATCTGTTTGTTTTGTTTTCAATAATAGTGAGAAGTTATATGGCATTATGGTCTGCAAACAAAAAGGTTTAAGCACAAATAAAAGGTGTATTACAAGTTATTTCCTGAAACAATATACTGTATATGAAAGAGAGGCACATCACCCTTCTAAAGGCAAGCATGCGATGTAATAAAGTTTCATTAGTGCACCCTTTATCTTTGCACAGTGATCCATACAGAATGATAACCTACATATGTGGTTTATTTATTGCATTTATATAGCGCTTTTTATACAAAAGTATTGCAAACTGTACAGTACATGGCAGAAAAAAAAGAACAAACCACAATACACTTGTATAGCATATCACACATACAACTGCCACACTCAGACCATTTAAATAACAGTATACACATAATACAAAAGCAGCAATTTTAAAGTTACATTAAAACCCAATAAGATAAGAAAGCCATTTTATAAAAGTGCAATTTTAGTCTTGACTTGAAAACTGTAACAGTCCCAGCTTCCCTGACAAACGAAGGCAGAGCATTCCATAATTAGGAGCTCTACAAGAAAAAGCCCTACCTCCCGTGTTGCTTTTGTTGACCCTAGGAATAACCAGCAGCACCGCATCCTGTGATCTCAGAGTACGGTTTGGATGAAACAGGGTCAGTAACTCCTGCAAATAACTAGGTGCTAATCCATTCAGGGCCTTGTAAGTTAACAGCAAAATCTTAAAATCAGTTCTATACTGCACAGGGAGCCAGTGTAAAGAGGCCAAAACGGGTAATATGTTCACTTTTCCTGGTTTTAGTCAGAATTCTAGCAGCAGTATTCTGAACAAACTGCAAGCAGGATAGCACACGTTTTGGGACACCACAAGAACATAAGAACATAAGAAAGTTTACAAACGAGAGGAGGCCAGTCGGCCTATCTTGCTCTTTTGGTTGTTAGTAGCTTATTGATCCCAGAATCTCATGAAGCAGCTTCTTGAAGGATGTCAGGGTGTCAGCTTCAACAAGATTACCGGGGAGTTGGTTCCAGGATCCCACAATTCTCTGTGTAAAAAAAATGCCTCCTATTTTCTATTCTGAATGCCCCTTTATCTAATCTCCATTAGTTGACCTCTGGTCCTTGTTTCTTTTTTCAGGTCGACATTGTCAATACCTTTTACAATTTTGAATGTTTGAATCACATTGCCGCGTAGTCTTCTTTGTTCAAGAATAAATAGATTCAATAATTTTAAGCTGTCTGCATATGACATGCCTTTTAAACCCAGAATAATTCTGGTTGCTCTTCTAGGCACTCTTTCTAGAGCAGCAATATCCTTTTTGTAGCAAGGTGACCAGAACTGAACACAATATTCTAGATTAGGTTTTAACATTACTTCCCTTGATTTAAATTCAACACTTTTCACGATATATCCGAGCATTCTGTTGGCTTTTTTATAGCTTCCCCACATTGTCTAGATGAACATATTTCTGAGTCAACATAAACTCTTAGATCTTTTTCATAGATTCCTTCTTCAATTTCAGTATCTCCCATATGGTATTTATAATGCACATTTTTATTGCCTGTGTGCAGTACCTTACACTTTTCTATATTAAATGTAATTTGCTCATGTGTCTGCCCAGTTCTGAATGCTGTCTAGATCATTTTGAATAACCTTTGCTGCTGAAACGGTGTTTGCCACGCTTCCTATATTTGTGTCGTCTGCAAATTTAACAAGTTTGCTTACTATACCAGAATCTAAGTCATTCGTGTAGAATAGGAAGAGCAGAGGACCTACTACTGATCCCTGTGGTACTTCACTGGTTACCTCACTCCATTTTGAGGTTTCTCCTCTAATCAGTACTTTCTGTTTTCTACATGTTAACCACTCCCTAATCCATGTGCATGAATTTCCTTGAATCCCAACTGCATTCAGTTTGAGAATCTTTTATGTAGGACTTTGTCAAAAGCTTTCTGAAAATCTAAATAAACCAATTGATTGATTATTGTAATGAAAAAAAGTGTTTTATCTGAATTCAACATTAGAAAATTCTGTGACATCCAATGCTTGATGTCTGTAAGACAAGTAGCTAATGACACCCAGGCAGAAGAAATTCCTGGCTTTAGGGACAAATATAGCTGGGTATCATCAGCATAGCCATGGAAGTTCACTCTGTGTCTGCGGATAATGTCACCTAACGGTAGCATATATAATGAAAACATCAACGGACCTAAAATGGAACTCTGTGGAACACCACAGTCATTGCAGATTTTACCTCCCCAATAGAGATGAACTGAAACCTATCAGAAATAGGTAGAATACACAGAATTCTTATCTTTTGTTCTTTTCTTTAAAAAAAAAAAAAAAAGGTTTATAAGGTTGTGGCGTTACCAAATTGGGTTTTTATGTTATGTCTAAAATGAAGGAACTGATTTAAAAAAAAGCTAAAAAACAAAAGATATAGATGGCACCTTCATATTGATTTTACTAGGGACGTACTTCATTTGGATTTATGGCTGTCAAACACCCACTGTAAATGTTGAAAACCCGCAGTAAATTTGTACACATTTGCATAGTTTTTATTTTTTAATTTTTTTTATAGTAGGTGGCCCAAAAATGTTGGTGAAACATCGGAGAACATACTTACTAACACAACAGATTTTACAGAGAATGTTTATTTTGAGGTGAATTTATGCATGTTTCTACAGCAGCTAATTAAAGTTTACCATTATATTCCATGGTTATGATGCATGTATTGGAAAGCTTGGTAAAAAAAAAAAAGAAAAAGCAATTGCATGAGTATACAAGCAAATGAAAAAACAATATTTACAGTTTAAACCTGCCAAAAGAAGTAAAGGTCTCATCTGGAAATACAAAAAATCTCCCTGTTTGGATTACATCCAGTCAGGGTGTCTTCAAAATGGCCCATCAGAACATTCAAAGCTAGAAAATGTGTTGTTCCAAAGATAATTCCTAAGAAATATTTCCTAGGGTCCAGGTAAGGTTTGAATCAGCAGTGCTTTGAACAGAAGCCTGCAGATGAGGTAGTAAAAGTAATTGCATTGTTTTCTGTTGCTTCACTGTATGTTTAAAATAATAGGTCTCCACAGTAATGCAAGAATTACATCCTGGTTTCAAGAGGGTATGGATTTTTGTGGTGAACCTCAGGGAGGAAATGGCTGACATCCAAACTGTAATTAAAATTCTTATTGTAATCACAATTCATAGCAAGACACAGCACTTCAGAAAGCAAGTGAGACTCTAAAATAACAGGACCAGTGATGCCTTTTAAACCAGCACCTTCCTGACAGCATTCTTTAGCGTCTGCATCATCCATGATAAATAAACAACAGTTACCTGTCTAACAGGGCGGGGTGCACACAAAAAGAAAAATATTTTGCAACACAAGCATAAACAGGACGATGTTGACAGAGTATAACATGTGATGAAAGAAAGAAAGAAAATATATTCCTGTGAAATGATTCGTGACCAGGGAGGTTAACATTACTTACTACTACTGATTACTGGCTCCAAAAAGTAAATGTTATATATCCCTGATTGATTTCTTATAATAATAATAATAATAATAATAATAATAATAATAATAATAATAATAATAATAATAACCACAGTACTGTACACATGGCCATATGATGCCATCAAAACCTGACACCTTTATCACCCCTTCTCTTTTCTCAGCTGTTCTGGTCTGCCTTTGAATTCTGCTTTTAGAGCTTCTAGTCTAGAGGCACATTGTCTAGATGCACATTTATTTACAAGATTTGTTCGGAGTAAGTCAGTATTATTTTTAATGTTTAACCCATGTCTACCTTAAATGTAATTAATTTTGGAATTGTTAGTATAGAGGTCTGACACACATTAAACATGATACTTACTGTAGTGACATTTCATAGCCTTTGCAATACTATTCCTTTCCAAAACTGATATTTTGTACTAAATGTTTATAAAAAAAAATAAAAAGTGCTGTTTTTGATCATGACAAACCCACAAGACCATTTTAATCTCTCAGACAAGGTTGCATTGGCTCCCAGTTGTACTTTTTCTCTCTGGTCTGTTGGCCAGCTGGGCTCCTGTAGAATGCAAAGCATATGAATATTCCACTTATCTTTATGGTCTGTCCATTGAATCTAATGGCATTTTAAAATATACAGTTACACAATTCAGCAAAGACTTGCCAAATTACTATTTATTAATACCAATTTTTAATTATATATACATTGATTAATGTACTTATAAACTACTTTTAAAAAAGTAATTTTAATTATTTTCTTTTTTTTAAATAAATTTAGTCATTGCCAATTATTTTTATTATTTTCTCTCAATTTAGAATGGCCAATTATTTTTTTTAAGCTCAGCTCACCACTACCACCCCTGAGCTGACTCGGGAGGGCGAAGACGAACACACACTGTCCTCCGAAGCGTGTGCTGTCAGCCGACCGCTTTTTTCACACTGCGGACTCACTATGCAGCCTCCCAAGAGCTACAGCGTCAGAGGATAACGCAGCTCTCGGGCAGCTTACAGGCAAGCCCGCAGGCACCCAGCCAAGCTACGCTCGGCCAGTTGTGCGCCGCCCCCTGGGGGCTCCCGTCCACGGTCGGCTGTGGAATAGCCTGGACTCGAACTCACGACGTCCAGACTATAGAGCGCATCCTGCACTCCACGTGGAGCGCCTTTACTGGATGCGCCACTCGGGAACCCCATTTTTAATTATTTTCTATTCAGATTTTCCAGTAAGATTTCACAAATACAGAGTATTATAAATCTCAGTCTGTTTCAGTGAATCAAGTTCCCAGCAGAGTGGTCACTATCCCACATTAGATACTGAACTAAAATAAAAATGACTGTTGAATGTTAATTTCAGTAAAAGGACCAGTATTCTCATATTTGAACATTGCACTGAAAAAAATTAGATTTCAAGTTAGCTATAACATTTTATAAGTAACTTGCACTCTGCAACTGTTTAAGAGCTGAAAACAATTAAAAATGTCAAATTAAGCAAATGATCAGCTCAATTAAGGGTTTAGTTAAGTAATTTAAAGCTCTGTTGGAATGAAAACCAGCAGCCACATTGGGGGTCCCCAGGACTAGGGATGGGAACCACTGTTCTAAATGAGCCATTGATAAAAAATACAAATAAAAACACAATCAGACACTTCAGGGCTAACTGAGACACAATACAATTCCTGCTTCAATATTATAAGTATCTATATATAACAATAAAAACACATTCAGAATGTCGAGTAATACAGTATAATATCAACATGTATGGATTATAGCTGAGTGTTTTCTGTTTTTCTTTATAAATATGTTGTATTGCTTATCCTTGGCTGTCTGGGTATCTGTCTTCCTATCACTAAGCCTGCCAGGTTATTTATGTCTGTCAAGATAATCTTTATGATCACATAGTCTGCTTTTCATGTAGCTTAAATGAACAGTTCCTACTTATTCTTGCAGTAGCTTGTACTCAAAACTAGTCAAACACTGTTCTGTCTGCCAAAAGATTACTTTAGGAAACAAACCTCACAGTTGAAAGCTTCAGAAGCTAATGCACATTCCTTGCAGTAGATTCATTTTGGTTTACATAACACTCTTCTGAAGAGGATAGTGATGAGGCTCCCAGAATAAACATTTTATGAATTGCATTCATTTGTCTAAGGATATATTTTTAAAATCTAGGCTTACACAGCTTTGATACAAAAGCGTCTTCCTTGTAAGAATCTGCTTCTGCAGTAAATATTGTATCGCAGTAGTACAGGGAGAAACACAGGAAGCTCAAGAGATTTGGCCAAGGTCACAAAGTGAATCCATGCCTGAGCCAGGTTGTAAACCAATGATCCTCCACAGTTTAGTCTTTTGCTCTAACCATTAGCACATGTGTGTAATCAAAAGCATCATTGAATATGTTTCCCAAATATGTTATGTTATTTATTTATTTATTTATTGGTGTATTTATTTTTATTTTTTTAAAACGTTATCAAATAATGAAGATTTTGGGATGAAGCACTCCCACTTTTCAACAATACTTGCACACCAGATTATTTACTTTATACATGTATGTAAGCCTCCAATAAATTCCTATACCAAGGAGTTGCTTTTCAACAATAACCTTAAATTGCGAAAAGTATCCATAAGTGAATTTTATTGTTGTTTAACCCTTTAAAGAGTAAGGGGTTCGGAGAATAACGTACCTGTCATTTTCAGTCTAAAAAAGCTGTGATTTTGGTCTGTGCAAAACTGACAATAGAGTTGAATGGACTCACATACATTAAGCCTGTTTTGAATTTTTGGGTTATGCATTTAAAAACAATTGACCGTTGCTAGTTTAATTTTAAATCATTATAAAAGACCTTAGAAAAAATTGTAATAGAGTCAATCACATTGTTTTAAATTGCAGCCTACTTGACAAAATGAGAGTGTGGTCGAAAGAAATCCTCAGTCAACCTGCATGTTCAGATAGATCTGTCAGTGTTTAACAGTTGTCAGGAATCAGACACTAGCCTCCTTGAACATGCATGTATTTATATAACATATGACACAGAGAATGAAATGCTACAGCTTAAATCACCTATAATATCCCATAGTAAATTGTTAAAGGTTAAAGCAAAATGAATCAATTCATCAAAATGACTTGACCGGTCAACTGGTGCTGCTAACCGCATGGTTTATTTCCAACAAAAGAAACAACTGACACATTTCATTTTTAAAGCTAATATGTCCTCTGACAAATCTGATAAGGTTAATGTGCAGACAGGAATTTCTGACAAATGGCCTAAATTACCACCTTGCATTAGTAGAGAAATGTTGCTTTTATCAGACCAGTGTTTACATTCATTAGCGCTTGTCTGAAATGTGTTCTAAACCTTTTCATTTGGTTTTCTAGGTTGTTCAGACTACCCATTTCTGCAAACAGAGATGCTATCAAGTAAAATAAATGTTTTGTCTGCTTTCCATTACATTAGCTAGACAAACGATCACCGCAAGACATTACATGTCAGCACAGCACAGCACAGCACATCACAAAAACATCTCTTAGTTGTACTGTTATTAGACTTGCTAAACAAACAATATCATCTATGCTAAGTAAAAAGGGTCAAAGCTGATGTCTATTCACAAGTGTAACGATTGCTCTGACTGTGGTGCAGTTTTTTGCATATAAAATCCAATAAGAAGTCCATGATTAGGCACAGACTGCCCATATTTATTTTTTTGCAAAGGCTACATCACAAGACTACTCAGTTTAACTAATGCATACCTTCTACACAACTGTGTTCATACAAACAGAGGTTTGTTTAGATACGGTAGCGTTGCATGGACTACTTTAAACAAGCTCAAACAAACATTTGTCTCAATATATTTTAAAAGGAACAAATCAATTTTCCATCAGGACAAAAAAAAAGTGAACGAGAATGAAATGTTTATGAGTTCCATCTGGTCGAAATGGAATTAAATGAGGTGGACTAATTGAGGTCAGGGAGTGTCTGTCAAAACACTGATAATCCAAACTGACAAAAAACAGAAGTAGCAATTAAAAAAAAAAAAACTTAGATAGATGCTTCTTTAAATGTCAGCTTAAGGCTTTTAAACTTTTTCAGCCCTGTCTGCTTTCAGAAATTAGCTTTTGTTGTCTTTTGTTGTCTCCATATACTAAAGTCTGAACCTTTTAAATGGCACTACAGTGGAGAACTATGACAGGCTTAGGCTCTGGGTTCGGGTATTACTGTTCATTACACTGACACTACACTGTTGGTTCCCATACGGAAAGAACTTATATTTCACATATATAAAAAGCAATATATGTTACACTTATATGTTGTTATTTCTCTTCATTTGTTTTTTAAGTGGACACATGTATGTTCATATATAAATGATATACGGATTGGTTATGAAATTAGCCAGATTTTATAGTATTATCAATATAAAGATTTTATGTGTTAGTATATGTAACATATATTGCTCTCCATATATGTTTTTTATACTCCAAATATGTGTCTTTATGCTTTAAATATATGGGTTTTTTTTTATTATTATCTATGTGTGTTTTTATACATTATATATATATATATATATATATATATATATATATATATATATATATATATATATATATATATATATATTGTATAATATAAATGTGTGTTTTTTATACTTTAAATATGTGTTTTATAATCTAAATATGTATTTTTATACTCTAAATGTTTGGTTTTTTATAATGAAAATATACCCTTTCATTTTGGTGAATGTTTTATACAAATTACTACATATGTTCATGTATTATCCATTGTCCAATTAAGAAAAATGTGAAAATTAATATTAGAATATTATATAACACACATATATATATATATATATATATATATATATATATATATATATATATATATATATATATATATATATATATATATATACTTACACACTGTAACCAGAATATAAAATATGACACTATAACACTTTCATATAAATATAAATCCTAGGATTTGTCCTTTACAGAAAAGACAACACAAGATATATAGATAGGAGTTAATAGACTGGAGAAAACACTTTGAAAATATGTCCCTGTGTATTGTAGTAAGTGATAGACAATCTAATATTTATTCAAGGGCTGTTCTTTGGTAAAATGTTACAGTGAGATGATATGGGTGCTAAGGTAGCTTTAATTATGTCTTGTGTAACTAAGCTATCTTGTATCTTATATGACCTGCGTGTTTAATATATGCTTTGCAGGTAAAAATGAACTTTAAATAGAAAGTGATTTTATGCTATCTACAAAAATGTTTAAGATATTTGATAAAAATATAAATTGATAATTTGTATTTTTTTTTTTTAATAAAGAAAAAAAATCTTGTCATTCTTATTCTCGTTATTTTCATATTTGGAATCTGTGCATTAACTCACATTTTTGTATATAAACGTGTACACGAACATTTTTTAACATATTCCTTATTTACTCTATTTGTCTATATACACACACATTCATTTATCTTTTTATGGCATACAAATCAAGTACATGATATTGTAAGTGGGTTCGAAAGAAATACAGACCAGGCGGGGGTGAAATGCAAGCAAGCCACCTTACAAGAACATGGCAAGTTTATTTAAAAAAAACAAATGGAAGGATCAATGTGCAGCTAACTCGTAACAAGACTAAACCTGTCTCACCACAAACTCCCCCTCTCCCCCCTCCCTCCCCCCTCACTCTGACGTCACCGGTCAAAGTTCACTTTTCATTCTGCCCCGCAGGTTTCCCACACTCAAGCAAATAACACTAACAAGGTCAATTTAGACTAACCACGTAAATTAGTTTCAGTGGCACTTTCTATTCACATCAAATAAACTGTCCACTAACCAAACTAAATAATGAAAAATAAATCTCACAATATTATTAATTTTGATCATGCATGTTCCTGTTTTGCTTATATTTAAAGCACATTAAGAACATATGCACATCAATATATGGATATGTGATGCATATATGTAACATATAAAACAGTATACATTGCACATATTTATAATATATTGAAAATATGTCTTCTTTCCATATGGTTTTGAGTTAAGATGCTGTGTATATAAGAAAGGAATTATGCTGCATGCTGTGACTTGTGCCTACATTGCTAATATACACATTACAGGGAAATTAATGTATTATTATAAAAGGGAAATTAATGCATTTCTATTAGTTTTTAATGATAATGTCTGTCACTCTAAAAGGTGGATTGTTTTCATCACCCATTTCACCACAATGCACTGGAGTATATACAGTACCAGACAAGCCTGAGACTAGCACCAAAAGTCCTTTAACTGCCTGGATTGTGAAGAAAAGTAGGAATTTGGGAACAGCTCAAAAATAGTACTCTACTTGATTTTGCAATTCTGATGCTGAATCCAATCGGATAAACAGGACCTAATAAAGTAGTCAGGCAGTGTATATGTGTATTATATTGTCAATACTTACACAGAGAGAGAGAGAGAGAGAGAGAGAGAGAGAGAGAGAGAGAGAGAGAGAGAGAGAGAGAGAGAGAGCATTTAAATCTACTTATCATCAAATAATTGACCCAGAATACTACTTCTAGCAATATGTTGACAAAGGTATGCAGACTCAAAACACCCTAACACTGCACAGCAATTGGTGTTGAACTAGTTCTAAGCAATTTAACTGATATGGTTCAATTTGGTTGCTGGTGGTCCTGTTATATTTGGAAAGGATTAGAACTAATTGTCTCTATAATTGTTACTGTTTTCGCCTCTTCATTAGATTAGCAGACCACCTCTTTCAACTAAGAGGTGTGAACATTTCCTGTGACTGTTTTGGGGGATGGGTGGGGCAAGAGTGGAGGACGGATTTCGGCTTTTGTTAACTGATTTTGGCTTGTGTTAACTGATTTCGGATTGTGTTAATTGATTTCGGATTGTGTTAACTGATTTCAGCTTGTGTTAACTGATTTTGGCTTGTGTTAACTGATTTTGGATTGTGTTAACTGAGAGCAGATTACAGAGAGGGGTTTGCAGAGCTGAAGTCAATAGTGCACCTGTGGAGTAAAGTAATCCACATCTGGATTGTTTTGTTGTGGGTGGTCACCACCTTAATGTTCACTCTTCTCATAATGAATCATCACATCTGGATTGTTTTGTTGTGGGTGGTCACCACCTTAATGTTCACTCTTCTCATAATGAATCATCACATCTGGATTGTTTTGTTGTGGGTGGTCACCACCTTAATGTTCACTCTTCTCATAATGAATCATCACATCTGGATTGTTTTGTTGTGGGTGGTCACCACCTTAATGTTCATTCTTCTCATAATGAATCATCACATCTGGATTGTTTTGTTGTGGGTGGTCACCACCTTAATGTTCACTCTTCTCATAATGAATCATCACATCTGGATTGTTTTGTTGTGGGTGGTCACCACCTTAATGTTCACTCTTCTCATAATGAATCATCACATCTGGATTGTTTTGTTGTGGGTGGTCACCACCTTAATGTTCATTCTTCTCATAATGAATCATCACATCTGGATTGTTTTGTTGTGGGTGGTCACCACCTTAATGTTCACTCTTCTCATAATAAATCATCACATCTGGATTGTTTTGTTGTGGGTGGTCACCACCTTAATGTTCACTCTTCTTATAAAGAATCATCACATCTGCATGATGCCAGTTTCTAAAAAATATACAGCTAAGGCCAAAAGTTTTGCATCACCTATAATTTTAGCATTGAGCCAACATTTAAAAAGAAAACTATATGAACATCATTTCGACATTTTATTTCACATTATGTAATCTACAAAATGATATCACAAAAGTCTACCGGAAGCCATAATGGTATTTCATGTTAGATTTTGAAATTTCCCTTTTTTTATTGTCAGTTTTTCGTTAAGTACATGGAAAACTACAAAGCGGTATGTAATTCAATATGTTAACATAGCATTATTCAGCAGGATTCATTCGACTTTATGAAACAAAATTAGGTAATTATATAGGGTGATGCATAACTTTAGGCCATAGCTGGACATGTTTTTCCTAGGTTATTCACTGGACAGGAACAATGCCTGCAAAGTGTCAGATAGGATTGTTCTGGGGTTTGTATTGATTTGGACGGGGGTCCCCCCTCTGTCTTCCTGAGTTAACCACAGGCAGGCCAGGCCCGGCACAGCCAAGTCTCCAAGCTTTGCCTTCCCCCTGGGGGTAGCTGCATTTACAGAGATAGTGAAGGGGAGGAGTGGAGTAGCTAAAGGTGCAAATGATAAAGAGAAGGAGCTTGA
Source organism: Acipenser oxyrinchus oxyrinchus (assembly GCA_030684275.1). Classification (NCBI taxonomy): domain Eukaryota; kingdom Metazoa; phylum Chordata; class Actinopteri; order Acipenseriformes; family Acipenseridae; genus Acipenser; species Acipenser oxyrinchus. The sequence continues at coordinate 94,603,200 of CM060249.1, forward strand.
CTAGGGGTTTAAATAGCAAGTTGATTGAATAGTGAACGGTGGCTTTGTGACATTTCCTCCAAAAAAAACGATCTTTGAAAGGGGTACTTTTAGTTTAGTTCAAATAATAATAATGAAAGTCTATGGAAAAATCGATGTCTCTATTTTTTATACAGTAGGTCGTTGCATTTCAAGTCACCCGCCCATCACCACCATGTGAGATTTTGTTTAAATAACTTTAGAACTAGATATAATGCTGTTTAAGCACAGATATAACATTGCAGCATATTAATGTGTTGTAGTTACTGTATGTCTTTAAATATTCTCACAAATAATCATACGACTGTATGGCACCAACACCAACTTCTGTTATCTGCAGTTCCACAGTTACCCAACAGATGGCTGTATACAACTCAAGCAGACCAAAGCAGTTTTACAAAACTACTCAGTGGTAAGTCATGGAAGGATATTTGATGGAATATTAGTCCACACACTTCCATTTTTGAGTTAGAAAAAATATAACCAGGCACCACCACAGACTCATACTTGATGTTAGGTTATTAGAAAAATTATCCCAAAAAAATAAACATGAAATAAAAACATCACTACTGACTGCTTAAAATTTTAAAATTAAAATACCTATGGCCAGGCACAATAACAAAACTAAATCTTACCCATACTGGGTACATACAGTATATACCGTTAAGAAAAAACAGTTGTTTATATTGTTTCACTTGTCAAATATTGCCCTGGAGCCAGAAAAATAATTAGTACTCTAAATCATGAAAACAGGCTAAAAGGACTTTTCCTTCCAAATCAGTCTTCGGTAATTTACATATAACCAGTGTTTCCTTGTACCGCCAGTATACATTGTTATTATTATTATTATTATTATTATTATTATTATTATTATTATTATTATTATTATTGTAATGTCTATTAGAGAATTGCGAATGTTTTTACAGCTGTTGTTTTTTTTTTTAATACATTTTTTCAGACCAGTTCATTTTAACAGGGTGCTTTCTTTAAGCCAATCTACTGATGGAGAAACATAACAATCTCTCTATATCGACACAAGCAATTAAATGCCAAAAGACCGCAGTCACTGTGATATTCGCTCAACATCTTGTTGTTTAAGGGCTCATTGAGAGGATGGATTGAATTCTTAACAACATCTGTCACTGGAAATGAACTTGACATCATGGCAACAGTATAACATTCATGATGGGAATGACAACTACATGTGAAGAGATGGCTGAGTCTGCCTGGATGAACTGGCTGATTCATTGCTAACCCACAATAAAGTTGTACATTGTAACCCATAGCCATACATCGGGCAGGTCAATAATGCCACACTAAATCAGTAGATTCAGAGCTAATGGTAGTTGTCACGCCCTAATGGTCCTCTGAATCTTCAGCAGCATGCAGTACAGCTTCCATGCCAGTAGCACAGATCAAAGCTATTCCTGATCCCATTCTCAGTGTGTTCTGTCACTTCATTAAACACAAAGCTTTACATGTTTCAAAGTATAAAACATGTGGACAGCAAAAGTCATTTAGACTCTTGGGTGAAAGACCTTTTCTTTTCAGTGCAAGCAAACTCTGTATGTATGTATGTATGTATGTATGTATGTATGTATGTATGTATGTATGTATGTTAACCCTTTCAGTCCTTATCTTAGCGCTGTATGTTAACGTATGCTGTCGGAAATCACTCTGAAACCTCATTGGACTCCTAGGTGACCGTCTGATGTAGCGTATAAATATACGTAAAAAAAAATTAAATAAAATGGTCTTGTTCTCATGTATACTTGTATTATTCAGCTTGACAAAAATAACTCAGGTATACCATTGCCCTTTATATTTTACAGTTTACATAAACAGCAGCTTCAATTTCTAATTCAATTTCTGAATCCCGTCTCTTACAAAAAATGTACTTCAGTGTTTTGGCAAAATACAGTAGTAATGCATTGCAGTAGACTTGCTTATCAGAAGTCCAAACTGACCTATAATTCAAATCATGCTTTCATAATGGAATGAATGGTAAAACAAATTAAAAAAAATAATTTACTGCAGAGTTAATGTGTGCAATACACTGCAGTATTTCTACTGCATGCTTATTGTTCACCTGAGGTGGGAAATCCCACTGCACCACACCCAGTAACCGTTATTTAAAAAAAAACCTTTCAAAAGCTTGTCAGTGGACTTGATTAACTAGGGAGAAGCCCCTGCACCTGATCCTCGAACAAGACCCAATGGTTACAATTAAAGAACCCTATAGAAATGCAGATGTCCTCACTAAATGTAATTTTATAACAAAAGCAGGTGTGAAAAGCATCTTTTTTCCATTTGAGGCTCTATGTTGGTTCTGCCTGAAGAAAAATAAGCTTTCTGGGTATAACATTAAATAACACACTGTTGCAGAGAAGCAGCAGATGCAATGTGAGAATTAAACATTTGAGGCATGGTTAAAATCAGCGTTTGTCCAAAAACCAGATGATTGTGTGGAGTTATGATTGAGGTAATGGATGTAATGAATATATATATATATATATATATATATATATATATATATATATATATATATATATATATATATATATATATATATATATACAGTATGTGTGTGTATACAGTTGCCTTAACCCCCTGGGTATCAACCCTGGGTATGAAACAAACTATTATTTTGACATCTCACAATTCATTGCTTACTGTTGAACAACAAATTTAATTTTGAAGTTAGTGTTAAGTTTGTCCCCATTTAAAATTATAAAACCAACAGGGAACAACAGGTGCAGTAATATATTGCTTTGATTTGCTGCATAAGCGTAAAGTTAAATACTCCCACAATTGCACCCTTGCATCTTTAAAATGTACCATTCCTTTCCTGATTCCTCCCAGGTAAATATTTCTCATTATTTGACTACCCACTGTAACTCAACATTATATTTTGAGTTGGTGGTTCACGTGGTTGACGGAACTGAATTTAATTAGCGGAAAAGAAAGAAGAATTCGGGGGACTCGACTGAAGTCTTTCAAATCTTAAAATAAGTTGACAAAGTAACGTTGCGGTTTAAGACAAGAAGATTGTTGAATATTTGGCGCCAATCCAGCATAGCGGGCAAAGTAAGTGTTCAATCGACCTCGATTGAACATATGTTTTTAATAGGCCATTGCTGCACTATCTGCTGCCATTGTCATAGCTCCACCTTAAGTTGTTTTTAATGGCAAGAGTTTTGAAAAATTCCCAGTTTCCACGAGATCCAATATGGCGGTCGAACCATGTGACCTTTTCATTTGGGGACACCAGTCTGGTTATCTGCACATAGCCAGCTACTTACGTATGTGTTTTCATAACTCTGCAATGTTTTTTGTGTGGATAATAATAATAATAATAATAATAATAATAATAATAATAATAATAATAATAATAATAATAATAATAAACACTGCAATAACAATAGGCTTCCCCAGCCTTCGGCTTGGAAGCCTAATAACAATAAAACTTTATTAATAGCACACCTATCATAGTTTGTTACCTTCTTGTTGTAAACATAGCCTCATACACATTAGGAATACACTCTTAGTGTTAAATTAATTTAGAAACAAAATAAAGCACTTGAATACTGTAGTTTGGCAGTAACTGTTATTTGTATGCAGACTTCTTTCCTAATCTCTGGGCCCCATTACCTCTGTTACACAATTTACAGATGCCCTTCTTATGTCTAGATATGTACTCATGATGACCTGTGAAAGGCCTTGGCCTTCTCTTACTGTATGTGTGGTCCAGTAAACATATAAAGTAGGGGAAATTCCTGGCTTGCAAAGATTGGGGTCACTCACAGAAATAATTATACCTATTTTAAAAGAAAATAATCAAATGACGAAGATATTGCTCGTAACATTTCTAAGAGCAATATTTTCCTATGGACTGGTGTTATTTGTACTATATTTCTGGTCTCAAGAGCAATGCAGTTGAATCTACTTTTTCAATTTAAATCTGTTTCACATCAGCCCTACATCACTTAATATGAGTCTGTTTCTTTTTTAATCCACTGTTCTCCATTTTACAGCCATGACAATTATATTTCACACATATGTGGTATTCTCTTAATTATGTTTTACTCATAAACAAAAGGAGGCTGTGTGGTCCAGTGGTTAAAGAAAATGGCTTATAATAATAATAAATACTGCTATTCGTGTAAAACATATTCCTGCACCTGCTGTCCGATTGGCTGGAAAAGACAAAACATTGTTGACATGTGCCTGTATATTAATTCTATCATTACTAGCATGCTGTCAACCAAAAGGGCAAATATTGTCTTAATGTGTAATCTGTGCCTAAACGTTTGTATATTAACCCATTTTTCTAACTGTGACATGTTAGTGTAAATAATTCCAGAAGTACAACTCTATGTATACTAAATATCTTGTTTATGAGTTTCTGTATTACCTTTACTAGGCTATACCAAAGTCATTTATTAAGGAAATGGTGCAGTAGGGACTCTGGAAGTAGTAAATGAAGAAAATGATATACAATTTGCAAGTTAATAACAATTAAATTATAGTAACAGTAAACCAGCATGGTAAAGCTACCACTCGGTGCTCCACTGTTAAACAATAACAGATAGTTAGTGAGCCTCATAAATCTTTTACAAGCCCCGCCCGCCCCTTATAGGCCCAAATTTAATGATGAGCTCATTCCGCAAACATTCCTGCTGACAGAAGGGCCTGATAACTTGACTGACCTGCAGTTGTGTGAAACGAGACACAGTAACAGGAGAAAGCTCCTCTGTGATGAAAGTTTACTTGTCATTGCTAAGTCAGGGAAAATACTGAGTGCCGCATGTGTGACTGTTTCAGTTGGCAGGCTTTGTCACGGTCAGTCTGTATCTTCTTTCGCCCCACGGGACCCTGAGTTTGTGTCCAGCAGAGAGAGATAGTCTAAACTAATTATGAATGATTCATCCACTGCAGTCTTATCATGCACATCTCCAGTCAGCTTGGTTTACCACGAGTGTATATAAATCAGTTCAGCACTTACATGGATTAATGATAAGAATGTTTGCCTTTTAAGCGTACAGAATCCAGTTTTCAAGTTGTTGTCCACAGTATGAAGTTACTTGGATAATACTTTATTAAGACAAGACACAGACATGGTATAGGTTTACACTTAATATTAGTAATTGTTGATTGCTATTTAACTAAGATAAACACACATGCAATCATGCAATCTCTCTCTCTCTCTCTCTCTCTCTCTCTCTCTCTCTCTCTCTCTCTCTCTCTCTCTCTCTCTCTGTATGTATATATTCTGGTGTTTCGTAACATTAACAACTAAGCCATGATATCTGACATCCACAGTTAATTATTTTTATTTTTATTTGTAGTTCATGCTGCAGACCTTTCCCTGTTCAATTGTGGATGTTGACTGTGCAATAATAAGATTGTAGTCTTGTTAACGTGTTATATAGACTCCAGTCTTGGTCAGCGTGTATTTTAGTCGTTAAAATAACAGGTGCCGAGTCGGAAACTCCAGGCAGACTATTCAATTTAAATTTAATCGAGCTACAGCCAGAGGCGACTAAAAAGTCTGATCCCTGGCCTGTCTGTCACAGTGATATTATTATTTATTATTTGTTTATTTAGCAGACACCTTTATCCAAGGCGACTTACAGAGACTAGGGTGTGTGAACTATGCATCAGCTGCAGAGTCACTTACAATTACGTCTCACCCAAAAGACAGAACACAAGGAGGTTAAGTGACTTGCTCAGGGTCACACAGTGAGTCAGTGGCTGAGGTGAGATTTGAACCGGGGACCTGCTGGTTACAAGCCCATTTCTTTAACCACTGGACCACACAGAATAATGTCTCATAGTAACTCTGAGAGCTAACCGAGCCCCATCTCATGAATGCAGTTTTGCTACATGCATTTTTGAAAAGCAACTCTCTCAAAGACAATTAAGACTTTGTTCACATGGATGGAAACATAAAAAAGATTTATTTCTCTTGTTTGTGGCACAAAGGTTAGATTCCAGGACATGCCGTTGGATGAAAAAGTGGTGGTATTAAATCCAAGGCCATCAAGTAAATGTTTCTTGTGCAGCTTTATTTAACCCTAAGGAATTGAAGAAGGCCATTAGACAGCGAGTTCTACAACTTTGATCAATTTCCTTTTCTCACACATCTAAAAGTTTCACTTACACACTTTGGGGTCTATTTTAAGGATCTAAACAACAGTTGATCTAAACCAGGGGTTCTCAAACTGTTGAGACCCCCTAGGGATTCAAGGTGGTCAAGAAACACCCGGTCACAAGCCGACAGAGAGTTGCATCATTAAAGTCTATCAAAACTGAGAATAATATAAATTCTGATGGCTTTTTTTGTATAAGGATCATACAACATGTAAGTAACTTCAGAGGGGGTCACTTTGAGAACCATTAAATACTGCCACTCTTAACTATTAAATCTGTTGGTGTCTGACTTCACTGCATACAATAAAAATACAGAGGAATGAGTAAAAAAATTAAAAAATAAATAAAATGCACACACACACACAGGGGTAGTAAGACCTGTAACTGTTGATAGTATTACTATGGACCCCCTTATATTCGATATTTTTTTATGTAAAATAATTTGTGGTCGACATTTCACAGATTTGTCGCAAATAAACAAAATGCTTTTCTCATGATCAAATGTCAAGGACTAAAAAACAGATCTGCCAGTCCGCTCTCGTGTGACACATTTTGTTTTCAAATTGGAATCCTCATCTCCAGCCCTTAACACATTCCCTGTAGTTCTAAAGTATTTATCTCCACCCCAATCTATTCTCTCTCATTCAACAAACACATCCATCTCACCACTGAACCAATAACCGGGGAAATTCTCCAAATTTGTTCTATTATGTGTGCAATTGTGATATCTGAATTGCCTTATTAAGGTTTACTGTGGTATACCATGGTAAAAGCATCACAAAGCAATATGCAAGTAAGATACAGACTAAAGTGTGTTCAAAACATACAGGTTTGGGAATAGCAACAGAAACTGCAATATTACTGTGCAAACTAAAGTTTTAATATTTGATTAAATCATCTAAGATGATGAGCTATTTTTTAACAATCTGTCCACATCTGCACTTGGCAACTTGACAGATAGGAAGTTTAGTATACAGTACATTGCCTTTTCATATGGTTGAAGGCACAGAAATTCATGTCCTGCTCTAGGCTAAATTGTATGATGATTTTTCATGAGAATAAATAGAGGGCTGCTTACTGTGGTCCCTGTGGTATTTGGTTTTATTAGGTAAAATGCCCTCCCCTCCAAAGTGCTCTTTCTAGACTTACATCATAGCTGAGTCACCTGCAGCTGGAAATAAATCCATGCCCCCCACAGCCATATAGTTTGCTAATAACCAGGTAAGAATATACATCAGCCTTTTGTCTAGAAACATTCAATTTAGAGCAATGGTACTCTATATCAGTTACAGGTAAGGAAGCAGAAAAGTGCAATCATAAAATGGCCAACAATACATTATCTTTGGTCCTTTAGGAAGAACTGCATTGATGGCTAGCTGAAACAAAAGTCGGTAGACAGAAATGTAAAAAAAAAAGAAAGTTGGATACTTGGGAAAAAAAGAATGAAAGAAAGAAATTGGAACCAAATATGAAACATAAAAGTCTATTGGGCCAGCTTGAGGCGCAACACTGCCCCTGCTGTGGCCTTTTCCCATGCAGAGTGTTAATTTGTCAGTTTGACAGACTTACTGGACAGCTTTCTGGCCTGCTGCCCAACCACTCAACCATTTCCTTGACAGCCTCCCCCCCTGAGCCCTCCCTCCAGCCCAGAGGACTGGGCAGCCTTTCAGCCACGGAGAATGAATGCCTCCACAGTCCAGCCCTGAAGTCCATTTGTGTAGTGTTCAGCGGTTCTAGGGGTCTGAGTTTGTCTAGCCAAAGCCCTCTCACAGCATGCGTCCATTTTACCATTGGCACAGACATGCCATTCTGTGTTTGATTATTTAGCAGTTGAAAGACAACCTGCTGGGTTTAAGCTGTCTCCTCCCAGCCTGCTGGTCCTTTGTTTAGAGAACTTGTAGTGAGTGGGGGCGATGTTTGACTACTTTATCCTGTCAAAAACACAGCTGACAACAGCTTTAGCAGTAGGACTGCTGCTATCTCAATTTACAACAGGTCCACCAGTTAGAATGACGGGGTCCCCTTTCCTTTGAAAAATGTGCAGATAAGCAGCATTTATATGAAGCAAAGCTCTGATATGACATTTTTTAAAGTCTTGTGAAGAGACAAATATACAAGATCACACAAAGATGGGCTTGAGCTTTTAACGGTTCAGCTTTGAACAACTTATTTTTCTTTTTCTTACTAATATTAATAGCTACAGCTCAGAAAGCTGTGAAAAGTATACTTAAGGAACACTTTTACCATACCTTTACTTAAAGAATGACTTTAGGTATTTTAATAATTACTATAATCTATTAGATAATGACCCTTTAGTGCAGTTACTTTGTGAAAAGAATAGCAGGGGGCCAGTTCCTAAACAGCTGCTGATCTGCAGATGCTAAATTACCTTTTCAATGGGCTTTTTATTTTACAAGTATGCTGTGTAAATACTGTGACATTAAGAGCATGTTCATATGTAGATTGCATAATTATAGGTTGTTTAATTAATTAAAACATAAACAGATGAACAAATAAACAAGTTCTACAGTTGTACCAATACCTAGAATTTTAGGATTGAGCCATTATATATATATATATATATATATATATAAAAAACATAATTTTGATCTTTTATTCAACAACATGTAATCAAAGAAACTACATAATAATAATGCAAAAAGTCTACCGGAAGCCATAATACTAGTACAGTATTTCATGTTAGATTTCGAAATGTCACATTTTTCAATTTTTGTCAGTATTTCGTTAAGTATATGGAAAACTACAAAGCGGCATGTAATTTAATATGTTAACGTAACATTATTCAGCAGGTTTCATTCAACTTTGTGAAGCAAAATGAGTTCATTCTATAGGGTTGGCCTAACTTTTGGCCATAGCTATAGATTAAAGTATCTTGGTTATATGACCCCAGGTGTACAATATGAAAATGCATGGCTGATGATGCTGATGGTGGTAGTTGCAGTGGCGAGTGAGGTGAAAGCCATAATTAGCCTTTATTATAACCAATAGACTATAGAGACAGCCTATGTATGCATGTTTCTACTTGTGTATGTCTGCATAGTAACTCTATTGTGTCTACTCGTATATGTCTGTGTTGTAACTGAAAGCAAGGAGATTTATTGGGAAAATAAAAGTAATGAAAATAACTTTAGAAAGGCTTTTGAAAAGATTTATTAGGGGTACACACAAACATTTATATTGTCTTTGACAATAACAGAGCAACATTTACTACAAGCGCAATGAGCCCTGTAAAAGTCCAATCCACCTAATATAAGGGAAGTCATTTGAGTGCTGAAGGCATTGTTCAGCTGCACAATAAGTGGGGCAGAAAAGGTGTATGCTAATTACATGGATAACATACTGTAACAGGTTAGTGACTGTAACTGTATGGCAAATTAAATGTCACTGTTTGAAAAGTATCATTCAAAGTCGTTTCCAGGATTTCAGTAGGTAAATCACAAAACTTGGTTTACCACTGTACATTAGAAAGTAAGTTTACCACATCAACACACCATGTCATTGAGACATATATATATATGTGTGTTAGCCTTAGGGCAAAATTTGGGGGGTGGTAGCTGGGCAGCTTAATTAACGCCTATCATCATTAACCTCCTAATTAAACCCCAATCTCACACTCCTCTGTCTAGTGTTTTGCTTTCTCCTCCTCCTCCCCTTCTTCTCTCTCTTTCTTGTGCCTTTGCATCAGTCTCCTCTGGGGATAAGCGATATCCACTCCCCGACCTCAGGTCAGCAATGCTACCTCGTCCTTGCACTAGGGGGGTTCTTACCAAGTGAGTCACAGGGGACCCCCGGCCACACTATCCTTGCGCAGCTCATACGTCTATTCGACCTCACCACATTAGGCGCTGTCCTTTCTTTGCTCCGGATGTGTCCCGCTTTACGCTCTCAGTGCCCAAGTCCCAGACTAACCCATCTCTCTGTCGCAGGTTCCCTGCGGGATGCCTTCCAACTCCCAGCTTCGGAGGCCTGTGCCTCACCTCATGCGAGGGCAGCACCAGACCAGTCAGGGAAACTTTTACTATCTCTCCTTTCAGTCCTAAGCTGTTGGACTATTCCTATCGTCCCGAGAGGCGCCTCTGCTGAGCAGAGCCCTTTTATATGTTTTCAGATCCTCAGGAACGTGACCAGCTCTGTCCTCAGCAATAGGAGAGCTCATCGGTCAGGATCTCTTTGCTATCCTAATTTCAAGCCCGGGCCTCTAAGCCTGCACCTAATTCCGAGCTCCGGGCTCGTCGCTCTATCCTTGGCCGAGCGTCCTCCAGTCGATACTGTCTTACTAGCAGCTTGTTTCTGCTTCCTCTGCTCTATCCTTACAGCCCCAGCGGACACCCCATGGAGGGGGCTTAGGTCGGCCAGGGTGTCCTCGGCTAACTGTGCAACAGTGACCCCTGTAGTCTGGCCGGGCCCTGTAAGTCTAGACGGGCGCCTGTAAGCTGCCCGGACCTGAGTTGTCCTCCGACGCTGTAGCTCTGAGGTGGCCGCATGGTGATTCTGCAGTGTGAAAAGAAGCGGTCGGCTGATGGCACATGCTTCAGAGGACAGCATGTGTTCGTCTTCGCCGCTCCCGAGTCAGCGCAGGGGTGATAGCAGTGAGCCGAGCTTAAAAAAAAAAAAAAAAATCAGATATTCTAAATTGGGAGAAAATAATAAAAAATAATTAGTGACCACTAAATAAAAATAAATAATAAAAACTATCAAAATAAAGTTGCCATGAAAAACGGCATGCGGAACTCCACTAACAAATGGAGGTCCTGCTTCCACACCTGTCTGCCATACTGGGCGGGTCTCTTCGTTTCCTGAACCCAGTCGTTTCAGCAGCACAGACAGACCGATGTTTCGGCAGGAGCAGTGCTCTGACCCCTATGGCTTACAGCAGCCTCGCTCTGTATAATCAGGACCCTTTTATTCCTGGTGATCTGCTGCACCATGCCCACCTGTTGATTAGGAGCTTGCAGCTGGTAATCACACACATACTGCTTTGTTCCGCAACTAAACACAGCAGGCAGGCAGGCAGGTTCCCCATTAAAAACCAATCCCACAATTTATTTCTACCATCATTCAACACTCATATTTACAATAAACAATCACAGAAGCCCCCTCCTTATGTGGATGGCCCCAGCCGTGCTACACCTGTACTAAGCATTTACAACTTAATTCAGATTATCATCCTTTTCTTTAAAAGCAGTTATGCATCCATGTATTCGACCTGGACCACCAAATAGGTTCAAATGTAAACTAGCTAATTACATCTAATCTGGTGTATCACCGTTTGGGGTCCCTAATCGCTGCAGTTATCAGTCATAGTCATCTGCAGCATGCCACACTAAAGAGTTTACAGTAGTTCAATAACACACTAGGCATGTAGCGAGCATCAAAGACAAACTGACTCTGCACAAGACTGGACAAGGATCAAAAAGAAAATCTGCCGCTGCTACTTACTGCTGAAAAGTCAGTCCTCAGCAGACCATGAACGCTCTGTATACAATTACACTGCCGGACATCAACTGTGTCATCATTCCACTGCCATTATATTTTCCAGACAGAGAAGTGATACCACAAGCCTCACGCAAACAAAACCAACAAGTCTCCTTATTTATATCTTAGAAATAATGCACATCTCAGAGAAACATTAGCTCTTGGCCCTGCAGACTCTAGTTCATGATTGATTACCGTGAGTTACTGATAAAATGAAAACCTCTCCCATTGTAAATAGGGGTATTTAAGATACAGTTTTGTCATTGATATGTGAAGGCTTAATTAGTTGTGTCCTCATAATGGTTTGTTTTTCAAAATAATATACCTGAACATTTTAATGCTTGCCAATGAGTTACAGCATTCAAAAGTGCTGTCGAGTAGCGCTGTGGTAGGTATGGATAAATAAACACAAATGTTGATGGATGAGGTTGTTTTTACAAGCTCATGTTTAACCTTTAGGAAGAAAACAATAGCAATGCCTTTCTTGTGCAATCTCTGTGACTTATGGGATTGGATATAAGATTTTAAAATACACTACAAATACAATGGCTGTATTATACATCTCTACTAAAACAGAAAATAATAAACCTTTCAGAAAGAATTAGAATGTAACTTTTATAATGACTGGCATAGATACATGTATTATGTTATACCTGTTGCTAAATGCAAATGTTCTGAGTACAAAGACCCTTTGTGGATGCAAAGACCACTATACATGTATTTATTTAGCAGACACCTTTATCCAAGGCAACTTACAGAGACTAGGGTGTGTGAACTATGTATCAGCTGCAAAGTCACTTACAATTACATCTCACCCAAAAGATGGAGTACAAGGAGGTTAAGTGACTTGCTCAGGGTCACACAATGAGTCAGTGCCTGAGGTGGGATTTGAACCAGGGACCTCCTGGTTACAAGCCCCTTTCTTTAACCACTGGACCACACAGCCTCCTAAAGAGTAATCTATGTATAGAGTATTATAACATGGGCCAGAGCTCAATGAATAGTCTACATAAACACAGTTTAATTCTATACATATTGAAATATGTGGCAACAGGCAGTGAAACCCAGGCAATGTCACACAATCTAATTAGTGTGATAGAGAGAGAAAGGATCGATGCTGTAAATCTCCCTCCCGATTAGAAAGGGCGCTGTGTAAGAGGGAAGGTATGCTGCCTCCTAGATCTGCCACCTCGGTGGTAGGTGGAAACCGGAAGGTGACCATATTAGAGGGGCGTGTAGCTGCAAGTACTCAGGACGATTCCATTGCAGTCAGCTGCGGGGCAGCCCTCTATTGGAGAAACCACGGCGACGCGTTGACTGCAGGGAGGAGTTTGCTAGGTACAAAGGGGAAGCAGCTACGTCAAAACCTCCCCTTGCGCTGAGTTAAAAAGCGATAGACCGGAGCCGATGTTTGTTTTTTGTGATTACGTGTTTTGTTTTTGTGTGTTAACAGAGGAGCAGGAGGGCGGCAGGCTGTAGCCAGCGAGCCAGCACATACCCCAGAGCACGCCCCTCATCGCACAGCACTTCACAGCACAGCGCACGCACCACAAACCCTGGAAGAGAAGAGCACATTTTCGTGCACGGAGGACTGTGGTTATTGGAGTGTGTTTTGTTTACTTTTGTTTTAGCTGGACGCTGTTGAGTTTTGCCCCATTACCATCGCTGGTACTGGGGCTTATTATTATTTATTATTATTATTATTTTTCCAAGTGGATTTATTTTATGATCTTTTTGTTTGTTAATTATTAAAACCTTTTTGTTATTGGGAGAATTCAGTCTGGACATTCACTTTCTACTGCACCACACCATTCAGCGTGTCACACTGTTGCTAAATGCAAATGTTCTGAGTACAAAGACCCTTTGTGGATGCAAAGACCACTATACATGTATAGAGTATTATAACATGGGCCAGAACTCAATGAATAGTCTACATAAACACAGTTTAATTCTATACATATTGAAATATGTGGCAACAGGCAGTGTAACCCAGGCAATGTCACACAATCTAATTAGCCATGGGATTACTAAAAAAAACAGTTTGTTAGATATCACTGACTTTTCTTTCCTAGTAAGCAAGTCAAGTGTAAGTGCTGGAACTACAGAAGCAGAATTCCTGCTCAGGCTGTACAGTTCTCCGCCCCTGCTGGATTTGATTAGCTAAAATGCTCATAGTCATTACCTGACTACAGCTCTACAGAAGCAACTCTCTGTTGTCAGATTCACCTCAAGTATGTACCAAGATGGCCGTCTTGTTCCTAGTCCCATTGCCATATCATTCAGCACAGTAAAACTACCCGGAAGGATTGTGGGATTCGTCACACCAAAGTGCCTTTCTTGCGAATGGAGCATTTATTAACAGAAAGTGCTGTTGGTTAATCGTGGATAAAAATAGAAAAAATATATATTTACTACATCTCATTATAATATTTGAGAACCCTGATTAGAACTATCTCCACCCGCTTTTGGCGAATTTATGTAGGAACGCACATAATTACATATTCATCTAAGGTTGAACCGCAAAGAAAAACTGCTGCCGCAAAGCATTCCCTAAAAATGTGCTAATAGCATTGCGCTTGTTTAGTACATTTCCCCCCAGACTTCCACTCGTTTGAAACTGGTTTGAGACTATTGCGACAGCGCATCACTTTAGTACATCTACCCCTCAGTGTTTTAAGAAGTGCCATTTCCATCCCATCCCAATAGGACAGTATCGGCTACCCGCAGTATATACCAGTATAAACATCAGTATGCAGCCCTCAAAAAATATAATATTTATACAATATTATAGATCTCACAGAATGAAAATAACTTTCAAGACATTTCACTAATTTTGTTTCCAAAGGTATCTCCAAGCTAGTATAGATTTTCCACATTATCTGCTACACTCTGTACCTCAGTTGCTATTAATTTAATAAGCCTGTGTGTCAGATTTGGGTACAGGCAGTTTGACAGATAGGGGAGGACTTGCAGAATTTTGTATTACATTTACCTTGAGGCACCATTGATAACCACTTCCCCTTGACACAATGCACAACTTAATTCTTACACATGACACCCCTGTTGGCTCCTTGCTGTTGATATCAAGTCCTTTGTCAGAGTCTTTTTCTGGGTTATTTGCTAAAAGACCAGAGGCCATTTTCCATGAAGTGTTATTCAGTCATTTGCTTAGCTGGTTTGCTTAACTTTTCCGGTTCACTGGCAGCACATTTAAAAACTTGTTATAGTTATAAAATGGTGTAGAGTATTATTCTTTATATTTGTTCTGTGAATTTTCACACAAAACACGATCATACATGTGGGGATTCATTACTCATTTATTCTTATTTTCATTTAAAAAATAAAATTATATTTTGGATTTTAGAACAGATTTGACAGGCAAAACTATTTGTGTAATGCCTATATTCAATTTTTTTTTTTTTTTACCAAAAAGAAACCTATTCCACATATTGTTTATTTGATCATTTTACAATGCATTTTAAAAAGGATGCACACCCTTGTTAAGAACACAAGAACACTACTGCTAAATTCTAACCGCTAACCGCCCTGTTTTATTACATTCATATTCAAGAGTAAACTGGAAGCAGGATTCTGACCAGCACAATCATATTGACCCTATTCCATTAAGTGTTGGAATAAACACTGCTGACTGGCTTCCCTGAATGGTGTGCCTCAACTGTACGAAACTTAAAAACAAAAAAGCAGTGCAAACAGCAGAAGGAAAAGGTATGTGAGGAGAATAAATAAGCAAAACAACAGAAGTGTGTTGAATGAATTCAAAGGTTTTCAGATTGCTAAACACATTGGGCTCAATTAGTTGAGAAAATCTTATTGAAATTACTGGTACAATTCTGGTAGAGTGTAAAGATGTAATTAATAACACCATACTGTACATTATACATCAATAGTAAATGACAGGGGACACATTTACAATGTGCTAAACACCATTAAAATGTTGTTAAACAATACCAGAAGAGCAGCTGTTCTTACGAACGCCAGGCATCTGAGTGCAATCAATGAAAGAGTTCTCTCAGTGTTTCTTTCTCTAAAACAATTGGCTGTAATTTGGAAAACATAAAGAAACAAATACTTTTATTTTTATTTTTATTTTAAGTATGTCAGTACCATACATCCCTCAAAATCAGAGTTAACAGAATGACAAAAAAGAATTGTATAGAATAAGAAATGGTAATAAAATGTCAGGAATCATGGTAAAGTATATTACAATTACAGATTTACATTATGTGGAATATTATTATACTTACTGTGTTCCTAAAGCATGTGTAAACATGTAGGTGAGTCTAACATACTAAAACATGTATGCTACATATGTTAAAGTATAAGATAAGCATGTTGTCTGATAGATGGAAAAATATAATGTGTCAAGTATAACCATCTCCACTATCTCACTCCCAGCAGGAGAAATTTTCTTTGCCCTAAACTGGAATAGCATGAAATATTTCAAAATACTGGGCACAGGACCACATGAGAAAATTACTATCAAAAGAACTGTGGTTTATTGTGAAAGCTGGTAGCAATAAAGAACCACACACCCTTTATATGTAGGTAATTTTCTACCACAGTTCTTCGTCTAAACATTCATACCAGTAGCACAGCTATAATGCTAATACTGCAGCCGGCAGCTTCTTTGAGACCAAGGCCAATATGCTTTGGTGTACAATTTAATTTAGAGGTGATGGCCTACAGGCTGCTTTACAGTAAATTGGATACAATTCTATGAATGTCCTATTTTTGTTGTACTTTGTACAAACAAAGAGGATGAAATGATTACATTCCTGAAAAATAGCCAGTGTTCATAATGGTTAGCTGGTCATTTAGAAGTATTTGGAGTATTTACCTCCCCCTTCCACCAGCTTACTAGCCTGAGAGCTACTAACGAAGCTTTAAAAACAACCTCCTGCCTGTGTTTCTGCACACAGGAGGAATGTGTGGCCTAATTTTAATGTCAGTGAATAGGCCCCGAAAGCAAACACAGAACGCAATTGCTGTCACCACAGATCAGTGAAATGAGCATGCAAATGAACCAAGATAAAGTAATTCATTCTAATTGGGATATTTCCACAGGAACAAAAAAAAAAGTGAAGGGCTGCACTGGAATTTTTTTTTGCTAGAAAAAGCCCCATATGTTGAGCATAAGAGCACATCTGTGCCTTGGAATTCTGAAACAGAAAATAAGAACAGTAGTGTGCCCACTACTGCAAAAATAAATGCAAGAATCTTTGGATTATACACTGGTGTGCACCAAATACCAAACATAATTGCTCCACAATTTTATTTAACCAACTATTATGCAGCAATTAAAATTCTTTCAGTTCCAGCTTGGGTTACAGGTTTATGTGTGACTAATTAAGAGTGGATGGGAATCGAATGTAAAATTCCCTCAAGTGCAATGGGACTATGATACATTTGGTTTGTCAATCAACTTAGCAGGTTTGTTCAGTTGGGTGTCACGCTTAAATTCTACATCATCAGCAGTTTCAAAGCCTGGCATTTAAATATAAGTTAATATGTCCTGTTGATTCTTGCATGCAGGCTTAATGAAGTTCCAAAATATTGTATTTTTCCCTGCAAACTCAAGAATGGTTTGTGCAAAAGTCTGATGTAAAATTAACAATGGACATTATTTGTTTTTTTAAAGTGGAATATTTGAAGAAGGAAAAGAAACTGAATTTGGCTGTGATTAAATCATAGAATACCATGGGACATGAACAAAACCACATCGTGTGTCTGCCTTTCATTGCTCTTCACTTGGAGTGAGTTTAACCATGAAGTGACTGGTAACCAGAAGCAGCAGAAGCTACCTTTCTTTCTGTATCATCTATACAATATTTTAACATTACGGTAATTAGCAGGCAAGTATTTAAACAAGCCAAAATGTTTGTCTGTGACCGTCTGTGTGAAGCTGAGGTCGCTTGTGTGAAGGTATTGTGTGAACCTAGTATATTCTGTGTGATTTTTTTTTGTCAACCGGTAAACGGCTTAGCCGTCCGGTTTTATAGTTTAGGGTTTTTCTTTAAAAAGTTTAGTTAGCACTCCAGGTGGGAGTTAGGTTTTTATTTTGTTCTCTTTTTATTCCTGTACACAATAAAAAGTGCACGTGTGTTTTAAACCTGCAGTTTGTGTGTCTGGGTCTGTAATATAAAGGGCGGAAACAAGCCTCATCCGTAAGGCTTTGTTACAATAGTGTGGAGTAGTGGTTAGGGCTCTGGACTCTTGACCGGAGGGTTGTGGGTTCAATCCCCAGTGGAGGACACTGCTGCTGTACCCTTGAGCAAGGTACTTTACCTAGATTGCTTTAGTAGAAACCCAACTGTATAAATGGGTAATTGTATGTAAAAATAATGTGATATCTTGTAACAATTGTAAGTCACCCTGGATAAGGGCGTCTGCTAAGAAATAAATAATAATCTACAGTATATATATTATGGTTAGATGTTTCAAATAGGCCTTCATTATGAGGAAAAGCTGTAAATGTATTTTGTTTTTTGATTGCACTTTACACTTAGTAAATACATGTGTACATAATGTTATTATGCATAGTTACAATGTACTTCATGTGTCAGTCTTTTTGGATGATGTAACCCTAATCCTAACCTTATCCCTAACTTCTGTTTTTCGGTTTTTATTAATTTCATTATTCGGTGTTTATTTTTAGTTATTTTCGAGTTATATGTAAATCTTTTTTTTCAGGGCTTTCACTTTTTATATACCGTATGAAATTATTGTTTTTGGTTACTTTTGTTTTTTTTTCTGTCACAATATGTACAGCAACTCGACAGTACTTGCACACTTCAATTGTACCTTCTTTCCTTTGCTGTCTTCCACAACAAAATCCTTATGGTCACAGGCACATTCTTCTGGGGTTTTTGTGTGTTTAGGCATTTTTTTACATTTCGCCACGATTTGCAATTCTGTTTTAAATTCCAGTAGCGTGTAAATACTACCTATAGTACTGTAATATACTTTTTTTAAAATTTAAAATCTCACGAGATTTAAAACTTGTTTTAAATCTTGCAAGTGTGTTACAATACTCCAATAGAAATGTAGGAATTTGCTGCAAATCAGTAGTTGGGGTGGGTTTAATGTATTCAGAACAAATCAATGCGAGATACAAGTCAGGAAGGAGGGACATTGCCCAACTGTATTGGAAATTAAAAAATAAATAAAAAATACCTACAATTAATTTATTTTTTTATAGGGAAAGGGGTCATGTCAACATGAATTGAGTAACCATTTCCAGTGTTTTTCCAGATTTTTTTTTTTGTTTCATTTTATCGTTTTTCATCTGTTAGAAACGAAAATCAGAAGCCTGCCCTAGCCCTAACGCTAACTATAAACCTTACTCTATAATAACCCTAACACTAACCCTTTTTTGATACAATTTTGTACTTACGTATATTGTGCAAAAAGATGTACATATTAAGTACATTGTAAATATGCATAATGGCATTGTAATTATGTGTAAGTACACATGTATTTCCTATGTAAGTAATATGTAAATACACAGTAATTAGAGACATTTAATGTAAAGAGTACTTTTTTTATTAAGAGCTTAGGGAATGCCATTGACCATTTTACTAATGCTGTGGCTTGTTAGATGCTCCCCCTATGTCTGAGAATTAGATTTAGTTGTGCCATAAAACAAAGATGTATTATGGCAGTGCATTAAATTCACTCCTAGATGAATGTGACCTGTGAAAGTAAAAGGATTTGTACATTGAAAGTAAAAGGATTTGTACATTGACTGTGTCACATTTATCGCACAGCACATAGCTAAATGGTCTGTTTTCAGAAGGCTTCCAAAATATGTGTTAAAATGGAATCCAGATCTCCTTACAGCAATTAATTCCATAAACTGTAACAGATTTGTATAACTTTCACTTCAGAATTCTTCTTCACATGTTAATTTAATCATGTGCTACTAATCAAATCTATTGTGTTAAAAGGAATGGGCGCCCATGTGAAAA
This sequence comes from Acipenser oxyrinchus oxyrinchus, assembly GCA_030684275.1. Taxonomy (NCBI): domain Eukaryota; kingdom Metazoa; phylum Chordata; class Actinopteri; order Acipenseriformes; family Acipenseridae; genus Acipenser; species Acipenser oxyrinchus. The sequence goes on from CM060249.1 coordinate 94,622,855, forward strand.
AATATAAACAGATTGTGTGCCCAACATCTGTATGCAGTCTTAGTACACTTTTTATTTGAAATGGTACAGTGTACACTGTTTGGGACAATAGCCAATGTGATGGTGTGCTAAAGATTTTTGCTAAGATTTAATCAATGGCATTGCTGTTTTAATGGTATTTATATTTGCAGTACTGACGAATATCCCACCTGTATGTACACTAGCATTTAAACCCTAGTTCCATATAATTTTGGCTTATTGAATATTGATTACAAAACCTTGCCGTTTTACAGTATTTGCTGCTTAAGACTAACAGGTGCTAAGGAAATCCATGAGGTAATGTATACCAAGTCATCTGCAAAGATGTAACATATTCCATATTGAATTTATAATATAATAATATTCAACCAGAATGCAAATCCACTTCTCAGCTTTATATACAGTATAGTATTTCTTATTGTGGCTTTTTTTATTTGCGATGGTCAGCAAGTTTTAGTTGGAGCTTTCCTTTTCAAAACAGACATACACAGACATACCTTCCAAATCTGACAAAACGCTAAACCCAGCATGACAGTCCACACCACTGTTATCAGTGTGTCAGTATAGCCAGGGTCCCTCTAATGCAGTGGAATGGAATGCAGAAAGGAATTAACAGGCAATACACCTATTAGAGCTAGAACCTTGGAGCTTTATTCAGAATCTACCCAACAGGCACTAATATCATGAAAACATTAGCTTTAGGAACTAGTGTGAGAGCAAACACAAAATTTCTCAAAGGAATAAAAACTTTTTAAGAGTTTAAAACTTGCAAGAAACAAATGAGTTGCAGCTTGGAGCAGGTCAATTATTGTCAGGGGAATAATGTGCTTGTGTGTGGGAGAGATTGAAGGCTATCTAATCTCCCTTTGGCTCACTGAAAGCTGCCCTTGCTGAGGTGAGGCTGACACTACCAGCTCTCCAAGGCTTGCAAGAGAGCTTCACTTGCTTCTAGAAAGAACCCATAGTTCCCTTCAGCTACACCACCAATGCAAAGAAAAAGGTAAACATTTTAGCATGTTTTTTTTTTCATATAAGTAAATTAATTTTAGGCTATATTTCACCGCTTAGTGGAGAGGAACAACACACCCTTGGGAGGAAACCTCTTGTGGTCCAGGCAGAGAGCATGGTCATGATGGAGATGGTTTCTGAAGTGAGGTGGGGTGTTGATTAGTGGAAAAGAATGTGCAGTAGAGGAGGTGGCTTTGGGTCAGACTGCTGTAGAATGGGCAGTGGAAGCAAAGACACTGCATGCATTGGCTCGAATTCCACTGAAAAAACGATTGAAAAGATCGGATCAGGCTGCGACCAGTCAATGAGAGAAGCTGGTTCAAGCCCGGTGATCCAATTTTCCAGTGCTTCAAGGTATTGTAATTTGTAAATGCATGAAAGGAAAAGAAGGGAATGCAGGTGGATCAGGTTGAACAGCTGGATGGAGCCCGGAAGTGGAGTGAGCAGGCTCAGAGATGAGGAGACAAGCCCAGGAGATGGTGTAGACCAGTGCTGGCCAATACACCAAACACTGCGATCCATTTTGGTGGATCTCAGCAGACTCCACGATCCACCAGTAAGCTATGACCAACAATTATTAGCGGGATTTAATATAATAGTGTCCAATACGTAATAGCAATAATAAAACAAAACAACCACAACAACAAAAATGTAACAAACGCTCTACGCTAACTTTTTTAGGCACATGTGTGCCTAAGTTTAAAAAATAAAAAAATTTAAAAAATAGACGACACTGAACAATTTAGGGGCACACACACACACACACACACAAAATGATAATAATAATACCATTTTTGCTCAAATGTATTGTTGAATATCTACAGATCTTTTTTTCTTTCCTTTCTTACATAAGTGCACACTTGTGCAGCTCAATACTTTTGCATCAACAAAATTAAAAAGGGATAATATATATATATATTTTTTTTTTTTAACTGCCTGGTCGCATGTTCCTCAGAATGTGCTGCTTGCCTGTTTATGGTAGCGGGATGGTCTGCTTCTCCGCACATTGCGTGCCGTTTTGAAGCACTGTGTTTAATATATTTTCATGTTTGAACTTCTATGTCACATGTAGGACAACTAGTCATCCTGCTGGATTTCTTTGCAGATTTCTTACAGGGTTGCTGAGCTCCTGGAGGAAATGTAATCACCATTCACCTTTTTTTATGATTAGAGTAGAGAGTCTGCAGTACTGTGTAGTAAGCACAAGAAATGCAAATAATGGGTTACAATAGGGCATAAGAAACCTACTTTCAGTTTGAAAAGGTGAGTGTCTTATACTATGATGTGTATCAATAAACAGAAAGAGAGACAGACTGTGTTGAATACACTACATTAATGCTGGAAAACGTTTGCATAGCTGTATGAAGTTCAGGTCTTTCCTCAACATACAATGTCTTTATTGTTTGTGGACTTAAAAATTCCCATTAAACCATGTGTAAGAAATGTGCGGGCTGTAAACTGCTGATAAAAGTTTTGAGGAAAAAGGGGAGCGAGGCTTTACATTATTGCCAAAGTGGTGTATGCTTCTGTTATCCTTTCTTTGCATTCCTCTGTGTACTTGTAACAATTAGGTCAACTGAATGATACTTAAATCAAAGTTATTTCAATAATGTTTCATTAAACCAAAAAATGCGTGCCAGAAACTTTAAAATCTGTGGTAAACCTTCACAGTGCTGAATTTCTTGGAAATGTTTGAATGTTCAGTATGTACAGTAAGAACCAAATGAATTATGTGTTGACTAATCTATTCTGCACAGTGTTCTTATTAGGAATGCAGCTTCGGTAACAGATACGGTTGACTCCGCAGAATGATTGTTTGTGTGTGCTGCTTGAAAATTATGTTTTCTTTTTACTTGTTTAACAGTAATTAAGTGTGCTGTGCCTCATCTGATGTTTAAGAGAACACTATAATAATAACCATCATGTATTAGAAAATAGCACTTAATGTAATCAATCTATGCCTTCTGTGGTTTGCTTGAAATATTTTAAAAAGATGCATTTGCCAAAACCAGCTTCACTAGAATGATATTTGTAAATTATAAATTGTAATCTCTTATACCATAAAATCATGGAATAATAATGCTAATCTTCCATAAAAGACAATCAATGTATGTGTTTAAATATATCGCTTGTGGCAGGCCTAATTGTGAAACCGAGATCCTTATTATATAAGAGAATAGGAATTAGTTTAGAGGACTGTGGAAGGGTGTGGGTATTCACTGACACGGGACACAGAAGGGTGTACTTGAAACACTGCACAGGTGCCCAGTTTTATTTATTACTTTTGTTTTTTTTTTGTTTTCTTTTCAAGTGCGTGTTTTAGCCCGCAGAGGGCGCTGTTGTCCGTGGCCTGAAAACCAGCGATGGTAGACAGGACCACGGAAATACCCACAGGTAAACAGTCCCGCTGACGCACTCACAGGTGCTCTCAAATAATAATAATAACAAAAGGTGAAATCAAAAAGAGAAAATAAAACACAGTAATCAAAACTACAAAGAAAAGTTGCTGCACTCTGCAGCGTTACCCTGACCGTCGCTATCCGCACGGCCCGGGTCCCCGTCCTACACTTCTCGGCTCCCTTAGCCTGCTTTTTATGCATTTTATGGGGTCTGCCCAAACTTTCCCCGCTACCACTATTTTTTTTGTTTCTTCTCTTTGGGTTTCTTTTCGTTTTCTTTTTCCTTTACCAGCCGTGCTCAGTCCTGGAGTATGTCGTCTTATAGGGGCAGAGCTGAGGGAACAACAGAGTGTTATTTAAAGGGTCAGCAATCCCCCAAGGCCTGCCTCTCAGCCACTCAGAGAGAGGGAAATCCAACACACCCTCTTCCCCACCTCTCTGTGTCATTGCCATGACTGACAGGCAGATCTGACGAGGCTGCTGCCCTCTTCCTGCAGCACCATACATACTCCAGACAGTCAGTACAGATCTCCCCTGTTACAGGGACTTTAATCCTGGAAAAAGTATATGAGGGTGTATTAGGGAGAAGATTCCTGGAGCGGGGCCTCCCTTATAGCAGGAGCAGAACTCGGCCACTGATTCGGCCTGCTTTTGTTCTTATTAGCTGCGGTTCCCTCCACTGTGTTTTAGTTTGCATTTTTGTACTTAATATTTCTGTTACACTTTGTTTGTGTACTTCTGCCTGTGTGCTATACCATTGTTGGTATAGCCACATGGTGTCAACAACTGCACCCTTGGTATTACCATTGCTCGCACCCTAGTGGCGGCCAACTGCAACTGAATTGTGATCCCTGAATGTATTGTAAATAAAACCCAGGGACCTGTGTGGCATTGTAAACTACAATCCCTCTGTCCATCACTCATTCGCAGCAGATTTCCACACCCCTTTTACATTGCATAATACTGTACTTGGAAAGATAGACTTCACAAGGTAAAACAAGTACATTACTTTGTTACCTTTAATTGTTTGCTTGTTATAGAAGATGCTGACGGGAAATTATCAGTACAATTAAGTTAAGTTTGATGTTGTTAAATATGTACAAATAAAAACTGACAAACAGTGCTGAATGCAAAAAGTTTTTTGGACCATTGTCTTTATGTATGGGTGAATTTCTGAGCAGCCAGCTGTTAAGATGGCAAGGAATGTTTCTGCAGAATCCTGTGATTGTCCTTGTTGTGGATGGATACTTTTATAGGTGAAAGGATGCTGCCGCAGAACATGGTTCCCACAGTCAAGCACTGAGGAGGCAGTAGAATGGTGTGGGGATGTTTTGATTGGCGATTGTACTGGCCATTGAGGCTACTGTGCACAAAGAGGGCAATTATAACATTCTTCAGTGACATGGTCTATTATCTGAACAGCAGGTAATTAATCCAGGATTCGTCTTTCTGAATGACAGTCTGAATCATGCCTCCCAACTCATGGTATTGAATAACGAGGAGGACACTTTCTGTCATTTTGTAGGACCCTTGCACTCTCTTTTGTTGAATTTTAGTCATTCATAGTAAGTTTCATTTTAACGTAATATACTTTTGAATTGCAAAAAAAAAAAATACAGTGTGTTTACCAGGTGCAGCCAATAGTTACATGTGTGCAAATTGGAGTTTAGCACATCTGGCTAAAAGGGCTTTCACCAAAACTTCAACCAGTATGCTTTACATAAACTGAGTTAAACACCCTTTTAGACACCCTGTTTAGCTATGTTTGTGCAGATACAAGTAGGGTATGCTCACAGTCAAGAGCAATCGATTGCAAATGCAGCCTGGTGGATTAGCCAATGATGTAAAGAGTAACGCCCACCCAGCTCTGTTTGATTGACACTGCTGAAATTCAAGTGTGAAATGTCAAAAAGGAATGTGAGAATGTAAAAGGCTATGAAGGATGTTTAGTGACATAATTGAAAATAAATAAACCAGTAAATACATAAGATGCTGTTTGTGCACTATATTTTAAAATTGCTATGATTTTTTTTTTAAAAACTATTCATTAAATGTTCTAAAATGTCATTTATATGTATTGGACTAGAACTGCACTTCCATCCACCTGAAACCACATGGTTCACATTCAATTCCATTCTTAGTTTGCTACTTGTATACACTTTCAATACACACAACACAACCAGCTTCTGAGGTCGACTTTCCCTTTTCACTGTAATAAGTTAGAATTGTGCCAAATTCTCGGATAAAAATAAGCGGTGTGCAGAGAATTCAGTTCTCCCAATCATACTCAGAAACTAATTCTCTTAAGGATACTCGTACTCGGATCGTTCTTGGATGACATCACTGAAAGTGCCATAAAAATACATTTCTGATCCTGATTTGCACTCAGAAAAAGACGAGAATGTGCTTTAACATTTATTTAACAAGAATTTTAATTGCATTGAACTACAATTTAAATTAGTCCTTACGACTTTGGTTTTTGCACTCTTTTAAAAAATAAAATCTGTCCACTATAATATGTATACCAAGTATCAGTTCACTGGATGCTGTAAATGTATCAGATCACTGGATGTTGTAAATGTATCAGATCACTGGATGTTGTAAATGTATCAGATCACTGGATGTTGTAAATGTATCAGATCACTGGATGCTGTAAATGTATCAGATCACTGGATGCTGTGAACGTATCAGTTCACTGGATGCTGGTAAATGTATCAGATCACTGGATGCTGTAAACATATCAGTTCACTGGATGCTGTAAACGTATCAGATCACTGGATGCTGTAAATGTATCAATTCACTGGATGCTGTAATGTATCAGATCACTGGATACTGTGAATGTATCAGTTCACTGGATGCTGGTAAATGTACCAGTTCACTGGATGCTGTAAATGTATCAGATCACTGGATGCTGTAAACATATCAGTTCACGGGATGCTGTAAATGTATCAGATCACTGGATGCTGGTGAACGTATCAGTTCACTGGATGCTGTAAATGTATCAGATCACTGGATGCTGGTAAATGTATCAGTTCACTGGATGCTGTAAATGTATCAGATCACTGGGTGCTGTAAATGTATCAGATCACTGGGTGCTGGTGAACGTATCAGTTCACTGGATGCTGTAAATGTATCAGATCACTGGATGCTGGTGAATGTATCAGTTCACTGGATGCTGTAAATGTATTAGATCACTGGATTCAACACTAATGTGCCCCCTTTTCTTCTTCAGGCTCCTGCCTCCCCACACCAGGTAAGTACATTTCTGTTTCATTATTAATTGTCCATAAGCTTACCATATATTTTACAAAACGATCTATACAAATACATAAATAAAGAAGACTGTATTTAAAAGTAAGTTTGTATATTTGGTAATGGAGTGGATTTCACTCTGTTACAGCACCTATTGTCACTCAAAAGTTCCCCTGGCCTAGATTACAGACAGCAGCTACACAGATCACAAAGCTTTATTCAGCAACAAGAGGATTAAGTTTACATTGTATGGGTGTTTTAAAGCTATGAATGCATTTCCCTGATGACACCAAGCAATAGATAAAACCCTGCTGGCCATTTGGTTTTAGACATGTTTTTATGATTGTAGTTTTAGACATAAAACAGAAATTAAACACCAAGCCTGTTTTAGTTGTGACCTGAGGGAGGTCAGAACCACAGTGTTTAGTTGTAATCTTCTGTCTGTTACTAACCAGAATTTGAAAATGGTCTGGTTTTACAACAGTTTTATACCATTGGCTGCTCTTTCTACAGAGGCACATCTGCGTGTGTTGGACTTTATATCCCTCTACTCCATCATACTCATGTGTTACATACATTTTTAATTTACTTTCAGAAGGTGTTGGTTCTTATCAGCTTGGAAATCCTGACTGTCTGATTACTTCCAATTTCCTTCCCCTCAGGTGATAACTATCTTCCACAAAATCACTCAGAATGATCACCTCCGTAACCCCCAGGTCTGTGCTTGGGTTGAAATGATATATCTCTATTCAGTTTCAAACTGACTCACTTGAGTGGCTGGTACAAGACCGTATCTTGAGACCATCCACATAGACCACTGTGTACAGCTGACCAGCGATAGCTGTTGCTTTAGGCGTGGGTGTTTGTAGTTTCAGCTTATCATACAATTATATTACCGTTTGCATTATATAAAGTGTTAAAGTTTTTTTTAATTACACATGGGGGTCAGTGACAGTGGTATTGTGTGGTTTGTAACCCCACTAGCTTCACCCAGGAGCTAGGAGAAGGTATTGTACAGCTAAGGCCAAAAGTTTTGCATCACCCTATAAATGATTTCCATTACATGAGAGTAGATGTTAAAACTTCATGCTGATTTGAACTTGGCTCTCGCCAAGATAAGCACCAACTAAGACGTAGCTTCATAAAATCGAATTAAAAATCTGCTGAATAATGTTATGTTAACATATTCAGCTACATACCGCTTTGTAGTTTTCCATATACTTAACAAAAAACAGAGACAAGTTAAAAAATGTGACATTTTGAAATCTAACATGAAATACTGTACTACTACTATGGCTACCGGTAGACTTTTGCGATATCATTTTGTAGTCTTTGATTACATGATGTTAAATAACCGATGTAAATTATGTTCATATAGGTTTTTTGTATTCTGTCTCAATACTAAAATTCTAGGTGATGCAAAACGTTTGGCCACAGCTGTATAGCTCAGTAATTAGTTTAGTGACCAAAGAATATAAACATGCAGACATCACCATAGTCTACCACTAACATTCAGGAAATACAGTGTAATAATTCTAGTTCTGTTAGAACAGACTCAATAGAGAGCTGGTCATGCAAGATTTGGAGGATCTTTGGAGTTTACTGATCCACAGGTCTCACAGTCATCCTTCATTCAGTATATCACAGAGGAAACCCAGGCCTTTCCTGAGGAATGGCGTTTGGTTTGGTTTGGGGCAGAAGTGTGGAGTAGTGGTTAGGGCTCTGGACTGGAGGGTCGTGGGTTCAATCCCAGATGGGGGACACTGCTGCTGTACCCTTGAGCAAGGTACTTTACCTAGATTGTTCCAGTAAAAACCCAGCTGTATAAATGGGTAATTGTATGTAAAAAATAATGTAATTGTATGTAACAATAATGTGATATCTTGTAACAATTGTAAGTCGCCCTGGATAAGGGCATCTGCTAATAAATAATAATAATAATAATAATTTACCCAAAGATGAAATGTAACGACTATTAAGAAAATCACATGTTGGTTTAGATTTCAACTTACCCTCATCACACAAAAAAAACAGAATGGGAAAAATGAACAGTTAGAATTAAGGGGTCAACACACCTGGTAGCTAAAAATAAAAAATAAAAGAATCTATGTGAAAACAAACATCAGACAATAAAGTAGCTGATTTGTCAGGGAGGGAAAGAAGAAAATGCAGATCAATATTTCTAACTTCATTATTTATTATTATCCAAGAGCATATTTTTGTGATATTGATTAGCCACTGTTAAATAATGCATCATGTGATCCTTGCCAGTAAAGTCTCTGGTTGAATTGTTAAACACAAACATGAGTTCCTAAGAATTGTCCTCTGTGTGTAGAAAAATCTATACCAGGTCAGAAAGATGTCAACCAACAAGTCATAATCACCTCCTGCTCCTATATTAGTAAGTGGGTAAGAATATAAAAAACAGCTGCACTGGTTCCTCTTCAGCTGATGCAGGAGGTCTCTTATTAGAACTTCCAAAGGGGGGTCATTATAGAGTCACTTTTTTGACTGTTTCCACAAAACAGAATTAAATGGACATTATTGAGTTGTGTATTGGTTGTGTTGTCCCCCTGTGTGTGTGTCAGTTCTTAAAATGCTAATATAGAATTGTTTACATTATTTATGACATTTTTAAGTCGATAATATAAATTGTTTTCTGCTCATAGTGTAGTTTCTACTTTATTTTTTTAGCAATAAAATGCTAAACTCCCACTACACCTTCAGAAACTAGTCAGGTAATGTAAAGGGCAGCAACTGATACCAGGCAGACCTTTATTGTCATATCCTTTTCCCATGCGCCTACCTGTATAAATCTGTTCAAACCGCAAGCTGGAATTTCTACAGTGTCCCTGATGGCACTAAACAAAACCATACCCTACATAACAGTTGCCAGAACAGAGTTAAATGACAAAACAACTCATCGGGAAGTTGCAAAGATAAAGGTTGTTTGTCGTTGTCGTTGATTTTCCAAACGGCATTGTGAATAGCCGTTCTTTACAGGCCTACTTACTCACCTGTAATTTGCAGGTGTCAGGGAGATTTGGTTTCAACTTTCCTCTCAGACGCCAACCACCTGTTGTCGCCCACCTTTCAAAATAAATCATTAAAAACAAACTCATTACCATCTTTTCTCAACTACATTCTCTGACAATAAAATCCCAGATCATATTTCCATGTAACTGTGTGTGGTTGGTATGACTTTCCACTGCCCACTCCTTACACCCACAATCTCTGTGATTTCACTGGCTTGGCTTGTCAAGTTTCTGTGCACGCTTCTCAGCAATTTAAATTGGTCACACAAGAAAAAGGAAATACAGTCAAAGCACAGTAAAGGAGCACATACAGTGTGAAGAGCAGTATGCTTTTTCAGAAGTTTTTTCTAATTTCCCACAAGATCTCAACAATTTACCACAGGACATAAAAATATATTTGGAAACAGGAGAAGGTCTAATTATAGCCCTTTTTTTTAAATAAAAGCAAATTTAGATGTGGTATATTTCATACAGTGTGTATTTATTTTGCATATGACAGTAATGATATGGTATTATCATCCTATTTATTGTTTGAACTGTCAATTTCATTTGTCTACTCTCTATGAAGTTTGAAGTAGTACAGCAACCTTAATCTTTCCTCGCTGTGTTGAATGCATTTTATCTAATAGGCTGTACCATAGGATGTACAAAAACGTACCCTCTACAGCAAGTGTGTTTTTACTTTTATTGTCAAACCATGAAGCAGTGCTAGACATTGAGCCCTCATGCAATATTCATCATCGTCACTAATATTTCTTGCAATTCATGACAAATGGAACAAAAAACTTGGAACTGCTGTTATGGAACAGTAACATTAACTAAACAGCCACAATCACTTTTGTGCCAGAAAATATTCCAAACTATCAACCAAAAACAACCCATAGTATTAAATTGCAAAATGTAATTTACATTTACAATATTTACAAATACTAACTTGCAATCGTTTTAACACATTTTCCTTTTTACTGTATTGTTTTGTTAAAAATGGCTAAATTGAACAATGTTTAGGTTGCTGGTGTTTCCTGAATACAGTCCTTTTCTCTTTTCTGAGTGAATCAAATAGGCTTGAGTCTGATTAGTTTTGGCTGGGCAAAAGCAACAGGTCAAATCATCGCTAACACTGAGATACTTTGACCAATACACAAAAGACATGACTTATGGACAAAGAATTCCAAGTATTTAGCAATCTGTTGTGTGTCCTACAAAGTGCTTCAAGTGGAATTCCACCCCAAATCTTCATAGTCTGTCATTATATACTGCCAGCCTTCACATTATATATAAGCAAGAGGCGCTTGAGAGAACATTAGAGCCGACATTTTCATCAACATGCCAGTGACCAAAGCTGCACAATTAGGCCTCAGCAGATCTGAAAATAAACAGTGTTTAGACAGCTGCCAAAATACATACACATTTCAGTCTCTACAATTGAGGGAATGCAGGTGATTGTCTAATTTTGTCAAATATGTGTTTCTTTTGAAACAGCTTTTAGGTGAAGATCCATTCTGTCCACTTGCTGTATGGATTATGCATGGCATGCACTGAGTGCTGATAACATTCTTCAGGAATTAGGAGTGTCTTTGGAGAAAAACACAGCAGCCAACCATCACCAGGCAGAAGAGCATAGTGTGCCTGTCTAACAATCCAAACAAAGCTGTAAACCCAATGAAGAAAAAGGCCCACATAACACGCATGTTTGCTGTTGATTTAAAGGTAAAGCAGAAAAAGTAATATAATTGCTGAAAGTAGAATCCATTAGAGAACATGTTAGTGATGACAAAAAGTATTCGGTCAGGTGCTTTACTGTTTATTTTTCAGTAAGTTCTCCAAGTCTAGAATCAACTGATGCTAAAATAAAACTTAAATTTACTACTGACATATTGGTTTGTGACATAAGAAATGTGTGGCTCCTCACAAGAGAGTGTATGGAACAAACAGCAGCATTGTTCCATGAAAATTACAAAGAATACATTTCCTTATGCGGTGCCCTCTGTCTTTTTTCCCCAGGGGATCTCCTTATGCGGTGCCCTCTGTCTTTTTTCCCCAGGGGATCTAGATTACATAATAGTATACAAACTAAAAATCAGGTTTTACGAGTAGATCAGGGGTGGCCAAGCCTGGTCGTGGAGAGCCACAGGGTCTTCTGGCTTTCAGTTCTCAATTACTTAATTGAACCAATTACTTTCTTAATTGGTCAACACTAAAAAAGTGTCCAGGTATTTAGCCATTGATTATTTAAAGATATCAGGACCAGGGTTGGCTACCCCTGGACAAGATGTTCCTGAACACCCTCCCTCGTCTCATATGAGCATCCGTTACAATTAGGACAACATTTTTTCACAGTACAAATAATAAACCAGCAAAAAACCTTGTTACTTATAGCACATTTGTTTTCTTTCTATAAAATACATTAAAATAGTTTACAATTGGGCAGGGATGACTGTACATTTGAAATCTAGAGACAGTGAGACAATCCATATGAATTAGGTTTTCACAATCAAAATCCAGAAAAAAAAAATGTAACCGCTAAATGAAGAATAGTGTCTGAAATGCATTTTATTTGTGATGTCTCTGATTGCTAATACAATTGTATGCACACCTATAATTTATTCTGTGAAATATAAAATAAATAAATAAATAAATAAATAAATAAATCAATACTTTTTTCCTGATTAACAAATAAATTGCTAAAGAACTCTGCATCAATAAACCAGAGCCATCCCATATTGATAATTTGGTTCGAAGGCGAGATCATGAATAGAGGAGAGACTATGAGTCCTGGTAGTTATTTTGTACTTATATTTGCAAGCCAGTATCTCCCTGTGGTTTTACACACAGGCTGATACTAACCTTAAAACAAAATATCCACACCTGGTATGGTTCAAAGTTAAGGGTTTGACTCCATGCACACGCCCAGTGCTAACATTTCAGAATGGAAAGGACACTCCTGCTAGGAGCTAATCCAGGTGTAAGTACTCAAGTAGTCAGGCTAGCATACGGTTCATTGTCAGAAGCATTCATATGGCTGTTAGTTATGTATATTTCTGGTTGCTGCACATTTGGAACGCTCAGTCAGCTGTGTAAAGGGCAGACAAAAGAGAACAAGGACAGCATGAGAAGATGTGATGCACTTTGACAAAGAAGAGCACAATATGACCTCCATAGCCCTAAAAAAACATAACTGAACAGAGTGGAATAATTGATAAGATTAATGTAAAAAATTATTTAGCAGGGTTCATTAAACTATGAGTATCACAAATGGGAAGCCTTGGGAAAAGGGTCTTGTTGGCCACCTAATGAAAGTCTCATCTATGTCAATGAGAGTATTATAGCCGCTCGGATGTATTTAGTTGCAATGCTGCAGCATGCAGCTTTCAAAATCCTCAAAAGTAATAGGAAAAGAAAAAGTAAAAAGGCATGTTCTTGACAACAAATCAAAGTGATCCCAGAAGTAAGCCATGCCATTACATCATGAGAAGTGCAAAATATCTTTAAATACTGAAAACGAATAAAGTAATTGAGCAATAAATGTCACTTTTTAATTAAAACATTGCCTGGCAATAGATTTGAGGCCCTACAAAGCCCATACAGCAAAATGTTTCTTGTGAAAATAATATCACTAAATGTTCATTAATACATTCAATATATAGAAGAAAAACAACTTAATTCCTTCTGTTTATGCAAATAAGTACTAAATAATAACAATGTTTCTGTTGCTCTGAAATCTCCGTAAACACAGGTCAGTAAAAACAAAAAAAAAATATTGTTCCTAAAACACTACTTTCTATCATGAAAAAGAATATGCTGAATATGCATGAATTCATGTCACTGTTTGTGTGCCCATAAACAGAGTTATAAGCTGCATGTTTCAGACATCACGATTTTTATTTGTTATTTACCATACCTGTGTACTCAAACTGCAGAAATAATGATTGTGTTGACAACAGCTAACCCCATTACATGTGCAATTCTTTAGGCAAGAATGCCAAAATATCTACACCATTGTTTGTAGGATAAATGTGTAACAGGCAGTGTTGTGTGATACAGCACCGCTACGGATTCTGTCCTGTCCCATCAGTGAGATGAAATGAGGTGAAAAGCTCTTAAGGGGCGTTGACACCAGACACGGCGCGCATGCTGTCTCCTTGCGCACCGCTCTGCAGTCGCCGCAGACCACTGTTCACACCAAACGCGGCAGGGGAAAGTCAGTGGGCGGTCTGTGGTTACGTTACGACTGCATGTACAAGCAACAAATAGTAAATGCCAGCAGGAAGGGAAAACTCTTTATTCAGAAGACACAAGCTTAGTAAAAAAAAAATTCAAGTAATGAGGAACCCTCCCACACACACCATCATAATCAAAGAGATATTTTCTTTCTTTCTTTCTTTCTTTCTTTGTGAGTTTTATCTGGTTTGCTGGGTATAGGCAAAGAGAGTGTGAGTTAAAGGCATCATTATACATTGATATTATTGAGCACTATCATATACACATGATTAAAAAATGCAACTACTGCCATCCTATCATATCAAACTTTTTTTTGGGGAGTGTAAAAGCGACAACACAATACCTGGAACAATGAACAGCAAACAAAAAAGATAATTGCAATCGCCCTGCTCTACCGAAGAACGAAAAAAATGTGAGATCGCTGTGGGTCCATGACATCCTCAAGAGAAGAAAAAGGAACGGCGAATATCATCGGCTGATACAGGAGCTCCGGTTTGATGAAGGCAGATTTCAAACCTACTTAATGTTGTATTAAACTCTGGAAAATCTGAAATCAGAACCATGAGCTTTTCCTTCGTTTTATTATTATTTTTGTATTATTATTTCTTCCTCGCAAAGGAGCCTCCTACTTTCCCCTGATTGGCTGCTGGTAGTTTACATCACGGCGCGGCTCGGCGAAAGTTGAAAATATGATATCTCCTGCACGCCGCTGTGCGGTGCCGCTTGAGTGCCGTTTCTCTCTGCAGCTGCGTGTGTCCGCCTTGATTGAAACAATTGCTTTTGCCTCGTGGCACTGCCGAACGCCCCTTTACACCACAAATGCAGATGAGCCCGGCTCTTTTGCATTGTGGGTAAGACGCTCGATTGCAGAGTGAGGTCACCGGTTCATGCCCAGCCTCCGCCCTGTTACAAATGTAATACAATTCCAATAGTGCAGTGCAGTATCCAGTAGTGTCCAGCAATAACTAATGATACAGCTGTTATTAACCACACTTAAAGGGAAAAAATGACTTTCTTGGAACTGATCGCTTTCTACTCCCCACCACCAAATAATTTGTAGTCTGGATTTTGAGTTACCTCACATCTATCTTTAAGGTACTTAAAGTGTGACAAATGAAAGCCATTGACATACTGTTTTTCCTTTCACCTTGCCAAGACCTGGCTCTGACAGTAGATATATGAGTGCTTCTTTTTCTTGGTACGTATTCAGTTTCCTATAAAAACGTAACATGTAAGTCTGAAGGAAATTACAAATCATGCCAAAGGATCATTGAGGATAATGTATGATCCATTTTGTGAACGCCTTGTTTTAGTTTAACATATGTAAGTTATATGAAGACCTTACAATACAAACAGCACTTGTTGTATTATATCAAACATTATATCTATTCACTCATAGGCTACAAGAATTTAGGCATTATCACTAATTATTTGCCACAGACACTAAAAAGCAGTGAAATAAAGAGTGGTAATTGACAGATACTGTCCTGTTGAAAGGGGGCCATTCGTACATCACCTACTCAGTCGACACCTCCCATCAGCACTCACCTTGGCCTGAGGCAAAGATCATCTAAAGGGAGTCATTTGTTAACTCGCAATGGTGTTTGTTTGTGTAGTTCCAGACTGAAAGAAATGCAAGTTGATTTATAGATATTGTTAGTAGACAAATGACCCTTAGATTTACGAGATCTAAACAGTACAGACTAGGCTATTCAATCTGCAATCTGTAAAAGGAAAGAGTTAGTATGCATTAATATCCAAGGACAGAGCTATCTTTGCAGTAAGCTGTAAAGATAATAGCACAATGGCAAGCATGAATACAGTTCAAAATAAACTACTATTCCTAATACTACACTACTGAATTAAACTGCAAAAAATATTTCTAATAAAGAAATGTTTTTTTTTTAAACTATTTGGTATCGTCTTTCTTATATAACTCAATGGAACTCAAGCAATTAAAAATGAAACTTTATTTTCCCTTCTTTTTGCATAACTTTTTCACTAAACTTTTCATAATATTATGCATTTCAGTTTTATCCAAACAGTTTTAATTAGAAAATAGTCATTAATGGTTTTCAGTTTGCAAAATAAGTATCATAAATTACTACAATGTGCTGTAAAACAATGCATTTGAACTGTAGCAACATATTGAAACAGAGGCTGGCGGCCGGATGTGTTGTTGCTGTCTGCTGTGCTTCTCCACTCTGCAGCTCACCAATTTGCCTGAAAAAATGTATACCTCCAAAACACTGCCCATTTACATGAGAACATAATAAAATAACCGCAGCATCAAAATACAATTTAAATAAAGACAAATAAAGGGGTTATATTATATCATTTTGTAAATGACAAATGAAATGACTGTTTTGCTGCCCTTTAAGAACCTTGATGTGTAAGCACCTCCTCTGAAAAAGACTTAAAAGCATGCTTGGATTTCACAGCACATGACAGTTTCTCTATCTGCTTCTCAACCAAATTATACTTACAAATATAAGTTTAATTAATGTGGTTAAGGTATATATACAGTATGCAGTATGTACTATATGTTGCAGCAGACCTGAATCTGTTAACCTGTCTACCTCAACAATAAACCACAGACTGAATTTTGAAATATAGTCTCACTTATTTGTGTAACTCTTTTGCTTTCATGATGAATTAATTTATTTCTTCAATATAATCCTATTTTACTGCATGTCATAGCAGAAGTATTTCCACACAAAAAGCAATGCATACATTATTAATGTTGTGTATGCTGTTGCAAAGCCTGACAAGCTGGAACTATCTTCAGCTTCTTTAATTACCTCCCTACTTCAGCTGGGAAGAGCGTGGGATACCTGTTATGAGCTTCTGCCTTAATGCAAAAGGGATGTGAATAAGTATGCACCATATTTAATTTCCCTCAGAACTTGGAAAGGTTTCTGTAAAAGTAGCTCATATTTACAGCTTAGCCCCCTTGGGTTTTACAGTTAGATTTCCCCTGTGTTGTTTGTTCTGAAAAAGCCAGAAATATAACTTTACCATTTTCATTGGGCCTGTGGGAAAGATAAGGACATTTTACAGCAATATGTTAGAACTGGATAACTGGAGTAAAGCCAGGACAACACACCCCTCCCAATTCCTGTAGTGTGGCTCTATTTAAATACTTTATAGTACAGGGCTTGTGTGTGTTTCTGATTGAGTTTTAATTTTACATTACAGTGATTTGTAGTTCATCAGCATGTAACTCAACAAAAATACTGTTAGGTATGTTCAGTTGGTAACACTAACACAGCCACTCTCTTGCAAACACCGTAGGTCTTTATTTTGTACACCTTTTAGTCACATAAGTATTTAGTCATTTTCAAGTCATTTTAATTAAAGAGCCTGATAATATTATTAAATTTCTAATACATGTAACAGAGATGAGCACAGAACACAAAAATGGTATTTTGCAATCTTAATGTAAAACACATATGCACAATTTTCAACCTAGAAAAAAGCACCTCCAGGAACTTATCATAGTATTTGTTTTTCCAGCAGTTATGTTGTACTGTATCTCACAAGGCAAAAGCAGGAAATGTGCCCGCCAGAGCAAGCGAGAAAGGGACTGGAAGCAGCAGGAGACAAAGCTGAAGAAAGCAAGCAGATTCGCCAACACGAAACTGTCTTATTATTGTCATTACTAAAGACTCTGAACGCAGTAATCAACAGTACGATAACAATATATCCTTGAAAGCATGTCGCTCAAGTGAGTTTAATACTGCTTCAGAGAGAATGAGAATACAGTACATTGAGACAATAAGCAGGGTTGTCTTTAGCAGGACTTTGCCAAAAGCCAAATTAAAGAAATTTCTTCTGCAATTATTAAATAAAAATAAAACAAGGAACAGCTGTAAACATACACCTTGCAGTGTTCTGTATTCTCTTACCTGTAAACATACACCTTGCAGTGTTCTGTATTCTCTTACCTGTAAGCATGCACCTTGCAGTGTTCTGTATTCTCTTACCTGTAAACATACACCTTGTAGTGTTCTGTATTCTCTTACCTGTAAACATACACCTTGTAGTGTTCTGTATTCTCTTACCTGTAAACATACACCTTGCAGTGATCTGTATTCTCTTACCTGTAAACATACACCTTGTAGTGTTCTGTATTCTCTTACCTGTAAACATACACCTTGCAGTGTTCTGTTTTCTCTTCCCTGTAAACATACAGCTTGCAGTGTTGTATGGCACATTCATTAATTCATATTGAAATGCAGCTGTAGTGCTGTCCCTTTCACATCATGTTGACTCATGTAGTCTCTGATACGGTCCCATGATACACATTCAGGGTCATTTTAAAAAAAAAAAGTAAAAATCTGAATATTTTGAAAATATAGAAGGTTGTGTTTTTTTCTGGTAGAATCAAATGCAAAACCCAGATAACTATGTCCCTAAAGAAGCTTAAAGAATACTTTATACTTATGTGTTATACTATCCAGTATTCATGTGCTACTGGTATAAAGGGATTAAGAAAAGCATTTTTAAACATGGTCTTCAATCATCCTTAAAATAATCACATTCCATTTCCTTTTTTCACTTTCACTGTCCAATACCATGTGTTTTATGAACCCCGAAGATTTCTTTGTCTGGCAGAATGACTAACTGACCCTCTTTTTTTTTGTGCAGAACTTTAAATGCCACAACTAAGAGCACCTGAGTATTTGAGGAATTTTACTTGAACTCAGAAAAGTGTCCATGGGTAATTTAACTGGGGATTTTACAAACTTGAGACTTCAGGATAAAGAAAACCAAGCAGTTATTAAGAAAACACACACAACTGAGTATTCGTATATAACATTTTAAATAGCCACATAAACATTTGTATTCTTTCTTACTGTATTCAATTCAGGATGATCTTCATGAATTCATCAAAGAGCTGAAGCTGAGGGAATAAGAAAAAAAAAAACATTTTTGTACAGCTGTTTCAGGAGTATCATATTCAATTAACCTGTGGTTTGAAGTTGCTTTGTGTGAATTAATTGTCACGACAGCAATCAATGGATCCAGTTCATTAGGAACCTCAAAATTATTTCAACAACAACGGAGTCCTAAATCAATACTGTCTTATCCTGACTCGCATGGTATACATCAATAAGCTTATTCTAAATTAGTTTAGTCTTGTTTCGGTCAAATTTCCTTTTGCACTGATGTAGATGGTATATGTAATACTGAAATATAAAAAACTGTTAGTCATTCTCTCACTTTGCTGTTGTTATTAAGTCAATGCAGCGTAACCTGTCTAATCGAGCAAATCCCTATTGAAATGAATGGTGTGATGCCCTCTCCAATCTGGAACCTGTCTATTCAGGAATCTGCTATGATTTTTAAGCCTCTTCTGCCTAAAATCAATGTAAATCCGATTGTGCAATCTGGTACTAGGTCATGTGATTTTTAATTCAGTTTAAAACTAGTATTAAAAACAAAACAAAAGCAAGATGTTGCATATATAGAAAGAACAATTCTGCTGTGCTAGTAACTTGATAACATTTGGGGTACAGCTGCCCATGTGGTCCGAATTTTTTATTTAAATATTTTGCAAATATTTAAAGAGGGGACAATTATCTAATCAAGGATACCAAGATATTTAGTGAGCAATGGGACTGAGTGAGAATAAAATTAAGCAATAAAAGCCCCATTAATTGCCGTTCAACATTCCAATAAATCATTTTTTGGGGTAAGATGTGGGAAGGCTTGATCATTCAAATCCTTTGCATTTTTGAAAGGCGCTGATTAGCTATTCTTGGATACCAATATATTTAGTCAGAGGTCTGTGTTGGACGAAAGGGGAAATGAACGCCCCCAGCCATTCTGTTGTATATATATATATATATATATATATATATATATATATATATATATATATATATATATGGGCTTTAAATAAGCTTTTTTTCTGTAGTATAAACATTTATTTTGGCCATACTGAATATTTTCCATCACAAGATGATTTATGTATGTAATTATTTTGTTATTGTTTTTATTACTTCAAATTATTTCTGTCAAAAGTGAAAGAAGTGATACAAGAACCAAATGCATAGGCATGGTTGAATTGTGAGTCGATCTGTTTGTTCAGTGTTCATCTAAAAGTAACTACAGACATTTGAATTTAGATAACATGCTACCTTGCTTTCTTTTAACAAATATATTTCTATGTAGACAATTTCCATTAAAAATAAAATACATTAACGTTGGGTACATTTCTAGATAAATTTGTGTGTATATATATATATATATATATATATATATATATATATATATTGTTCAGGGCTCCAGATAGGCTGTGTACTGCGTACATTGTAAAAATGTATGATATTGTAATGAGTACATATAGCAATTCAGCTGCACAGCTTGAGTTCGCATATTATCAATCTTCTTGTACTTTGTCGGTTCCCGGGGTCTCGATGATAAATTGCGAATATACTGCATGCAGTAGCTAGAGAATGGATTATAGAAATACCTGCCTGGGAATGGCCAGAACTACGTGACCAATAAATTCAGGTTAATCATTTTATATATATATATATATATATATATATATATATATATATATATATATATATATATATATATATATATATATATATATATATATATATATATGGTTGAATCCATTCACTTGCAATGCGTGTTTGTGACTGGTGAATAAACTGCTGGATTTCTTGTCTTAGTCCCCCTCAACCTAACCTACCAATTTCAACCACATTTTTTGGAAGGTAAATCTATATAATAAATACAATATTCTGTGTTTGGCGAGTCGTGAAGCTTTATATAGCCAGGCGACCAATAAGGAATACAATATTATCCTTCCTTTATTTGCATTAGGGCAGTATCTATAGTTTTTTTTTTTTTAACATTAGAAATAAATAGTTTATGCATGCAGGCCTTTTGTTAAGTATATTCCATTAGAAACATTGGAATATAAATAAAATCTGTTTCTGTGTTTATTTGCTTAACAGCCATATTGTTTCTGGTCAATAAAGCAAATAAGAATAATTGTTGTTTTTGTTTTTATTGTAAGACCACGTTTTTGTTAAGTTCAAAGTAACATTACAGTTCAGATGTAAGGCTGTAGTTAATACATACCTATATTACACATACCTTAGCATTAAAGTATGTTCTGTATTTATTGAAAGTACTCATGACTAAAGTTATGTTGCATTTTACTCACACAAAATACATTTACTCACATAGTGTCTAAATTGGAGAGTATATTACTGAATTACCCAAAGCCTTATCTGGAGCTCTGTGTATATTCATGTATATTTAGCTGACTAAAAAAATAATGGCAAGCCACTATGTCTGAGTAGTTGTTGCATTGCCTAGGGAGAATACTGTACATAGATTGTCTTCCTCCCTGTTAGCTTTTCTTGGGAAAGTCCCAGAGTGTGTGTTCCAACAAGACATTATTCCTTTTTGTTCACTGTAGCCTGGCCTCAGAAATGTCTATTGTTTCACTTGTCACCTTGATGCAACATGTCCTGTTAACTGTCATCATTACAAATTGCTCCTTCTTTCTTGTTGCCAATACTTTCAAAAGGCAAGCCAACCATGCCCAGACTTGTGCTCTCATAGAAACAGCTCATTCACGTATTCCCATTTGTCCTGCATTATGCTTTCTAAAGGTTCTCTCTGTTGATTTTTTGTTTTCACTCAACGTGTTACAGATACCACAAAAGCTAATACCATATTTCATATGCCACAAGTTAAAGAGTAAGTAGCTTCAAGGTCATTTTAATTGCTTTTTTAAAATATTGTCTTACTATTTTTCCTTGTGTTTTAAATCATTCAGAAAAGTTCTGGGTTCGGATGCTCCATTACGATTTAGATTCTCTGAAACTTCCTTTACTTTGGTTTGAACTTTTGCTAGAGATCTTAAGTGCCAGCACTGAACAGCCTTTCTCCTTCCATTCAAATAATGTCTCAGTGTGTCCTTTCAACTCAGTCAGGTCCACCTACTACAGTACCTGTCCAGGCTGTATATGCAGAGTCTGCTGGGTAGGCAGAGTTGAAAAACCATGCTGTCATATTATTTTAAAATGCTTTTGTGTAAAGTGATGGAGAGAATCAATTATTTATCGAATTGAAAAAACACATTTCATTATTTCCTGGCCTGGCTAGGACATATTTTAGAGTTTAAGACATATAATTCAAACTCCTTCTCTAGCCACAAGACCACACAGCTTTTCTTTAGACAACCTTTTGGGTCGACATGTTTATATGTCAGTAGCCTACCATATGTTCATCCTTTGGAAACTACCAGTGAAATTAAATTGATTAGCCAATGTATACATATTATAAAAGGGGAAAAAAGTGTGTTTGCTGATTAATCACTGTGGAAGGGTGGTGAGTAATTCACTCACACACAGGAGACAGAAGTTTTATTTGCAAACACCGCACTGGTGCCCAGTTTTATTATTTTAGACGTTTGTCTTATTGCCTGCAGAGGGCGCTGTTGTCCGTGGCCTGAGTACCGACAACGGTACACAGGACCACAGGAATATCAATACTGGTAAAACTGTTGCAAGCTGGCGCACTCACAAGTGCTCAAAATAATAATGAAAACAAAAGGCGAAATGAAAATGGAAAATAAAACACAGTAATAAAACTACAAAATAAAGGTGCTGCTTACGCAGTGCCCCCACTGCCGCTAAGCCGGTCAGCTCGGGATCTCCGTCCTACGCTGTTATGCACTATACACTGGGGTGGCCAAGGTTCCCCTATCACTACACACGTCCCCTCGGGTACATAACAAGAGATTTTAATACAATTGTTTATTTATTGCTGGCTGTTTTCCTCAACCAGCGTCTCTGTGTGTTTCCAATCACGGCCACCCAAATGCACAACCAAGTGCAGTACTTATGGGCTGAGCAATCCCCCAAGGCCCGCCTCTCAGCCACTCAGAGAGAGGGGAAGCCAACACATCCTCTTCCCCACCTCTCCGTGTCATCGCCATGACTGACAGGCAGATCTTGCGAGACTGCTGCCCTCTTCCTGCAAAACAATGCATGCGCCAGATAGTCAGCACAGATCTCCCCTGTTACAATCACCTAAAAAGTATTTCGCTTTTTCCTGTACTATGGAGACTGAAGATTTCCTGTAGAAAATGTATTGTGTTACAATCTTAAGAATTCCTTTGGGCAGATTCAGGATAATCGGCCCTCAAATGGGGAGAGCACATGATAAAAGAACACCCTTAAGGTAAACTCTAAGTGTTGAGGATATGCTGATTCATGGTCATTTGCTGATGTAAGCAACATCCATACATTAAATGGGCAAGAAAGAGATACAGTTCCTCTAATTAGATCCCCGGTCTTGGTTGTTTCTCCCTGGCTGTCAATTTTATCAATTGCATAATGACAATTAACTAAAATAAAGAGAAAATTGAGAGAGCAGTATTCAGATAGGAATGCCCTTGGCCAAGGCCCCAGATATTTTTGTGCCTCTGGGGATTTGCCTGTAAAGGTTCCAGGAAGTTTGGGGAAGGTTTTGCATTGACATCATACAGCCAGCAATGGAAAAGCATTACCCTGGGAAAGGTCTGAGGCCTAGCTTCTGAAGCCTGGGTAACCAATACAGCATATCTGGTGGACATTCTCAGTACTAATGAATATTGCAGAAACAGTAACTCACTGAAAATGTAACCTAAATGTTTCCTTCCTGATTTTTTTATTTTTTCATGCAGCAGTAAGGTTGATTAGCGTTCACAGGTGCCTGTGATACTGGGACCTTTCAAATATGTATAATTACTCAATTAGCAGAGATGTTAATCATTTTACAATCAATAAATAACATATTATATTCAATATAACATGACATGTTTTACATTTGAATAACCCTTGTCATGTGTTACATGAACAAAAAATGAATGGCATATTATACAATGTCTATTTATTAAACAATGTATCAATATCATAGTTAGGCTAACAAAGGTTAAAAGAGTTATACTAATAACCCAGAGAATATAGATTGGAGCTGAATGCATACAATTAAACAATTAATAGCCGTCATTATTGAATATTAAACAGTAAAGACACTCATACCAAAAACGAAACAAAAAGTCAAATTAAACGAACTAGAGATATGGAGATAATTCAAAGTCTTCATTGAGTCGCTTGGGCATTCATGTGTTTAGTTTAAAAATCCAAAAAGTTTCTCTTCTGAATAATTTAATAGCAACATCACCTCCTCTTCTACTTACAGAAACAGTTTCTATTCCTATGCATTTCAATGACTTTACATTATGTGCAAACTGACTGAAATGCCTGGCTATCGGTGATGCAGGATTATTGCGCCTTACTGCATTTTTATGTTCGTTTAATCTGGTTTTGAGAGGTCTAAGGGTTTTGCCAACATATCCACGGCCTCACGGACAAATTAATAGATAGACTATGTTAGATGTAATACAAGTAATCCTTTGTTTGATTGAAAAACATTACCTGTTAAAGGATGTGTAAAGCTATTTGTTTTACACAGTGTGTTACAGTGAGCATAGCCTAAACAGGGATAGCATCCTGGAAGAGGAATAAAGAAGGGGGGAGGGGGAACTAAATGATCTGCTTTAACCACAACGTCTTTTATATTTGTATCCCTTTTAAAAGAAAAGAGTGGAGGATCTTTGAATGTTGAACCCAAACATATATCTGTAGATAAGATATTTCAGTGTTTATGCACAATCTGAGTATCGATAGGTCTGACCCTTTAAAACCTTGTAGTAAGCCTAAAAAGACCTTTTCAGTATTTTTCCCCTCTACATATAATCCTCATAGTTGTGCGTTACAAGAGATTGTGCGTAAACATTGGAATATCAATTAACAGTATGACGGTCACTTTTGAAATCAGGAATTAAAGGATGTGTTGCAGTAAGAATACCTCTGTTAAGAAAGGGGAACAAGACTAAAAAGCTAAAATATGCACAAGAAGTGCTTTGGACTGTTGATGGATGGACAACGACACCTGTGCCTTCTGCCAGTTCTGTTGTCAATTCAATGCTTTTCTTCTTTCTATTCCTTAAGGATATTATCTTCAAGTATTGCTCACCCTTGTTAGACAGATTTTTGAGTCTTCCAGTCCTGGGTTTGTCAATTGCAGATGATGTTTATATGTACTTGTTGATTATGCTTCGGATACCACACCTTGAAAATCAAATGATGACAGCTATTTCACTGTTACAATGTTTTTCCTTCTTTATGCAAGTCAAGGTAGTTGAAAACACTAGTGGAGGCTTTGAGTAAATTGTTGATGCTCATAATGCATCAGAGTAGAAAAATGCAACATGTCTATGACTTTTGCACAGCAGTGTGTATATATATATATATATATATATATATATATATATATATATATATATATATATATATATATATATATATATATATATATATATATATATATATATATATACATACTGTATATAGATAGATAGATAGATAGATAGATAGATAGATAGATAGATAGATAGATAGATAGATAGATACACAGTGGAACTCAGTTTATCCGTGCATTTGGGGGGAACTAGGTCCACTGATGGGTGAAATACATGGATAAATTAGGTAGAATTGCGTGTGCCTAGAATACATGAATAAAATACAGAAACTAGTAATGTAAACCAAAGTAGCGTGTACTGGAGACTCAGGAAACGGAGGCTGGAACACACGTCCTCCGAAACGTGCTCCTGCCAATCCGTCATTTTTCGCACTGCGGATCCACAGCAAGGCCCCAGACCTATAGTGCCAGACAACACAGAACTGATGGCTCCACTGCAGAACCAAGAGGCCCCTATCGACCACAGGGGTCGCTGGTGCATGGCGAACCGTGGATTCCCCTGCAGTGACATAGCCTGGATTCGAACCTGCAATCTCCAGGCTATAGGGTGCATCCTGCACTCCAAGTGGAGTGTGTTTACTGGATGCGCCACTCGGGAGCCCCATAGAAGAATGTTTTAAAATTAGTTTACTTTGACAATGATACTCCAAGCAAAATCTTAAAAATGCGATACACCTTCCCTAGCTTTTTCTGTTACCAAAAAAAAATAAAATAATACTAAACAATAAACAAACTGTGGGAACAAGCTATTCAGCCCATCAGAGCTCACAATTTTCCTGTAGACTATGTTGTATGCCTAGCAGCTAGAAATATCACAAGGTATTATCGCTAATTTATTTCTGGGATTTCAAACAAAAAACACAATTCTATTAATTGTGTATAACTTTAAAACTAAATAAACAAGCCTACTGTATAATTTAAACTGGTCTTACATTTCAGCAAAATGCGTACCAACAGAAGGGGTTTTTTTTCGCAACAGCTTTTTTAAGCAATTCACTGCTGCAAGTCATTCTTTTGAACCTTGACAAAGTCTATCATAGTCTTTCGTTTCAGTAAAGCAAAATATGTTTGCTGGGCTTCACTAAGTAACTGCCTCAGGAGAACTAATTTGACAGAATCCTTCTGCTGTTCAAACCAAGACATGAATCCTGGCATCTCTAGTGCTGCTGTCTTGGCGTTCACTCCACAGGTTAAACTGACACACACGTCTTTATGTGTGTGTGTGTGCGTGTGCAGCGCGGCCATTAAGTCTACAGTGGCAATAATGTACTGTATTTCAAAGATAAAACTCATCAGGGAGCCGCAGATAATTGAAGTCGCGGATGAACGGTGTGCAGATAAATGAGGTTCTACTGTATATACTGTATATATATATATATATATATATATATATATATATATATATATATATATACAGTACTGTGCAAAAGTTTTAGGCAGGTGTGAAAAAATGCTGCAAAGTAAGAATGCTTTCAAAAATAGACATGTTAATAGATTAGATTTATCAATTAACTAAATGCAAAGTGAGTGAACAGAAGAAAAATCTAAATCAAATCCATATTTGGTGTGACCACCCTTTGCCTTCAAAACAGCATCAAGCATCAAATCTTCTAGGTACACTTGCACACAGTTTTTGAAGGAACTCGCAGGTTGGTTGGTCCAAACATCTTGGAGAACTAACCACAGTTCTTCTGTGGATTTAGGCAGCCTCAGTTGCTCTCTCTCTTCATGTAATCCCAGACAGACTCGATGATGTTGAGATCAGGGCTCTGTGGGGCCATACCATCACTTCCAGGACTCCTTGTTCTTCTTTACGCTGAAGATAGTTCTTAATGACTTTCGCTGTATGTTTGGGGTCGTTGTCATGCTGCAGAATAAATTTGGGACCAATCAGATGCCTCCCTGATGGTATTGCATGATGGATAAGTATCTGCCTGTACTTCTCAGCATTGAGGAGACCATTAATTCTGACCAAATCCCCAACTCCATTTGCGAAATGCAGCCCCAAACTTGCAAGGAACCTCCACCATGCTTCACTGTTGCCTGCAGACACTCATTCGTGTATACGCTCTCCAGCCCTTCGCTAACAAACTGCCTTCTGCTACAGCCAAATATTTCAAATTTTGACTCATCAGTCCAGAGCACCTGCTGCCATTTTTCTGCACCCCAGTTCCTGTGTTTTCGTGCATAGTTGAGTCGCTTGGCCTTGTTTCCACGTTGGAGGTATGGCTTTTGGCCCAAGTCTTCCATGAAGGCCACTTCTGACCAGACTTCTCCGGACAGTAGATGGGTGTACCAGGGTCCCACTGTTTTCTGCCAATTCTGAGCTGATGGCACTGCTGGACATCTTCCGATTGCAAAGGGAAGTAAGCATGATGTGTCTTTTATCTGCTGCAGTAAGTTTCCTTGGCCGCACCACTGCGCCTACGGTCCTCAACGTTGCTCGTTTCTTTGTGCTTCTTCAAAAGAGCTTGACAGCACATCTGGAAACCCCTGTCTGCCTTGAAATTTCTGCCTGGGAGAGACCTTGCTGATGCAGTATAACTACCTTGTGTCTTGTTGCTGTGCTCAGTCTTGCCATGGTGTATGACTTTTGACAGTAAACTGTCTTCAGCAACCTCACCTTGTTAGCTGAGTTTGGCTGTACCTCACCCAGTTTTATTCCTCCTACACAGCTGTTTCTGTT
Organism: Acipenser oxyrinchus oxyrinchus; assembly: GCA_030684275.1. Taxonomy (NCBI): domain Eukaryota; kingdom Metazoa; phylum Chordata; class Actinopteri; order Acipenseriformes; family Acipenseridae; genus Acipenser; species Acipenser oxyrinchus. The sequence continues at coordinate 94,650,820 of CM060249.1, forward strand.
TCAGTTAATGATTGTGTTTCAACCTACATATTGAATTGATGATCATTAGCACCTGTTTGGTATAATTGTTTAATCATACACCTGACTATATGCCTACAAAATCCCTGACTTTGTGCAAGTGTACCTAGAAGAATTGATGCTGTTTTGAAGGCAAAGGGTGGTCACACCAAATATGGATTTGATTTAGATTTTTCTTCTGTTCACTCACTTTGCATTTAGTTAATTGATAAATATAAACTATTAACATGTCTATTTTTGAAAGCATTCTTACTTTACAGCATTTTTTCACACCTGCCTAAAACTTTTGCACAGTACTGTATATATATATATGAACTGGAGAGGAGGGCTATAGTTGAAAATTATTGACTCAAGGGAAGACTATTGTTACCGACAGGGGACTATAATGGCAGAAGCCGCAGGCAAAAGGCATTGAACCCTGGAGGTAACAATAGCCTTCCCAAGGGGCATTTAATTTTCCACTATGGCTGAGTCTGCAGTACATATTTAATATATGAATCAGTCAAAAAAATAAGTGAGGCAAGGTTGGATAGTAAATACAACTTTCTATATTTAGTTTAAATATAGCTGATACAGCATACATAAATAAACAACAGCAATAAATAACAATAAGAAAGCAATAAGAAAATGTTTTTGTAGTTCATATTACAAAAAACATTAGTTAGCAAAGTTTTTCTTTGTTTCTGTCTAGTTTGCTGACTGCAACATAATCCAGTTTATATTCCACCCGTCATATTTGTTTTCGTCAAGTTGAATTTGTTTGAGTTTCAGAAAGTCAGAAAACAGTGACAGTGACATTTTAATCACCATTTTAGTGTTTGGACCATCTTTCTTTTGTAGTATGTGTTGTAATTCATTTTCTGTTAAGTCACAGAATCGCTATTGAGCAGTTTTTCATATTTTACCATTTTCTCTTGTGAGGAGTGAAGATGAAAGGCGTTCCTAAAGGACAGGACTGACAGTGATGTGAACCAATCACATGACAGGTGGCGGCTATTACCCGGGGGTCTAAGGATGTTAGGGCAATAGTTCAATCTATTTCTGCTCCTATGATGAGGTTTTAACCAATCACAGGCCAGAATTTCCAACCACTGATTCTATATATATGTAGTATGCAATAAGACCCGACAGGGTGTCCGTATACATCGAATATACAGTCCTTTGGGTGTTGTGCCCCATGAGGCAAAGCCGAGTGCCCCCTGAGAAATCCATATATAAGTACATACTGCATTTATAATCTATGTTAAACAGTGGATTTGAAAAAAATTAGAAATCATTTTTAGGGTTAAATATTAAATATCCTTATACCAAAAAGGTAGTCCCATTTATAACTTTGGACTACCAACACTAAGTAAAGCTGAGTAAATGTTTTTAATTAAAGTAAGTAAATATTTATTTTTGATACGTGTTTAATTGTACATTGCTAGGGCTAGGAGTTTGTCCCAGAAAATGTGGACATAAATCATGGAGCAGTCATGGTCAATGCATTCAAAATCATTGAGAAAATGACAGAGGGAGAATAAAGTCAGAGGGATAAAAAAAAAATAACTGTCTTTAATATAAACGCATATTGTGGCGTCTGGTGCGCACAGGTTCAGCAAAGAAGGACGAGACAAGCAAATGGAATTTCAATTTGTTGCTTTTTTATTTGCTCTGCAACGGTGACTACTAACTAACAGTAGCATTTATAAGCACTGAACTAAGCCGAGAATAAAGACGCAAACAGGAGAAAGGGGAAGCAGACGGGAAGCGTAACACACTTTGGGGGCGAGAAATACACACGAGGATAACACAAAGAGGGTGTTGGGCTGACAAGAGACATGTACATTAAATTACGTGCAACTGTACAACAATTAAAGAACAAGTGGAACAATAATTTAAATTAAAAAGAGAAAACTGTTCAATGTATGTCCCGCAGCGAATGCTGTCAGTTAATATAGTACACACATACACACGCACACACACAGACACACACTGAATTTATGAACTGTTAACATAACTTTCAGAAGTATTAAAAGAGCTTAGTTTGGTTCAGATTTTTTTTTCTCCAAAAAATAAAAAACAGGACAGCAAAGTACGGTGTCGGAGCTAGTTCAAAATATGTAATTATTTATTCAAATTAATAAACGATAAAAGTGTTTGTTTTTTTTAAAAATGCAAAATGTAATGCTAATAAGATAAACACTCCAAAAAATCACATATAGATGGAACACAATTTACTGACATCCCTACAAGTCACGCACATCAGCAAAAATTGCGGACACTAGCAAAAGTCACATTGCTATTGAAAAGATCCACCAGGAGGCGTGTGTTGAGACGGCACTGAAATAATTTTTTCTATCAGTGTAATACGCTGTTGTTTCAGCAGAACGGAGGGACGGGAGTAAAAAAAACATAATTTAATGCCGTCTCGGATTGCTTTACTTTTTCAAGGTCTGTGATGTTGTGACAAAGAGAGAATGAATTCTTGTTTTAGATCTCCCTTCCGACCGGTGAGTGCATTGGGGAGGAGGAGCAGACATCCCCAGGAAAGGTGGAAGTCGGCCATCTGGAAAGGGGGCGGTGCCACGGCGCTAACGTCAACCCAGACGGGAAGCGCTAGGGCAATCGCGATTGGTCAAAGCGGTTGCCCTCGCTGCCCAATGGGAACGGGACGGAAGCGTACAAAGGGGCGTGGCCGGGTTCTGTTCCTTCTGGCAAGGTACAGTGAGAGAGAGAGAGAGAGAAACGAAAAGAAATAGAACACAGTTAACCAGGGAAGGGAAATAAATAGGAAGGTTGTGTGGCGCGGAGGTTCCTGCTAACCCTTGTGTTTTATTCATTTATCAGAGCACTAACGGGACGCCCGGAGCGAGGGAGGAGCGCTAACCCGAAGTGCCGGACTGGTTCCGTCCTAGTTTTACTGACGGGGCTGAGGAAGGACGGGCTATTGTTTTGTTTGGGGTGTCTACGTTCTCCATTGTTCTTTTGATTTTTTGGCACATTCCCCTGTTCCTTTCTTTTGTGTTGTGGTTGCCGGGTTACACATCGTTGTGTATCTCAGCACCATTATATACCATTATATACCTATCTTGTAGCCTTTGAACGGTTGGCTACCACCGCAGCATGGCCCCGGGAGTACTGGGCAAGCCAACTTGGCCCCTGCTTGATTGGGGAAGCACAAGCAGCGTACTGGGCCATGACTGATGACGACGCCGGCCAGTACGAATTAGTGAAGCAGGCTATCCTCCGCCGTCTCAATATTACGGGGGAGACCCACAGGGTCCGTTTCCGGGAGTTCCGGCGACCATCAAATACCCGCCCAGGGTGGTGGCCCAGCAATTATCGACCACATGGCACAATGGCTAAACCCCAGCCAGAAAACTGGGATCCAGATGGGGAAGCCATTGTGCTGGAACAATTCTGCCATGTGGTTGGGGCTGAGACGCAGCGCGTGGATACGCCGACACAACCCCACCACTCTGGAACAGGCCGTGGCTTTGGCCGAGAATTTTGAAGACTCCCTCGATCCTCCCGCACCACCTTGCTGGACTGCTCCTCCCTCCTCTACCAAAGGACCGCCACCAAACCCGTTCCCGGACCCCGACCCATCAGATCACCTGCCCCGCCGGGTCAACCGCCCCTTACAATGGAGGCAGAGGTTGGCTCCCAGCTGGGGTAGAATGGGTCCCCTGCCCCGCTGTCATACCAACAGCGGGACAAATACGCACCATCCTCACCCTCTGCCCCTCCAATCTGTTTCAGGTGCCAGCAGTCGGGACACATCGCGAGATACTGCCCGGCCGCCATGGAATGCGATGTGGCTGCGTGTCATCTGGCGCCTGAGACGGGTAAGAAATGGGGACATGGTCGGAGGGCCCGTGTATTGTTGGTGTTGTGCTGGGGAATGTGAACACCCACGCATTAGTGGACACAGGGTGTGAGCAGACTTTGATTCGGTCAGCTCTCCTGGGCGGTATGTCGTGGCAGCCACAAGGCCAGGTGGCGATCTCCTGTATCCATGGGGATACGGCGACATACCCCACTCTAAAGTATACTTATCGGTAGGCCCGATAAAGCGCCACCTCGTAGTGGGGTGGCCGAGCTGCCACACCCAGTTATTCTGGGTCGAGACTGGCCGCAGTGTAAGGATTTGTTAAAGTATCGGCAGCCTCGACCACACGTAGACACGGCAGATCCCCGGAAAGGGAAGTAATTGGTACTGTGTTTCCTTTCCAGGCCGAAGCTGTTTTCTCCACTTTTTCGCCCTAGGAAAACGCGTGAAGGAGAGAAGGAAGGAAAAGTGGGAGGGCGATCGATAAGACACGGCTGGGGTCTGGCGGGGAAGGTTCGATGGTTCCAAACGCCAATCGAAGGGAGTGGGGACACAGTGTGACCGGGCTGGCGAGGTTACTGGACCCTCGAGGGCGAGACTACTCCAGCCCCTGTCAATATCCCGGACGTGTGGGCCTCAAGCGCGGACCTAGTGTGGGAGCAAACCAACGACCCTACACTGGTGCACGCTTGGGAACGGGTCCGGTCTATTGAGGGTAAGGATGTTGACGGCATCGGGACGCTGGTATATCCTCATTTCGTTGTAGAGGGGCACTTGCTATATAGAGTAAACCTAGCCCCGGGCACAGGACAGCCTGTCAAACAGTTGATGGTTCCCCCGTCCTGTCGACCAGAGGTCATGAGGCTGGCGCATGACGTCCCCTTTGCAGGACACCTTGGGGTTGACAAGACGAGGGACAGGATACTGGCTCGATTTTATTGGGCAGGGCTCTACACCGAGGTGGCGAAATATGTAGCTACCTGCCCGGAATGTCAGAGAGTAGCACCGGGTCGAGTGCGCCCGCCCTTTGGTCCCACTGCCCATTATCTCCACTCCTTTCGAACGCTGCAATGGACATAGTTGGGCCAGTGCTGCCTTCTGATTCGGGTACACACACATATTAGTGATGGTGGATTATGCGACGCGGTACCCGGAAGCAGTTCCGCTGGCGTCCACTAGTGCCACTGCAATTGCGAAAGAGTTGAGTCAGATTATGGCTAGAGTAGGGATCCCAAAAGAAATATTAACTGATCATGGAACGAACTTTTTGTCAAAAACGCTACAGCAAGTGTACAAAATTCTAAAAATACGTCCCATCAGGACGTCTGTTTATCATCCCCAAACGGATGGACTGGTGGAACGTTTTAACCAAACATTGAAGCAAATGTTGAGACGGTTTGTGAGTCAGGAGCAGAAACATTGGGCTACTCTTCTTCCTTACCTACTCTTTGCAGTGAGAGAGGTGCCTCAGAGCTCAACGGGATTTTCCCCCTTTGAGCTGCTATATGGCCGGCAGCCACGGGGCATCCTCGACCTGTTGAGAGAAGGTTGGGAGGAACACAAGGGCTCCTCTAAAAATGTAGTGCAGCATGTGCTCCTACTGCGAGATCGCCTTGATTTAATTGGTCGGTTGGCTCAAGACAATCTTAGATCGGCTCAACATCGGCAACAGCAGCATTACAATATTAATGCAATTGAACCTTTCGCCAGGAGATAAAGTAATGCTGCTTCTTCCGTCATTGGAGTCGAAACTGTGCGCTAAATGGCAGGGGCCATATGAGGTGATACGGGTAGGATTAGTGAATTATGAAATTAGACAGCCCGATCGCGAAATAAAACAGAAATTTACCACGTCAATTTGTTAAAGCCCTGGAAGGCAAGGGAGGTCTTATTCATAGCCCCAGGCAAGATGGAGGATGATTTAGGACCCTGTATAGAGGCCCCTAGCCCCAGCCAGATTTCAATGGGGAACAGTTACTTCCAGATCAGCAGGCAGAGTTGCGTAAGTTGATTGGGAGATTTGGGGATGTGTTTTCTGATGTGCCCGGCAGGACTAACCTTACCAAATATGCTGTTATTACTCCACCAGGGGTCACTGTTCGGGAGAGGCCCTACCGATCCCAGAAAGCCGGGCGGAGTAGCGTCCGAATGAGGTGAGGGCGATGCTTGAGCTTGGGGTCATTGAGCCTTCCAGAAGCGAGTGGTGCAGTCCCATCGCTATAGTGGCCAAGAAGGACGGCACTAGTCGCTTCTGTGTTGATTTTCGAAGGGTCAATGCTATCGCCAAGTTCGATGCCTACCCCATGCCTCGGATCGACGAGCTCCTCGACCAACTGGGAACGGCCAGGTTCATCTCAACTCTGGACCTGACGAAGGGATATTGGCAGATCCCTTTAACTCACGATTCATGTGAAAAAACGGCATTTTCAACTCTGGATGGGCTGTTCCATTTTAAAACCATGCCGTTTGGGCTACATGGTGCTCGCCTTTCAGAGACTGATGGACGAGGTGTTACATCCCCATCGTGAGTATGCAGCAGCGTATATTGACGATGTGGTTATATATAGCTCCACCTGGAGAGAGCATGTAAATCGACTTGCAGCCGTCCTTCAGTCTTTAAGGGCTGCCCGGCTGACAGCCAACCTGAGGAAATGTGCGCTTGCTAAATTGGAAACTCAGTACTTAGGGTTTATTATGGGAAATGGATCGGTGAAACCCGTGGCCACCAAAGTCCAGGCTTTGGTGGACACGGCGTCCCTAAGACCAAGTCCCAGGTGAGGTCACTACTGGGATTGGGTGGTTATTACCGCTTTATCCCCGAGTATGCCACCGTGGTCAATTCCTGGTGAACCTCACTAAGAAATGTGCCAAATTTAGTCAAGTGGTCAGAAGAGTGTCAGGGCGTTTGAGACCATTAAACAAAAACCGTGCCAGGCTCCTGCGCTAATAGCACCAGACTTTAGCAAGAGATTCCTCCTCCATACTGACGCCAGAGGTCGGTTTGGGGCGGTCTTGTCCCAGAAAATTAACGAGGTGGAGCACCCCATTCTTTATATCAGCAGGAAAATGCTTCCTCGGAGCGCAACTACTCGGTTGTGGAGAAAGAGTGTTTAGCCATTAAATGGGCTACTCACTTCCTCAGATATTACTTACTGGGACATTCATTTGATCTAGTCACAGACCACGCCCCACTCAAATGGTTAAGCACTATGAAGGATAGCAATGCTCGATAACTCGGTGGTATTTGGCATTGCAGCCTTATATGTATCATATGGTACATCGTATGGGAAAGATCACCAAAATGCGGATTATTTTTCCCGGAGGGGAGTGATGGGGTTGGTAGGTTTGGCCGAGTGTTCCTTCGGCTCCACTCTGAGCGGTGGGATATGTGACAAAGAGAGAATGAATTCTTGTTTTAGATCTCCTTCCGACCGGTGAGTGCATTGGGGAGGAGGAGCAGACATCCCCAGGAAAGGTGGAAGTCGGCCATCTGGAAAGGGCGGTGCCATGCGCAACGCCAACCCAGACGGAAGCGTGGCAATCGCGCTAAGCTGCATAAAAGGGCGTGGGTCGGGGTTCTGTTCCTTCTGGCAAGGTACAGTGAGAGAGAGAGAGAGAGAGAAACGAAAAAGAAATAGAACACAGTTAACCAGGGGAAGGGAAATAAATAGGAAGGTTGTGTGGCCGGAGGTTCCTGCTAACCCCTTGTGTTTTATTCATTTATCAGAGCACTAACGGACGCCCGGGCGGCAGGAGGAGCGCTAACCCGAAGTGCCGGACTGGTTCCGCCCTAGTTTTACTGACGGGGCTGAGGAAGGACGGGCTATTGTTTTGTTTGGGGTGTCTACGTTCTCCGTTGTTCTTTTGATTTTTTGGCACATTCCCCTGTTCCTTTCTTTTGTGTTGTGGTTGCCGGGTTACACATCGTTGTGTATCTCGGCACCATTATTATTTTTGTTGTGGGCAAAATAAAGCCGCACATTATTTTCACAAATACCAACCCCGGACTGGTCTCTTTATTTTTCCCATCACGCACTCAGCTACCTGTCACAGATGTGCAGAAGTGTCTTTTTGTGTTTTTCTGTAGTGTTTACAAATGCTTTTAAGCGCTTTGTAATGGTGATCCACTATGAAAGGCACTATATAAAATAAAGATTGATTGATTGATTGATAAAGTGAAGAAGTTGGGGTGAGTGTGTATATTGACAGATTCCCCAAGTATGTTTTCATTTAGATAGCAGTTTATTCCAGCTCGGAGAGCTTGACATTGTATATTCTTCTCCTTGGGCATTTCTTACATTTCCATAGAAATCCCTTTGTGTTTTCTTAAGATTTTCTTAAGATGTGTGTGGCAGGATGGCTGGGCGGTGACGTCAGGTCAGAAGCAGGAAGGAAACACACCAGTACTGCAGATCAAAGTAAATGACGCGGCTCGCCGTTTTATTTTTAAATAACAAAAATAAATAAAAGGTTTAAACAAAAAACACTTGCTCACAGAGCGAAATAAAAAGGTTAAACAGAACAAAATCATGAACACAAGCAACACGATCAGGCTGGGCAATAGCCTTCACTGATCCTTTACGTTTTTCTTTTAGTTTCGTTTTCGCTCTCCTCGCTCTACACTCACCCACCTCGAACATGGAGAGCTGCAGGCTTTTTATACCGTGGCCGAGGGGTTTAACTAGCTGGCAATTATTCTATTACTCCTTGGCCACAATCTTTTTTCAAATTACTGTGGATGGGGCTATCCATCCACACTACTAACCAAAACAAACAAAACCCACGGCTACGCCGTCAATACATAAATACAAATAAACTATAACAAAACTTACGGCGCTCCGATGACAAATATAAATACAATAACACGGCGGTACGCCGTCACATAAATACAATAAATAAATCATAATAAACAAATACAAAATAACATAGGGGCGGAGGGGGAAACCCCATTCTACAAATAAATAAACAAATCAAAGTACAGGGCACCTCGCCCTGTTACAATGTGCATTTTCTACAGTTGAGACATCTTTTTCAATTGGTTTCTGTTTTAACCAGCCCTGAAAGACAACAATGTTTTTGGTATTTTGTTTCCCTTTTGCTATCTCCTGGTTCATTTAATTGTTCTTCATCCAAATAGGCTTGTCCAGCTACTACTTTTGGGGTTTGTTATATATATATATATATATATATATATATATATATACAGAACATGTTTGATGTTTACATTAGATCATGCTCATGAATTTCCAGATCATATGTTATTTTTACACATTAATACTAATGTTTGCTTTTTTTCTTTCTTGCTATGTTTCTCAGGCATTCCAGTCCTCATTGCTTTAAACACTACCCAAAAATGGTCAAATAATAAATGTTTGTATGTATTGTGCATACAGAAAGAGAGAAGGATTATATTTCCTTTTCTACTTTTCCAGTTTCTTTGCATTGGTGTGGATTTTAATTGAACAAGATCTGCCTCCTTTCATTTGAAAACGATTTGGAAAGTCCATATACTGTACATTGAGAACACATCAGGGGTTGTTTTTTTTTTGTCCCCTGGGCCATGATTTTTTAATTGCATTACCATACATACTGGAAATAAGTAGAACATTCCATTTCTTGAAGTTGTGGTCCCCCTGTTATTATGACATCTCCCCTTTGTATTGTTGGATAAAGTCTGCCTGGTGGTGTTATGTAAATTGAGCTGTCAAATACTTCTTATATTAAGGATGGGACTTGTCAGGAAGGCCTGACAGCGTCGTGGTCCCGGACCCCAGTCTGATTCATGACTGCTTCTGAGACAGAGGAAGTTCACGTCTGCTATAATCCAAACACTGAGAAAATGGAACGTAGGAAACTGTGCAGGAAGGGAAAAATAGCAACAAAATAAATAGCCCCTAGTGCTTATGCAGAGTGCAGGGAGCTACATTTGAGAAGATGAGAAAATGATTAACTCAACAAATGTTGATTTCTATCGGTGGAGGGATTTCACCAGACAAGCTGACACACTGCACTGCTTTCAATACAACTGCTCTTTTAAATGCAGCTGCTTCCTCAGAAACAATCCTGACTTTTTATATAATATTATAAAGCCTTATTTTTATTCTTATGACTGTCTTATGAACACAAGAGAGGTATCCCATGGAAAAGTTTGTATAAGTTCCTTAGCACCTCGTAACACATTTAAATTAGTGATAAAATCCACATCAGCTTTTCAATTTTGCAAAGCTTTACAGTGATTTAACAATCTGTGGATAAATAGAGGCATATTTCTTATCATTTCTAAGAGCAGTTGTCTCTCATTTGCGCCATTGCCTCCACAGAAACTAGTGATTCAGAATCAGTCAAAAGGAATGCTTGACTTTGGTTTTGGTTATAAACCACAGATTTGTCTGTGAGATTTGCACTATTTTTGTAGTAACATGATCATATAGAAATAATTATAACGGGATGTAGTAACTGTACTGTAATCATTTGGTGTAGACATGAAATCTAGGATGTGTAACAGGGAGAGATCTGGACTGGCCATCTGACGCATGCACGATGCTGCAGGAAGGGGGGCGGCAGTCCCGTGGGATCTGCCTGCCAGTCATGGCGGTGACACAGAGAGGTGGGGAAGAGGGTGTGTGCGCTTTCCCCCTCTCTGAGTGGTTGGGAGGTGGGTTTTAGTGGGATTGCTGATCCTATAAATTAATACTCTGCTGTTTCCTCAGATCTGCCCCTTTAGATCTGAACAACGAGCAAGCGGTCTCGCTGCTCGGCAAGACCACAGACGGACAGGAGTAAAGACCCGAAAGAAACTCAAAGAGGAGAAACTGAAGATATAGAGAGAAAGTGGGGAATCCTTGGGCAGACCCCGATATTGTTTTTGAGTTAGCTGAGGAAACAGCATAGAGTAGGACGGAGGCCGGGTCGACGCAGTAGCGGCGACTGGGGAAAATCACGCTGCGAAGTGCAGCACATTTATTTTGTAGTTTTCATTACTGTGTTTTATTTTCCCTGTTTCTTTTTTCTTTTTTTTTCATTATTTTGAGCACCTGCGAGTGCACCTGAACTGTATTGAGTACCCTGCCATGGTATTCCCGTAGGTTCTGGATACCATAGTTGGTAGCCAGACCACGGACAACAGCGCCCTCTGTGGGCTAAAACAAATCAGTGCAACTCACAAGAGTAAAAATAAAACCGAGCACCTGTGTGGTGTTTCAAATATAATTTCTGTCTCCCGTGTCAGTGAATACCCACACCCTTCCACATGCAATTATTATTATTATTATTATTATTATTATTTATTTCTTAGCAGACGCCCTTATCCAGGGCGACTTACAGTCGTAAACAAATTCATTTCAAGAATCACAGTGCAAGTAATAATACAATTAAGAGCAAGATAAATACAATGATGAATACAATAACTTTGGTTCAAGCAAGTACAAGTGTGACAAAATACAATTCAATAATACAGCAGATAACAGTGTCAGTGATAGTTACATCAGGATATAATTAAATACAAAATACTACAGATTAAACACTTGGCAGATTACAGTACTCTGAAGTACATGATTAAATGCAGCAAAATTGGGGGCAGATAAGAGCAAGTAAAGCGCATTTAAGGAAGGGTGATATGTGTCCCAGGGGAAAAACAGAGGAGTTCTACAGGAACTCCTGTGGAACAGCTTCCTGAAGAGATGAGTCTTGAGGAGGCGCCGGAATGTGGTCAGGGACTGGGCAGTCCTGACATCTGTAGGAAGGTCATTCCACCACTGTGGGGCGAGGGTGGAGAAGGAGCGGGCTCTGGAGGCAGGGGAGCGTAGAGGAGGTAGAGTCAGTCTTCTAGTGCAGGCGGAGCGGAGAGGTCGAGTGGGGTGTAGGGAGAGATGAGGGTCTGGAGGTAGCTGGGTGCAGTCTGGTCAAGGCATCTGTAGGCTAGTACAAGAGTCTTGAACTGGATGCGAGCGGTGATCGGGAGCCAGTGAAGTAAGCGGAGCAGTGGAGTTGCATGGGAGAAGCGAGGCAGAGAGAACACCAAGCGAGCAGCGGAGTTCTGGATGAGCTGGAGTGGACGGGTGGCAGACGCAGGGAGGCCAGTCAGGAGGGAGTTGCAGTAGTCTAGGTGGGAGAGTACCAAGGCCTGGACCAGGAGCTGGGTGGCGTAGTTGGAGAGGAAGGGTCGGATTCTTTGGATGTTGCTCAGGAAGAATCGGCATGTGCGTGCCAGAGTGGAGATGTGCTGGGAATAAGAGAGGCAGAGGTCCAGGGTGACTCCGAGGTTCTTAGCGGAGGAAGAGGGAGAGAGTGTGGTAGATTCCAGAGGAACAGAGATAGAGAGATCAGAGGAGGGGGAGGAGGAGGAGGGAAAGAAAAGGAGGTCAGATTTAGAGAGGTTGAGTTTGAGGTGATGCGAGTGCAGGTTGAGTTTGAAGTGATGTGCAGCAATGTATTGCTGCACATTGTATGGCATTTGTATGTATGTGTTCAGCTATAAATAGTTAATTATGTAAACATTTACTAGATTTGTACACTAGTAGCAACACATCAAAGTTCTGAGTAAGCTGAAAGCTCAAATTTTCTCCAGTCGATCACAGCTGTGATTTTTCATCTTGTCAGACTAATTATTTGAAAAAGTTATATAACTGGCTTATCCTCTAACTTGCTCCTTAAAAAGTTTGACTGACCAGAAAAAAGGAGGGACAAAATGCACCAGTGCCTCTTATCATTAGAATGTATTTGTATGTGTCATTTGCCAGTATTTGCTTTTATAATTGGTTCTAAGACATAAAAATTCAACTGAATTAATTTAACCATAAAAATGGTTGACTTTGAAAATATTTGGGTTTGGGCATTTATAATCTACAGTAGGTCAAAGTGTGAAACTGTGGTTACTACAAAATATCACAGAAAATATATTCTTTGAGGGGAAATAAAAAGAGTAACATTAAATACTTTATGACACAATGGAATAATAAGGAAAGCATTGTCATGTTTTTAACACACATAAACCATATTGAATCTGCCTAAAAAAGCAGTGGTTTCATTTTGGAACAACTGCAACCCGAATGCCAAGTACTGTTCTCTCTGTGCTTGTTTCAGTGCTTGTTTAAGCAGGAAAATCATCTGCCACCTTCTGCTTAACACTGTATCCCTTGTCATCGAGCTCCAGAAGTCTTGCCTGTTAAAACAGAAGTAATTAAATCTCCCTGCTCTCATTAAAAATACAGCTGTGTGCTGTTGGGCTGTGGAGCTGCACTCAGTGAATGTACATTTTCATTTCATGGTGCAAGTGGAAGCGTTGCTATGTGCCAGCTCTCCAAACTGCCAGTGCTGCACAAAAATAACAACTCCCTGTAACAGTTGTCCTTTTGTTTCCAGCGGAATTACACATGGAAGTGGCTCATGCTTTATTTAATGTGTTTATTAGGTGCAGCTAGAGGGCACAGAGCCACAAGTAAGTGTATTAAGTTTGGACCTCAGTACCTCAGATGGGGACTTTTAACTCTATCTATTTTTTTTCCAAATTAATTCAGCTTTTTAGTACTGCCAGTTACATAAAAATACAACCTTTGAATGGGTGATATGAGACACAGGATACTCTTTATGTATTTTTACAGCTTACTTCATCTACTCCCCTATATCCAGGTCTCTAGCGGTGAGCAGTTCTCCACAATTCCTCATTTATTGGCTCACTCATTGGCTTCCACCTTGAAGTAGCTACATGCATCTATGGCAAGAGGAAGGGGTATAATAAATGTTCTAGCCTGTAGTTTCTTCATAGAATGATTTAAAAATCTACATTGAATGACACATCCCTTAGCCTATATTTGAACAAATATGTCTAGGCTCCACCCAGTTTCTAATACAGGGTGCTTCACCAGTTCCATTACAATGTGTTCTGCCTATCACCAGCTAATCTGCCGTATTTATATCTTGCCTCATCTACTGCTAAGATCACTGACCAACAGGATTCCAGCCCAATCACTGGCCTCCACAACCACATTAACCCCAACACACGCAGCCAAGTGACAGTATAAATAACCCAATAACAAATGCAGAGCAGTGTCTGATGTGGCAGAAGAACACTCTGGGTTATTTTGTAGAGCAGTGTCTGATGTAGCAGGAGAACACTCTGGGTTATTTTGTAGAGCAGTGTCTGATGTAGCAGGAGAACACTCTGGGTTATTTTGTAGAGCAGTGTCTGATGTAGCAGGAGAACACTCTGGGTTATTTTGTAGAGCAGTGTCTGATGTAGCCGGAGAACACTCTGGGTTATTTTGTTTTTTGGGGGTTGTAGCAGGGTGGTAGAGAGCCCTGTACATTGATTTGTTTATTTATTTTTAGAACGGGGTCTCCCCCTCCGCCCGTGCAGATTATTGTTTTGTATTTGTTTATTATGATTTATTTATTGTATTTATTGACGGCGAAGCGCCGTTTGTTTTGTTTTGCAGTGTGGATGGGTAGCCCCATCCAAATTAAAAGCCTCTTGCAGAAGGTGGCCATCTCCCAAATTAATTAAGTGATTCATTTGTTGCTAATCGGGAGACGGTCACCTGCATAAAAGCCTGCAGCTCGCTGCACTCCGCGTGGGTGTACGAGAGGAGCGTAGAGAGCGAGGAGAGAGAAAAACGAAACTTAAAAAGAAAACATACAGGAACAGTGAAGGCTATTGCCCAGCCTGACCTGTATGGATTTTGTGTTTGTGACTTGTTTTTGTTTAACTGTTTTATTTCGCTCTGTGAGCAAGTTTCTTTTTGTTAAAACCTATTATTTTATTTTTGCTTAATAAAAACGACGTCGCCGCGTCTTTCATTTACTTTGATCTGCAGTAATTGGTGTCAGTTTTTAGTTCCTGCTTCTGCAGTGACATCACCGCCCAGCAACCCTGTCACAGGGGTGTATGCAGTTTGATTTATCCTCAGAAGGTTAACTGTTGGACTTGATTAAAAGTAAATATAAAATGTCATTTTGAATAACGAGAGATTACTTAAAGACATGTCAAGAATTTAAGTTAATAACATTATTTAAAACACCTGTTGAGGTCAGGGTTTGACTTCTGTAAAAAAAAATGTAATGGAAACCAAATTAAAAATATATGTCTCAGGCCTTATATAAATTACTGTACATATGTAATGCAACACAAAGCACAGAAACATTATGCTATATTTTTCTTGCATTGATCACCAGCCATACATTAACTATAAAAAAAAAAATCACTTATAATAACTAATGACCAGCTATTGCCAAACACATTGACCCGATCTTTCTGGGTGATGTTTTCGGCATCTTTCAACAGCTTGCTCAGTCGTAACAATGCACTGGATACTGAAGTAAACTGCAGCTACGTTTCAACATGAATGTGACAGTGCGCCTTTTTCAACCTTGACCTCTGTACACCAGAAGCAGTTTTATTAAACAAGTATGTATACACAAATTTAAAGCAAAATTGCCTGTGTTGATGATTATATATGATAAGTGTATTGATTTTGTTATCAATCATACAAAAACAGCTTTGCATGTTTTTGCCCCGTCCCAAGTGTAAAACTAAAAATTCTCAACCAGCATAGAAAATCTGTGTTTTTTCACGTTATTCCGCAGCAAACAGATTCCTGGGATCCCTGCTAATTACATATTTTTTCATAGTGGTATATTTAAAGATAGTATCTAAAAGTGTATTGTATGTATTTTCAGGCATACCTAAAACATACCGGTCTTCTGTGTTGAGTGAACTCTGTACTGGAGAGTTATCATGTGTTCCAAGTTTCATCATCCAGAATGCTGGTCCACACATGGAAGAGTAGGGGTATCCCTCATCCTCGAGAACGTTTCGGACAATGATTAATCTGACCTAAATTATTAAAATTACATTTAGAATCAATAAAAGAAAAAGAAAACAACCACATTGCTTAATTTGAAATGATAGAATTTGCAACTTGAATTAAGAACCCATCAATGAATGGAGTGTACATACAATCATATGCTGATAATGAAAACACTTCCGGTTTTTTTACATCACCCAAATAGTGATCTTACATGCATGTTTTATTTTGAGGGTTTTACAATCAGTGTAGCGGGTCTGCAGGTTTAAATGTCAATTTGTGGGTCTGACCCGTGGAATGTGGGTCACTTGGGTGGTCTGGTTCTGCTACATAGTCCTCAGATCTCCATGAGTAAAGGACTACAGGACTACACTAATCTTAAACCACATTGGTAAACAAAAATGTTAACATAGATCTGTATAGGTATTTATTTATGTATTTATTTGTTTTGGTTGATATAAAGATGCTGAAACGATGCCTGGATATAAAATCCAATTTTTAAACACCCCAAACTATTTATTTCATGATCTATTATAGACATCGAAGACATTCAATTTGCTTGAAATTTGCATGAAAGGTTATTTACTCTCCTTGGTGTTTTAACATTTTCTAGTAGTGAAAGGTGTTAGTCTCACAGAGGACTGAAGATTATAGATCCATATCTGCAGTGGGGAAAAATTCAAAGGTTCGCCAAACAATATACAGTATACTATTTAATATCCAAGGCCCTAAAAACAAAAATAGTGACACAGATATGTACTGACACTCTTAAGTTAACAATTACTGCATTTATGTGGTGGGGTCATCTGTCCACACTAATAACATCAACACAGCTGTCATCAATTTGAGGACATCTGTCAGCATTTTCACAACTATGTAAACATTGTAAAGAAATTCCAGGGCCACAGCAGTACAAAAAACATTGACTAAAATGTTCACATATCACCAACTTGAATCAGGCATAAATAGATACATAATGATTCTATGTTTTGGTAATTATTATTATTATTATTATTATTATTATTATTATTATTATTATTATTATTATTATATATTAACAAAACAAGAAAACAGTTGTATTACGTTTGGAGCCCATTTAGTTTGGACAGCCAGTGTGGACCTTTAAGTCCAAATCAAGAAAAAACATCTGTGCCACATGGAGCTCCATATGTCTCAGAATGTGATTAAATATAAAGAAGAGGCAATTCACATATAACCTCAAAATATCAGAATATCTTGCCATGGATTTTTGCTAATTTGCTGTGATCCACATTATTATCTTGACAGAAGAACCTAATTCGCATGGTATTTTCCAACAAATAACTTTGCATGTATCATGCGCCTGGCAGGATTCCATCCTGTACCACTGACCTCCCTCACCGTGTTAATTCTGGGCTGGGTGGCAGCTCGTCATCTATTAATTCCATGGAAAGGCCACACGCTGTGTGTTGCTATTCTTTTTCTGACCTTGCTCATGAAACCTGGAATGTACGCTGTCTTGTTCTGACAGGAGCTGGGAGAGTTGGAGACCATCCCTTCCTCTGTCCAAATTTCCCCAAAACAGTGTTTTAATGGAAATATAAAAATATTCAAACAAACTAAAGCTAATGAATTGATTCCGAGTGAGATCATGTACATGTATAAACAAGCTAGTTTCTTATTATATCATGTTCACTCACAGTACTGTTAGATGTGGGTGAAACCCTTTCAACTCTTTACTTTTTTTGTGGTTCCCGCATAGCACAAAACATAAAACAAATGTTATGTCCTAGCGATCCTTCACATAATATCTCTGTTTTGATATGCTATGGGCTATTGACCTGCGACTTACATGATAGAAATAGGATGAAACACGTAACGATGTGTGTGTGTGTGTGTGTGTGTGTATGCATGTGGTTTTATTGTTTAGCGGAGGTAAACTTTGATTGGTCAGGTGATAATGGAAAGCTTCCGACAGTAAATGCAGCTCACAAAAGAAGAAAATGTTTTGACTCAAAGGACTTCCTGTTTCCGTCAAAAAGACAATCAGTGTTTCATCTTCTTTGAGAAATCCTGAGCCTTGGCAGGACACGAGGCGCCAGGTGCAATGCAAGCAAAAGAGATACGAATATGTTCCTGGTAGGATACACAGCGACCCTCATCATTGAATGTGGTTTATAAGGCTGATAAGAGACAGGGACCGGCAATAATGAAATCAACAAAGAATAAATAGGAAGAGATTACTTTTATCTTGCCCCCTGCTACCGCTCCAGAGCACCTATAAGGGTTGTGTGTTATCGGTAGCCACTTCCTGCTGCATCAGAGTTTACAAAAGAAGACTGACGGATATCGGAACTCTTCTCTGTGTTGTTTTCTCGATGGCACATGACTGATAAATTCGCCTGAGATGTTGCATAGCCTTTTTGACTTTTGTTCAGCTATACTCCATTTCTACTGACTCAAGTGGACCCTTAGCCTTATTGCAGGTCTGTACTGCAACCAGACCATGAAACTGGCCTCATGAGATATCTGAATCTGGCCCCTGGGCCAAACAAAGGAGATGGTGCAATCGAGGTTCGAAATGCTGTGTGCTGCACTGTGGTGCACAAAATTATTAAAAGACAAAACAGAGGTCACAGCTGTGTAAGTTATGGGGTACATGTATAAAGAAGCTGCAATGTTCCAATCAGAATATAATAAGAGTCAAAGGGAACAAGCCGCCTCTTTGTCAATCGAACAGATTACCAACCCACTTTATATCTCTTTGGGAAATATAAGCACTCGTTCTGGTGCTCTGGCAGGATATGGAGGCACAGTTGACAGGGACGCTAAATGAATATAGAAATATACATTTCTAGACAATGTATTTCATATATACATCTCTGCACTCTATGTTAAAAATGCAAGAAATTTTGACACAAACTTAATAATATGATATGTGAAATAAACATGTTTCCTTCACAAATTACCAGAAGACATATGCAGGCAAAGTGTTACAATTCCCAAGAACCACCGCATTTTTATTCAATGACCTAACCCCAAAGTATGTGGAGAGATATAGGGAGGTCCACTAAGATGTGAACACATTCCAGGGCCAGCTTGTTTGTGTTCTTTAAATAGAATGTACATTTGGTTCTAAATCATACTGATAAAACATGTCTCAAACATTGCCATCTATTTTTCTTTAGTATCTGTGATATTGTATTTAATTAATAACCACGCAAGTAAAACAAGATCTTCTACAGAAAAAACAAGCTTTTATTGTACCATGGTACTGCAGTCTGTTTAATCCCTAAACACAGGACAATCCAAACAGAGCTCTCCCATTCGTATCCATCTGTGGCTCTGTTATGATTTAGGCATTAACCTTAATCCTTTGAAAAACATTAGGAAGCTACATATGCTGTGTAGCAGATTTCTTTGAATCAGATCCACTGCAACACTGTTAATTCTGAATGGTGTCATTTTTCCCCATATTCCTCGTCAAGCTGTTTGAGTTTTGTTTTTTTTTTGCTGTATTTTTAGATCCTGATGTTGTTGAGCTTTGCTTAATGTAGAGATGCCAAGGTCAAAACATCCAAATGAACAAGATTTGGGAACTCTCATTTCCTTGCTTTTCGGAGGGAGGCTAAAATTGATGGCAAAAAGGTTTCTTGCTCCAAGTGAGTGTGGCTTGACATGTCTGTTAAGGCAGACAAGTCAAAATATAAACTCTTACCCTACAGTATGACTGTAGGGAGATTATAGCTTTGCTGGACAAATGACATTTTAAGCATGCCTATTGTAAAAAAAAAAAAAATACAATATATTTAGCTTTAAAACATAAAAAAGGCCTGGAACAGAAAGATGGTGTAACAGGTATTGATATATCAAAGTACGATGTAATAGACTACTTGATGCAAGAGGCTGAGCTTGTACTTGCATAAAGTTTCGATAATGGTTGCTGTTACAACACAAAAAAATAGCCATACCTTGGTCTCGTTGACAAACCTTTTTTTTTTTTTTCTCTATATCAATAGATAACATTACTATCATGGAAAAACTACTTTTAAAAAAAGTAATTTTAATGCAGTAGTTCTGCTGATAAATGTATGCAATACAACAACTACGCCAAATACTGAAGCAGGTTATATATTTATAGTCTACTGGTTATTTAAAGCTTGCAACAACCACAACAATACGACTACTATGACTAATAATAATAATAATAATAATAATAATAATAATAATAATAATAATAATAATAATAATAATAAGCTTGTTATCTGAATGTTGGGTAGTGAGTTGTAGCCCACAAATTAAATGTGTTTTGTAAAACAAACAAAAAAGTTGTTAGTGTTTTTTTTTGTTGTTGTTTTTAATTTGTTGGGGAGAGTGGCTCCTGCACAAATAATTTAATATTTTTCCTTGTTTTATTTTATTTTTTGGTGGCGGTGAAATTACGATTTTCGCTGCCACATCTACAATATTATCGCCTTCTAAATTCTTTAATTATGCAAGTTCTTTGAATATTTTCTGTTTTAAAAGTTTATATACTTAGGAACATTTGTTGTATAATAATTTTGCACGTGACAGCACATTTTTTTCTGCTTTAATAAACATTATGTTTAATTGTAAAATATCTTAAAATACCTATTTTTAGACCACCAAATGCTGTGAAATAAGTAAGTTATTCTGTACAAAAAATACAGCCCTACTTACAGTACATACACACACACACACAAGTATATTTCAGAAATACAAGCAATGGGTACAGACGTGCAGTCCCTCAAAACGTAAAGTATGGGTTGTTTGTTAATGGGCTGTTCTCTGCTGCTGTACCACACAACAACGATGCCTAATAAGAAAGGTTTACCCACCATTACCCACGGGTCCCTTTGAGGCTCGGGGCCTAAGGCTGGCCCTGTATACAAGTGCCTTTTTTCCGCTGTGCAAATGTTTCTTTTGTCAAAAGTAGGGGGCATGTGGGGCATGCCTCCTCCCTCCCCTCCCACACACTTTTAAAAGTGGGGAACATGGCCCCTCCGTCAACCCACCCCGCCACCACCCCCCCGCTCCGACGTCCCTGCTCATGCATTTCACTTATGAAAGAGCTGTTTCCTAAAACGCAAGCTAATGTTAAAATAACTACAAGCCCTTGTCTTGTCTGACAAAAATGTAAAACTAAACCTCTTTGCACTGTCATGACAACACCGTCCAGGTGTGCTAACAAAAGAATTACCACTGATCTGATGAAAAAGGTCAGCTAAAGAAGGGTTCTTTCAGTCCACAAAACTCTTTGTGCAACTATAGCACAGGGAACGAAACTGCCGTTCTTCTGTAGCTTCATGTTGGGATATCTGTGTGCATTGGAAGTTATTATACATTTATAGCAACAAGCTACTTACTAGAAACTAAGTTTATAAAGTGTTTTTTTTTTTTTTTTAAAGTGATTTACTGAAATACATAGTAATGTTTATGAATAAAAACCTTGAGCAGACTATATAGATAAATGATAACAATGCTAGTTCAATACTAAGGTTTATGCAAAAGAATTATCTTGAATTAAAGTGATTGTATATTTGCTAATTTATATTTAGTCTCATTTCAATTCAATGGAAAGCTGATCTGTTGTAGTGTTTTATTGTATTGCCAAGACAGACATAAATGACAAAATCCCATTGACCCATTTTGATTTATATATGAATGCTTACATAGGTTAGTACCAATCCCAACTGAGCATTGCATTGCAGGGCAGGACATAGACCTTACATTCGGTATTAACAATTTTACTGAACCAGAACGTTTTGCTCTGAATTTGTGTCTCAGTTTCTGATGAAGAATATAAGAAGAAAATCTCAGAAAACCTCTGAATATTTTCTTCAGTTTAAAGATGTATCATGGTCACTACAGTAGGTAAAAATTAACATGGTAACATAATGCTGTTTAGTAAGTGTTAATTGTATACACTGCCTATAGAAAGTCTACACCCCCTTTCAAAATGTTCACCTTTTGTTGCCTTATAGCCTGGAATTAAAATGCATTAAAATATTTTTTTTTTCATTTATATACACATCCTACCCCACGACTTCAAAGTGAAAAAATTCTAGAAATTTGTAGAAAATGAATTAAATATAAAGACTGAAATAGCTTGGTTGTATAAGTGTCCACCCCCTTGTAATAGGAATCCTAAATTAGCTCAGGTGTAACCAATCGCCTTCAAAATCATACACCAAGTTAAATGGCCTCCACCTGTGTTAAATTGTAGTGATTCGCATGATTTCAGGATAAATTCAGCAGTTCTTGTAGGTTCTACGGTGGCCCTGAAGTGCAAAACACAACAACATTAAGGAAAACGCTGCAACATTAAGCAAAACACAATGACATTAAGAAAAACACAACGACATTAAGAAAAACACAATGACATTAAGGAAAACACAACGACATTAAGGAAAACGCTGCAACATTAAGAAAAACACAACAACATTAAGGAAAACACAACGACATGGAACATTAACTTCAAACCGGAATGGGTAGGTACATAGGAAAAGGGGTTCCGCATCACTGATAGGAGGAACAACCTGTCAATCACTGCTGTGGCACTGTGTGATGAACACAGTCCATATTAATACAATATAATTTCCCTGCGCTTTGTCCTTAATATCATGTAAGGTATATATATATATATATATATATATATATATATATATATATATATATATATATATATATATATATATATATATATATAGATAGATAGATAGATAGATATTTGTGTGTAAATACTCGGGAATGGATAAAAGCCGGACCAAGTTAAACCTTGCCAGACGGGGCATTTACCTGCTCCGATCATCTTAACCAACATCAATCGATTCCTCCTTGCCAGGTTACATAAAAAAAAAAAAAACATCTTTTAGCACTTATAGGCTAGTTTATTATTATCATTATTATTAATTAAAATGCGTAACACAGTCTATAGGGTATATATACTCTATATATATATATATATATATATATATATATATATATATATATATATATATATATATATATATATATATATACCTACATGAGAGCAAGGACAAAGTGCTGGGAAATTAAATACAGTTCTGTGGCACAGTGATTGACAGGTTGTTCCTCCTATCAGTGATGTGAAACCCCTTTTCCTATGTACCTACCCATTCCGGTTTGAAGTTAATGTTGCAGCGTTTTTCTTAATGTTGCAGCGTTTTCCTTAATGTCGTTTGTGTTTTCCTTAATGTTGTTTTTCTTAATGTTGCAGCGTTTTCCTTAATGTCGTTGTGTTTTCCTTAATGTTGCTTTTCTTAATGTTGCAGCGTTTTCCTTAATGTCGTTGTGTTTTCCTTAATGTTGCAGCATTTTCCTTAATGTTGTTGTGTTTTCCTTAATGTTGTTGTGTTTTGCACTTCAGGGCCACCGTAGAAAATGAATGGAGCAAAGTACAGAGAAGTCCTTGAGGAAAACCTGCTGCCCTCTGTGAGAAAGCTGAAACTGAGATCAAAGTTCACCTTTCACCAGGACAACGACCCAAAGCACACAGCCAAAGCTACACTGGAGTGGCTAAGGAACAAAAAGGTAAATGTCCTTGAGTGGCCCAGTCAGTGCCCCGACCTAAATCCAATCGAAAATTTGTCCATCAACGCTCCCCAAGGAACTTGACAAAGCTTGAACAGTTTTGTAAAGAAGAATGGTCAAATATTGCCAAATCTAGGTGTGTAAAGTTGGTAGAGACCTATCCCAACAGACTCACAGCTGTAATTGCTGCCAAAGGTGCTTCCACCAAGTATTAACTCAGGGGGGTGGAGACTTATCCAATTATGATCTTTCAGTTTTGTATTTTTAATATATAATTTTTTTCTCAATAAAAAATGTTTTCCCCTTAACAGTGTAGAGCATGGTGTGTAGATAAGTGGAAAAAATCATAATTTAAATGCATGAAACTCTGAGGCACTGACACAACAAAATGTGAAAAAAGTTCAAGGGGTATATAAAATTCAATATTGTTTAATATGTTACTGAAATTGTATCGGTAATACATTTTGTCAACATGTTTATTGTTCTATAAAAAGGTAGTGCAATGTATAGTATTAATCTATGCAGAGATACAACATTGTATCACAATTTGAAGTTTAAGGAAACCCTATTTTTTCTTTTGTCTTTCTTAAAAACATCCCATGGACGGAAAGCAAAGAGGTACATTTCTTAACGATATGTCTACTGTACCTCAAATCATTATTAGGGAAAGTTTCTCTTAAACTGGAAAACATGTTCAGTGCTTGGGGAAGTGCAGGGTATCCAGGTGATAGGATGTTTTGTATTTGTTTTTTAATAAGGGAATGTGCAGGTAACTCAACTTACAGGAAAGAGCAGGTTACTCAGATTAAGGGAAACTACAGCTTTTCAAGCACTGGGGAGATGGATCTTTTTAGTTTTATTTCTACAGATTGGCTTCCATGGTGCATGTTGGCACAGTACGGTGTATGTTTTATTGGATTGATGTCAAGGGACTGGCTTGCTTGTTCAGTGGTTTGAGAGGGTCTCTGCTGCTTGACACACATATGCTGAAGTCTCAGAATTGCCAAGTATTTTTGTTTGTGATGCTGAGCCTCTTGCAGATAACAAGCTTCAAACTTCCCAAACAACAGCAAGAACCCTTCCTGATATACTGTTGGTTAGATATATTTAACAGAGAAATGCTATAAGGAGTTTCTCCAGATTGAAATGTGTTCACTATCAGAGATAGAAACTCACCAGACACAATACATCAGGTATGGGGCAGTATCTATATGAGATAAGATTTTGGATTTATACCTTTTTTCTGTCAGTGACCCATTCATATCACATATTGTAGGTCTGTACCGGTGCCAAATGCTGCAAGAAAATCTACACATTAACCTAATCTTAAACCACAACTTTACCCCGACCTTAAAAATAACTATACAATTGCAAGATTGCTCTTCAGTCCACAGAGGAGCTTATTTAAATATTATTTCTCTTTCTCAAGACATTTGACAGAAATGACCACCTGCATTTATATCCCAGGAATTGTGCTAAGTGAAACACACAACAGGGAACTTTAATGAAAACAGAGCTTATTCCAACCAAAGCAACATGGCAAGAATTCTTCAAGAATTTCAGTTCACAGGGTAGTTAAATCAGTTGAGAAAACACCTCTTTTTTGACAGAATCCTTGACTGTCCTTCTTTGACTTAATTAAGATGCACAGGAAGACAGACAAGCATTTTTGTTGACTCTGTGGATATTCTTGATTGTGCACATAACGCTTTAATAGCTGTGGTGGCCACAGACCTTTCACTTTAGCACACACGCACACAGAATCTTGCGGCGGCCTGAGGCAAATTCTCTTTTTTTTAGCTCTCAAGTGATTTTTAGAGCCAACCGGTCTGGAAAAAGGTTGGATTTGTTTGCAGGAATGGTAAACAGTGCCAAAATCAACAAACTTCCTTCCTTTGGGGTCTATAGAGCAAATTGGTCTACAGAAAGACAGCTCAGTGTGTGTCATGGGAGCCCATGTGAACCCTCTGGCTCCAAGGTACATTCTCGAAACTCGAGACTTCTGTGGCAATTCTGTTAAAATACGCATATCCCAACACTGTGACTGTTATGCATGGGAAATCTAGCGAGTTAAAATTGATTTCCTGTGTAAATACGCAAGCCATTATAAAGTTGTTTTAAATGTATGTAAACCTTAAAGACTGTATTAGTGGTTTCCTCTGAGCCAGGGCAGGGAACTAATTGTTGATTGACCACACTTGTCCTTGTCAGGAGAGTAGGTGTTGATTACATGTTACCTCAAATGATGTCATTTGTTTAAAATACTTTAAAGTGGCTATAAAAGCCTTGGTAATGTAAATAAAAATTGAATGTGTGGTTTGCTATGCAAATATATTTTAAGTTTGTAGTTGATTAAATTTTAAATGGTCAATATTGGCTTTTTAATTGTTTCAACATGTTTGTACATTTCTAGTGAATGGCAAAAAAAAACCAAACAGAAATTCTACAATAGAATTCAAGTTCTATACTATCCCATGATTATATTTAATTTGAATATAAGGCTTTTTTTCAATTTCGATACTATTTCACCTGAGGCTCATACTTTTATGTGACTGAGATTTATGTGTTTTATTGCGTGTGTGCGTGTGCGTGTGTGTGTGTGTGTGCAGATTTACATTTCCAACAAAATCATGGTATAGATTAATATCTTTACTCAGTTGAAAACATAAGCATGTTTATTGATTTGTGAAAATATCAGGAAGCCCTTCAGTAGTTTAAAAGATACTTTGGACCAGTGTGGTCAAAAGACATACCTGATCAAACTGGTTTGATCAAACAAACTCCCACATGTTATGACACCTTATTTGATGTTTGATCAAGGCTTGTTTGATGTTTCAAAGAAACCGAGCACGATCCTACTCTTACAGACTTACTAAAACATGCTTGCAGGGTTGGACCAATAAGCACTGGACACCAGGTCACATTATTGTACTGATTACTACAGCAAGCAATGTCAGTGTACAAATGAGTGGAGGTTTGAATTGGGAGACTGATTACAGATTGACAGTGATAGTGATTACTGATTGACATTCCTCTGGCTACATTTAATAATCAATAAATATTAAGCTCAATGAACCACTGCGCACAATATCAGTTCTACTCTGAAATGAATGTGTGTGCTATGAACCTGTGTAGTGTGTTCACTATTTTCTACCTAATTAAAAATACCCAATTTGTATGTTGCTTCACCGCTACAACCTGCTTACTGATCAGGAGGACTGAAGATCATCAGGCAAACTCCAATCCCAATGTCAGGCCACCAGTCACCTCTTTTCACTCGTCGAATCTACTGTAAGCAACACATTTATCAAGGTACTGAACCCTGAAGGCAACGGCCCAGCCTGGGAAATCTGCCTGGACTTGTGGAGACAACTTAAGCCTCCAGTGCAGTAGTGTCTTGACTGGACAAGCCCCTGGGGAACCCTTGTGCAGAAATTTTTATAAACTACAGTAATTACAGAAAGCAACTGATAACTTTGTATGTCAATTAATAGCCTTTGCTGGTCCCTCGCAAAAGACCTGCTAATGGAGTAAGTAAAAAAGTAGCATGAACACTGTTTTTCAGAAACAGGAATTTATCCAACGAAAGCCACCCAAGATGACAACTTTTTAAAACAATTAATTTGGGAACAATCTGAGGTGGTGGTGGGCTTTTACGCTGAATGTTTTGAGATGCCGTGAGAAATTGTGTGATTTGCTCTCAGGATTATTAACCCCAGCACTCAACACCCTCCTGGAGGGAGCTTGATTGTGCACATGTTCCAGTCTCTCAAGTACAGTCGGGGGGAAACTAACAAGCATCTCTGTTTTTATATAAACATTCATAAAATATCCAATGGATTGTCTAACGGAAGAGTTCACTCAAGCAGGTCGAACAGAGACAGAGCAGACAATTGTGTTTTGTTTCACCCAATAGAATTAACTAATTTTGCTTCATAAAGTAGAATGACACCTGGTGAATAATGTTACAGTAGCATATTGAATTACATACCATTTTGTAGCTTTCCATATACTTAACGAAAAGCTGACAAAAATTGAAAAATGGGAAATTTAGAAACATGAAATACTGTACTATTATTATGGCTTCCGGTAGACTTTTGTGATACCATTTTGTAGTTTCTTTGATTGCATGATGTTAAATAAAAGTGAGCATGTTCATATACAGGTAGTGGACAAAAAATGGAAATACCAATGTAAAGTCACTTAATAGGGCGTTGGGCCACTATGGTATCCCACTCTGTGGAGTTCTCGGCCGACCGTTTTTGATAAAACTGACTGCTCGCGCCCCAAGTTGAAATTTGCAGTCAATTGATCTGCAGTTGCTCGCCTGTTTTGCCTTGCACTTCAAATTAATGCACGGATATCACGATCCTGGAGTATATGCTTCCGCCCACTGTTGCCCTTTGCTGATGATGTCTTTCCCTCGGAGTTCCATGCCGACATCACCTTAGACACCGTTGGTCGTGAAACATCAGCAAGTTGAGCTGTCTTGGTCACTGAAGCTCCTGCCAAACGCGCCCCAACAATCACCCCTCTTTCAAAGTCACTGAGGTCTCCTCTTGCAGCCATGCTAGCCATAATTATAAGCCTGTCCAACATTTTTATACATGACCCTCAGCATGCTGGGATGTTATTTGCTTAATTAACGCATGAGCCACACCTGTGTGGAAACCTTTGCTTTCAATATACTTGGTGTCCTTCATTTACCCAGGTGTTTCCATTTTTTATGTCTCCATCCTAAAATTCTAGGTGATGCAAAACCTTTGGCCATAGCTGTACAATAAATAGAACTTGCATAGTTTCAAGATAGTCATCACAGAAAGTGGTTATTGTTCTTGCATAAATTCTACAATGATTAGAGAAAGGGACCCAAAACAGATTTAGCTGCTAATCCACATGTTTACAGGCACTGTATGAGGGAAGTCCTGCATCATCATTAGCCTTTGCCCCTCCCTGCTAAAATCTATGCAGCCTGGAGTGTTAAGGGCACCTCCTGTGGAGAAGGGATTACCAGTTTTAAAAAGAAAAAACCTGAGATGTAAATAATTTAGCAAAGTGACCGTGCGCATCTTAATGTGGTTTAAGACGTTTTTATTACAATCTCCAGAGAGGTGACCTCGTAGCCAGAAGAGTCTATTTTTCCCTTTCCGATGGGAATAAGATACCCGTGTGCTGGGCAAGAAGGAGGAAGGTGTGTAGTGTTTGCCTTGCATGGATCAGTGCCTCTTGAGCAGAAAGCACAGGCCTATCTTATTCATTGTATTTACCTAACCAGACCAGCGAGGTCCTGGGCAGGACAGGATGGACAAAAAAGCTGTTTAGATGCAGAAACGTTCATACCCAAGGCATAAATGCAGGTGCTTCAGAGAAAAAAAAAACAGGAACAGTTCTGTTTCTTACCTAGTAAGTGACCACAGAGAGTTGTAGCTTCCTTGGTAAGATTTGCACGTACTTATTTGCTTATGGTTTGGAAATGATCTCTATAGTCTGAAACAAACCTGTTACAAAGCATCTGCTTGGATCCCCCCAGAGGATTTAAGAATCCAATGATAATAGACTATGCTGTCAGCCTCAGGAGTGGACAGTCACTGGCAGAGGATTTAAGAACCCAAGGATAATAGACTACGCTGTCAGCCTCAGTTGTGGACAATCATTGGCAGAGCAAGTTTACAAATTCTTGTGGACATTCTTAGATGGAGAAGTGGTGTAGTCAGATATACAGTGAAGCATGCTCTGCAGCCTCAACACTGTTACAACTCACCCCTTTACCATGCTATTCATTGCTAACCTTATTTCACCTACAGAAACTGCCCTAAACACTGAGGTGTATAAACCCTCTAATTACAGTACTGAGTTGTTATAATGCAGCCATTTATACATTTAAGGGCTGGGTTTATACTACCTAAAAAATGCTGCTATAAAGTAAAATAAGACTTAACCCAGCCATAGAATTGAGGGAGGGAGAATTTTACCAGCGATTCTGTTTTATTAGAAGAATGATTTGCATTAGTTAGGTCATGGGAAGGGGGGTGGAGGGCTGCACCCTGTGATAGGAATTGTTATTTTAATGCAAGCTAGATTTGAGGAGGTCGGGTAATTTTAGATATGTAAACAAGCAGACTTTTTACATTACATTTGACATTATAGTTTGTACTCGCTGGCAGTAATTACACAAGCATTCATGTTTCAGTTTTTGTAAAAGTTAAAACATATTTTAAATCAGTGCTTAAGGCTGATATAATACTGTGTTTTATTGTTGTTTCTCTTGCTACTGTTTTTAAAGTCAGAACAAATCATCAAATCACACTCCATAGCAACACTCAAGCAGTAAATACAATGAATGTACAAAACACACTCAATTATTACCACTGGCTATGAAAGAGACTAAGAATATTGCAATGGAGCACTTGCATTGCTTTTCATTTTTACTATTATAGTACATTTCATTGACCAGTAAAGTTTTATATTTATTTTTTAGTGGAACAGAGTACAGCAGTGTATAATAAATGTATGCTCACATTTAATGTATTCGGCAGGCTATCCTGCAGATGGCTGGGGTCCTTGAACTGCGGAAAGACTTTCCTGCTGCTCCGCTCTTCCTCGTCCCAGCAGGGCTGTGGAGTAATTTACCGCTGCTGTCAAAACTACTGACAGCCCTTAAAGGAAGAGCATCTTTTTTACTGATTCTACATTATTATACCCAGGAGGGGGGTGCAATCTGCTTTTACATTAACAGCTTCATAGCCTGTAGTGTCCTATGAGATATCCAGTGTGTTCTCAGCTCAGACACAAAGTTGTATCTCCTCCACATTTTAATTTAACTTTGCATATATTGTTTCAGATTTGATCATTTTAAAATAAAATATAAAGAAACCCTCATTGCAAAAAGATTTGTTGCAAAAACATTTTGGATGCACTTTTTGTTTTTTTCAAGCTCACCTCTGGAGCCTAGTGTTAAATGAATTGCATTAAAAAAGACATGTACCATAATAATCTGTTATTATAAGTAGTTGGAAAATAAGCACAAATATATCAAAGTTCTGCAAAGAAATACAATAATGTGCACATTTATTAGAACACCTCAAGATTTGTCATTTATATTGCATGAATACCTCTGGGAATTTGCATTTTCGTAATCAGTGATATAGAAACTATAGGCACTCATGTGTTAAAATGTTAGACCACTTTGTGATTTATTTGGGCATCTAAAACAACTTCTAAAAATTCTCCTGCATTTTACCATTTGTGGCTATGAGTTCCTTTTCTCTTACTATTTTAAATGAATTCCATGTGTGGCCTATTAAAGTCATTAAGACAATCACTAATTTGCCTATTTTGACAATCTTCCAAGATTTTTAGTTCCAGTGGTTTCATTTCATATGCACAACAAATCAAAACTACAGATGCAATGGGGTGTTGTAATAAATGTGCATACTACTGTATTTGAATAACTTATTATTAAAGTTGTGGTGTATCATCATATATAAAGCATACTAAACAAACATGAACCTCAATAGTGTGAATAGTGCAGCAGTGTTGAAAATGCAATCAGTTTGTTCCATGAGAAAGACTATGACTTTGTGTCATCAGGATATGATACGATGTCAGGGTGCTCTGTCTGCACCTTAGACATTAAGAAAACCACTAACTCAAGAGTTTATGTTTAACCAAAGTCTGATGCTTCAACTCAATTGTGAAACAGCATGTCCTGGTAACATTATAGAAGCAATAACTGAAATCCTAATAATAAGTAATAATGTATATTACTGCAGAAT
Source organism: Acipenser oxyrinchus oxyrinchus (assembly GCA_030684275.1). Taxonomy (NCBI): domain Eukaryota; kingdom Metazoa; phylum Chordata; class Actinopteri; order Acipenseriformes; family Acipenseridae; genus Acipenser; species Acipenser oxyrinchus. The sequence goes on from CM060249.1 coordinate 94,681,782, forward strand.
TTGCAGCCATTGTTTCAAAGTATTACCTTTAATCCTTTATCGGTAATGAGCAATGGTGCCATTTAAAAAAAAAAAAAAAAAAAGACTTCAAATTTTAATTTTGAACAACACAGCCCCACTTTCCGGTCTTCAACCTGGATATCAAAACTGCGAGTTTTGGCCAATAAGTATTTTGTCATGTAGAGTGTAACAGCCATGAATTGGTTAATGTTTAACATCTCTACAGATAAGAGCTTGTTGGCTCTGCTTAGACATGTATTGATTTTTCTACAATGCTGTTGTCTAACTTAGGTTTTACAACCAGAGCACAAGGGGTTTCCAGAGACACGAAATCACTGTTTACTGCTCCTTCAGATAATCTCCTACCTAGAAACCTTGAGATAGTGTTTGTTGGAAGGTTAATGAATTGAGATCAGTATTTACAGAAGATAACTTGCACATGAGTGATGCAAGTGGCCTGAGGTGCAATGAAGTCCGAGCCCTAGGTCAAGCCTGGTGTGATGTCTCAGAGACAATGGGTCTGATTCTGATAGCAAACATGCCAGGGATAGTGTTGTGGTTTAAAGGCGGGGAAATCACCTACAAAATAGAAATATTATTAGTTTTATTTTAGCAGACGCCTTTATCCAAGGCGACTTACAGAGACTAGGGTGTGTGAACTATGCATCAGCTGCAGAGTCACTTACAATTACATCTCACCCGAAAGACGGAGCACAAGGAGGTGAAGTGACTTGCTCAGGGTCACACAATGAGTCAGTAGCTGAGGTGGGATGTGAACCAGGGACCTTCTGGTTACAAGCCTGTGTCTTTAACCACTGGACCACACAGCCTCCTGCTAATATGCTTACTGGTATCTTTATTTCCTGCAAGTGAAAGCAACTATCACCAGAAGTATGCTTCAGGTTTTAACAAGACTATAATAAATTATGTATTGTATTACATTATGTATTATGAGTATCCCCTTCAGGTCAAGAGTAGCACAGTTTCCACAATTACTCTGAAATATAGTGTTCAGAACACACATATCCCCAGGTTAAATGTTTTTCACCATTTTCTGTCTCAGGTCTTTCAATTGCGCCTCCATTCAAATACATTTTTCCTTGAACGACTCAGCTTTTGCTTGGTAACAAGATTTTCACAGTTTCATACTCTTTATTGAATGGTTGATTGTGTTAATATGCTGTACAGTTTAATCTGTAGAAAATTATACATAACAAAGGTTAATAAATCCATGAATTAGACTCTGACACAAGGCAAAATGCCACGCCCTCCAAACAAAGTTTTATGAAAACGTCATGAAGGAATATTTTAAGAGTTACATTCTTTTGTGCTATTTCCCATTGTTTATCAGAGTCTAATCAATGACTTCCTTAAACTTCCTTTTGTTATGCATCATTTTTCAGTTTATACTGTATTTTAACACAATCTGCATTCAATAGATGGCACACTATGAAACTCCTGTTTGTTAAAAATCTTGATCCATAGAAGGGATTACTGTAGCTTGCATCTGTTGTGTGAAATTGTTAGTTCTTACCTCCACAGTCTCTTAAGCTAATCATGATTATATAGAAAAGCATGCTTATAAATGTGGTTGTCTGTCTGGAGCTCTCCAGGACCCTTACATCTTGCATAATAATAGATTTCAACAGATTCGTTTTCTCTCTCACCTCTATTTGCGTAACATTTAGTGGAGATGTAGCTCCGGTTATAATGTCTTACATCTTAAAATGAATATGTCTGAAAACTCTTTGAAGATCCCAGGATATCCATGCATGTGATTAAACATTAACTGATTACCTTTATTTTGATGCCAAAACCTTCTACAAAGTGCACATGGTATTTATTTTGGGGTGGTTTTGCACCCCATTCCGCCTTCCAATGGTGGTGAAAATTATGTGTTTTTCATATATTATAAAAGCAAAGGACCAGTGTAGGTTTTATATTGTAATGAAGGAACCTTTTAAGTTTAACTGGATACACAAGTGGCAGTACAGGTTGACATTGTCTTGTGATATTAATCAAAATGTAAAGTCTGTTGACAGATGTTGACATTGGCTGTCACTAATCCCTTTGTAAATTAACCATGCCCCTGCTTATTAACAGACTGTTGGAGAATGTTGTAGAACTGCTTGACTATTTTAAGCAGGATGTCTTCAAAATACCCATTTTCTTTTAAAACCCCAATGAACAGGCAGCTTTGTGAAAATACTTAAATGTATAATGGTTTGTAAGAGACTTTATAGATCTATTGTCCCAGATTTTTTTTTTTTAAATCTACAAATCTTAGGCATCCAATGACCCATTGATGCTTCTTAGGAGGACTGTGGAAGGGTGGTGGACAATTCACTGGCACACAGGAGACAGAATTTTATTTGTAATGCCGCTCAGGTGCACTGATTTATTTTAGCCCGCAGAGGGCGCTGTTGTCCGTGGCCTGAATATCGACAACGGTAATCAGGTCCACGGGAATACCAACACGGGTAAACAGTTCACAATGCTGTTGCACTCACAGGTGCTCTGAAAATAATAATAATAAATGACAAAAGGTGAAAGAAAAAGGGAAAATAAAACACAGTAATAAAACTAGAAAATAAAGGTGCTGTACTCTGCAGCTTCACCTCGACCGTCGCTACCCAAGATGGCCCGGGTCTCCGTCCTACGCTCACTGGTTCCCTCAGTAACTCAATGTATACTCTCCGGGTTTCTGCCCAATTCTTTTCCCCGCTACTAAAAATAATCTTTTTTTTATTTTTATTTTGATCCTCTCCGGCTGTGCTTGGTGCAGCAACAGCGCTTCTGCTGGCTCATATCTCGTCTTAGAGGGGTAGATCTGAGGGAACAACAGAGTGTTATTTAAAGGTTCAGCAATCCCCCAAGGTCTGCCTCTCAGCCACTCAGAGAGAGGGAAATCCAACACACCCTCTTCCCCACCTCTCCATGACTGACAGGCGGATCTGACGAGGCTGCTGCCCACTTCCTGCAGCACCATACATACGCCAGACAGTCAGTACAGATCTCCCCTGTTACAAGGACCAACAAACCTGTCACAGAACTCAGTGGAGTCTCTGCAATGTCTCCTCCTGACACGGTGTAAACGGTAGTTAAGATCTCTGAACTTGACAAGTCATGGGACAATAAAGAGTTGGAATGCAGAATGTATGCTGTGGACAGTGACTTGCACAATGTAAACAATGAGCACAAGGTTTGCTTGTTAAACTAACAAACAAACACTTTTTAATATAAGCAGTCCCTGCCCAGTCATTTACACACTGCACTTTTGGGTAGGCTCCAACCATCACCCAAGTCCTGATCAGCTTGTTTGCCATTAAAAAGGTCAAATTCCCAGGACCCCTGTTACCTAAACACGGACAGAAATATTGATGACTGATAAAGTCTCTTTAAAATGCATCAGTCATTATATTGACCTAAACAATGTCAGATCTGCCGTCTCGATTTTAAATTAGGACCTAGCCTGTCATTTTGCTTACAATTGAAGACAATGATTCACTTAAGAGACTCACAAGCAACGTTAGAGATGTTGGTTTTCTCAAAGTCTGCTCACATGTCATGCTTGTGTTTTTAATAGGTATTTAATTTAGTGTTTTTTGGAGGCATCTGACCGTTTGCTGTATGCCAAACTTACATTTTCTGTATCTGCACATAGAAGAACAGCAAGAACAGTGCTCATTGTTTTTGACATAAAGGTAAAATACAACAGTATTGGTTAAAATAAAGAACACTTGTTTACTGCAAGCATAAAAACAAAGTTGTAGTATAGCCCTGTGTAGCACGAAACAGAATGTGGGTAGCTGATAAACTATCTTAACAAAGTAAAGTACTGTAATTCAAATACAGACAAAATAGCAAGAAGAAAAACAGTTTAAAAAGATCAGAGGATCAGCAGGTAATATCTGATAAAGTTCACTTTTTGTTCTCTCCACATGTGTTTCCTTTTAAAAGCTAATCAACCAAAGCATCAGCTTTTGTCTTTCATTTTGTAACACTTTGTATCATTATGACACTGTGTTTCTGCTTTTGCAGTTATATAATATTTTGCTTTACCCCACTTGGATAGTTTTTGCCTTCGGCGAGGTAAAGCATCCTAATTGGAGAGTAAATAAACAGAAAATAAACACTCGCCTAAACAGTTAATATTTACTAGTATTACAATTCCCCCTTAATGATTTGCCAGACTGAACCTGTGTCGCTTTGCTTGTAAAACATCAAAGGATTCTTCACCTGGCTGTAACAATAAAAATCAGCACTAAGTGTCATGTGACTCAGTCAGGTTATTCCCTTGCTATATACAAAAGAAGCTACATGTATGAAACCTTATACACTGACTGCATCAATGCAATACAGATGCTGTATTACAGTATTTCTGGTACCTTTAATATTAATGCTATAGTGTAGAGCCAGGATGCCCAATCACGGTCCTGGACAGTCATTCCACTCCAGGTTTAACAAGTACAATGATATCATTAACTAATTCAGGGTCTGGATCGAGGTTTCATTGGTTCAATTACACAATTTAGAATACGGTTGGAACAAAGACCAGGAGTGGAAGACCTGACTTTGGCCACCCCTAATGTAGAGGCTAACAAGTATGGACAATTACCCCAACACTTAATACAAGTAAGAAACAAGCTATGTCAACCAAGATCATACCCAGGATATAAACAATTTAAAGATTTGCACAGTTAGTACATTGTAACTATGCATAATAACATTGCAATTATGTGTAAGTACAAACTAACTACTATGTAAATACACAGTAATTAGAGACTTAATGTAAAGTGTTAACAAAATGTTTTTGCAAAGATGAACTCTATAATACATAGCATGTACAATAAATAAAATGTGTATTGTAACAATACATTTTAGGATATGACGTATATAGCAAAATTAATGTTTTTTACACATCAAACGGCGAAATGCCAAAAAACTAAAGCTCTTAACAACAACAGTATCGTCGCTCCTGTTCATCAGATTAATCGAAACGCCACTCGTATTGTTCAAACCTGAAGATTATTTTAAAACATGGTGAGACAAAGGCCAGCTTGCAGCTACCAAGACCAACAATAAGGCATGAAACCCCGATCTGCAGGCAGATGAGAACTTGAAGCATATACGGGAGTTACTGTTAATCAATGTCAGGACGTTTGGTCAAAACAAAAATGATATCCCTCTTCCTTAATTATTAAGAGCCAGTACCTTTTAGATTACAAATTAACCCTTGAAAAAAGAAATTGTAATAAGAATCAAAATCATAAACAGTTAAGGAGACTGTGACAGGGAGAGCCCTGTCACTGGTTCTTGTGCAAATGTGTGCAGCTGGGACGTGGAACAGGAAACGCGTTGCTAGGCAACTAATTGAGCAGGTAGGCTCGCCCTGCGCTGAGCTGATTGGAAGGTCCAGACTGGCTGAGGGGGCGTGCCCGGGGAGGCTGCACACAGCTCAAAAAGCGTCCGCGCCACAGCTCAAGGCGACTGCATCACCCTGCTGCACAGAGGGGTGCCTTGTTTACAGCCAGGAAGAGATCGTCCACTCTGCAGGATAACTACTATGGAACCCTTCAACTGCAAGATGGTGCCTGTGAAGGCTCTGCTCAGCCAGGACTGTCACAACAACCCAGAGCCGCTGGGAGGCCGGGACTTCGGGAGCAACAGCAGTAGGTTAGTTTAGGGGATGTTGATCCCAAACAGTATAGAGAGGGTTTTCATAGTGTAGTAGGTTCCTGGAGTGGGACGTCTCTTTTAGTGAGACTAGCTTTTATTTTGAGTTTAGTTTTGTTTTGTTTTCTTTATTAAATCTGACACTAGGGCTACCATTGCTGGTACCCTAGTGGCAGCACTTGTGTTGAATAAAATCTGCGTGCCTGTGCGGCATGTCAACACCCAATGCTCTGTGTCTGCCTCATTATTATTCAGTGACGACCCACATATGACACATTTCCCTCTGTTACACAGACATTAAGAAAATATAAAAAACAAATTTGAAGCTACTTGAAGAATTCAATAAACAAACAAGCTGTTCTTTGAACATGATCACTTTTGCGTCCCAGTATATAATTTTTCCTTGTATTGTTTGGAATGACAGGTGTCAATAACAACACGTGAAATGCTGGGAACCAGAAAAGACCCCCAGTTTGGCATCGAATTATTATATTTTTGAATATCCTTAATCTGTGAGCCTCTACAGCCAAACTTGTCAGGCTGCTCAGCACCCTTACTATTAACTGAGACAAACAATACTTTGTTTTCTCAATTGATTCTTTTTTTTACCCTTTTAGTGGCTAATGTTCCCAGAGATTCGAAAGAACACAGAACACAGCATGCAGATAGATTTGTTAGATTTATTTTTGTTTGCACTAAGTATCTTTCTGTCATTTAATAGTAGTAATGTTTATATTTCAAAACACATGATGATTAAATTTGAATTATGGTGCCATACTTATATATATTTTTAAAATACCATTAGCCAAAAATAAGCTTGTTTAATTGTTTCATGCTAACCCTGCATGAGATGCCAAAAACATCAGTATCTTTATTACAGTTGCTTGTTTGGTAATTGTGTACTTTTTAAACCCCCACTGTAAGGACAGCAGTGCCATACTTTTATGTTTATGTGTTTTTGATCTTGGGATCAATCAAGGCACAGTGGGGTCCGTACCTTTTTTGGAGGTACAAACATCTTTGAATGAATGCAAATGCTTTAACTGATGAATACACCTGCTAAATTATTACGAAATTCATGCTATTTACAAGCTGTTTAGACCATCAATCAAATACAGAACCTAAATGGCCATATTAACTTTTAATTATGGAATACATACAGTATGTAATCTTCCTTCAGAAGGCAATATAAAAAAGGGGCTGCAATATTAGTAATCGGTTTAAAAATGAGAGCATCTCTGACTCATTTCCATATCCCTGCTGTCCCCCCGACTACCACACCAACAATGACCCCACTGAGGCAGTGAGCATGCCAGGGACTGCACAGGCAGCTGCAGCGTGAGCCGGGGCACGGGGAGCTGTGGGAACAATGCTCATGTCGAGCCACAGACTTATGAAAGTCTACCTCGGTGTGGATTTGCAATTCAGATCACGACCGGGGGGGGAGAATGGTTCTCTATCAATCCGTAGACTGCAAATGTCATCTGCATTTGATTCTTGACCCCGTTTGTGGCATCTCTCACACTGCTCCTATTGTTTCCAGAGCTCTCCCGCTCTACCCCGCTTTCAAGCCAAGTCTCCCACATTCGGTGAGAGAACTGCAGAGTTCAGGACCCAGGACTGTCTTACGCATGCCAGAACTTGACGTATGAAATTGTACAAAACTTTCTAAGCCATTTCTACTGTTTTGTCCCCCATGTCTTCACGAATCAATGTATGTATTCGTTTGTGTTATATGCAGAGGTTGTGAAAGGTGTTAGGTCACAGAGCAGGAACATCACAGGAAACACAAGTGTAACTTCACCACTCTTCCTATATTATTATTATAACCCTCTCCTGGAGGGAGCATTCTTGATATGGATGAAAGAGGGGTGCAATAACCATGGTCACCCCATTATTTACCTCCATCTAAAACTGCCACACACATTCTGCGATATGAACACTACTCCACTTACAACTCTTGTATTTAATAATCCTTGTTTAGTTGTTATTGGTGTTGTTATTGTTGTGCAATATTGTATATGTGTTCAAGTATTGTTTAGGTTTCTATTTCCAGGCATATGCATTTAAATTAAACAATAAAATTAAATTCAGCATTGCAAATCCAGTCATGTTTTTTTGTTTTTGTTTCAAGGGATAGATGGTCTTTGATCAGACATAGACTCAGCTTGTGTTTCTCCAGTTCAAAGATATAGTTACAGTAATTTAACTGAAGCTATCTGACAGGGAGTTGTTTCAGATATTGGGAAATCACTTTGAATGAGATTCAGTTGCCTGTTTCGATAAGTGAACCAGACAGGTTCTTCAACCAGAACACTGTTAATCACGTTTGAAGTAGGGCTTGGCAAGTACACTGTGACCTGCTTCTGATCTTGATCCACAAAGACCAGATTTATTCTGCTCAACTCTGAGCAGGGTCAGAAAAAAAGCACATTTTTAATAAATCGTATTAATGGCAAGGTCCATAATATCTTAATTTGACACTTGGTGACTGGATAAGTGGTGATACTGAACCCTAAAATCATGCTTAACTTAAAATATTACTTGCTCAGTTAGTAAATAATACATTTTTCACACACAATAACCTTTTACTTGTCATGTGGTATTCACTTCTCAAATAGTTAATGTGCAATTGCCCCTAGTGGCCTTTTAAATGGGTAACTAGTCCAGAACTTGTAGCTCATTAAAGAAGGAATTTGATTAAACGCTGACTACAATACTTGACAGCATTGCATTCAACTTGATCTGTGCATGACTACATGTTCTAGAAACCAAGAAGCATGGAGCAGGTGTTTATACAGGAAGAAGTAAGGAACAAACATGTGCAATGCAGATGCTGGAACAGTGACAGTGCTCTTCAATTTAGTGCAGACATAATATGGCATACTATCACTTTCAATGGACAAAAAGACAAAAGTAGTACAAAGAGCTGGCTCTTTGCAGGAGCTGGTATGTCCTCATATTTGATTGCATCTCTTACCAACTCTGACCCCTACCCTGTGCATGCTACAATATATATATATATATATATATATATATATATATATATATATATATATATATATATATTTGTTTATTTAGCAGACGCCTTTATCCAAGGCGACTTACAGAGACTAGGGTGTGTGAACTATGCATCAGCTGCAGAGTCACTTACAACTACGTCTCACCCGAAAGACGGAGCACAAGGAGGTTAAGTGACTTGCTCAAGGTCACACGAGTCAGTGGCTGAGGTGGGATTTGAACCGGGGACCTCCTGGTTACAAGCCCGTTTCTTTAACCACTGGACCACACAGCCTCTATATATATATATATATATATATATATATATATATATATATATATATATATATATATATATATATATATATATATATATATATATATATATATATATATATATATATATATATATATATATATATATATATATATATATATATATATATATATATATATACCAAAAATACAGTAGTATACATTATTTCTGATAAAAATCTTATACTATTGTTTTTTAGTTAACAGTTACAGGTATTATGTTTTATTATAGTATTTCATCAAAGGACATAATTTTTGCCTAAGCCACAACACCACTGCTTTACAAACATGTAGGTAAATTAAGCAAGGGCTGACAATCTTTTTTTTTTTGCATGTGTTCGTGACAATAAATGCATCTGACAGCACTAAATTACAATTGACATATTGTTTAGGTATACAGACTGTATGAACTTTAAGGCAATAACTGGAATTAGAAGAAACTGTTCATTTGGGTGCCAAAATCAACACACATTCTCAAAAACTATAAGAATAGACTTGATTTGTTGGAAAGGTTACCATCTGATAAAGTGTCTCAGTCACTGGTCATAACTGCTCTGAAAAACAAAAATCCTTCAGTAATCATTCTATTTGTATTAATCAGACTTTGATTTTTATAGCTTCAGACACCTTTCAGCTAGAGATTTTTTGGCAAGTGCTAATGTGATATTTTGTATAATTTAATTGATTCATAATAAGCATGCCTTAGAATGTGATTAATTTCAACGTGCACAGGATAAAGAAAGGATTTGTAGAGCATAGTATACTAGAGAGTCTGAGTAATTTGTACTTTACTAACATCTTGTAATAAAGTCTAGTAGCTGAGTAGCTTTTGTTTCTGCAAGTAGGTGTATTGCAATGTGCCTCGGGGTGGGGGTGGGGGGATGACTGGTTTGTGGAGTTAGGGGTTACAGCCTCTGATTAAATAACTATGAATTACTACTATAATCAATGTACTCATGTACACACGTGGTCTTAACCATTTTAAAGACATTACATCTCACTGTAGCCCTCTGGATGAAATTGTCAGCAATCTTATTTACATCTAGATCTCTCGTAAGGTCTGAGGACCATTAAGTACAGCCATATGATTCAACTTCGTCTGTCCCATTGATGACCGAATACAGTTATACTTAAGTCTTCTTAGGCTGGAGAATGAGCGTTCTGCAACGCCGGATGAAACAGGCGCAGTCAGAAGGATTCTTAAAACATTTCAGTACTCAGGTAGCATATTTCGCAAGTGAGGATTTCCAGATTGACGTATGCCTCCATACAATAACACATTTTTGGTATATAATAGCATTGATATCCTCTGCAGTGCTAACTGACCATGTATTTCAGTAAGTGCTCTGGCATTTGGCTCAGGACACTTAACCGCTACATCTGTCAGTTATCCAGCAGGTATTGACAGATATAAAGGTTTAATGACAGTGCAGTTGATCTTTGGGTAAAACAGTTCTTGCTTCCCATTTTGCCCCACTTTCCCTGTTATGTGTTTTCCACTTCACCCTATAGTATGTTCTGTTTTTCTATATTGCCCCTTTTGGATTCAAGGTAAGGGATTTAAATGTAATACTGAGTGTAGGGTGATCAAAACTCACTTGAGTGACAGTGTAGCAGCCATAGCTGTGAGGGAACCCCTGTGAACTTGTGCTTTTACAGTGCCATCTGCACAAAAAAAAAAAAAGAAATGTACTATCCAGGGACAACTCCATGGAGTGCTATGGTAAGCAAAATAGTGGGGTTCTGTTTTTGTTACAGGGGCACACTTGAATATGATCTAAAACATAAAGTAAAAAACTCAGTAACTGCACATATGAAGTCATGATGCAATAGAGAATCATACTGAAAACAAACAAGAGGATATTAACATCTAATACAGTATTAGGAAATGTAGACGATAGAAAGTATCCCTTTAATATACGAAAATAGCTGTGAACTACTGAGAAAATTGTGACAGCCTACATTTTTCATTCGTTTAAATCTCATTATTAACGTCTAGCCAGGAAGCCAAGAGTTATGTCTGCATGAACCAAGTGTCAGACAAGTAAAGAAAAAGATGATGTCTCAGACTGGGAAACAGAACAACACTTAGTTTTGTTCCTGCGTCTTTAAACTGTTCAGAACAATGCACCAGACTGTGTGGTTCCAAGCTTTAATAGCAGAATACTTGTGTCTTGTAATCACAAGAGAACTCTTAGAGCTGCTTCCGCCACTCCAAGACAGGATTTGACAAATGTGAGGCGCAGCTGCACACAGAAGCACCGCTGCTCAGTTTGGAAATATTTCTGACATTGATTTTGCCAACTAAGAAAAAAATAAAAGGCTTCATTTCATGAAGAGCTGTAACATCTGTGCTGTGGCATGTAGAGGAGTCAGCCACGCTGTTACCACCAAGCTGTTCAAAAAAGGAATGGCTGCAAGGAGGCTAGGCTGGTCAAAGCAGGCCTTGTGATGTATTTATACAGTCGGGTGCAAATGTATTAGAATTTCAATTTTCAGTGATATAGAAACAATAGGCACTCATATGTGAACATGTTAGACCAATTTGTGCTTTAATTGGCATCTTTAACTTCTAAAAAGTCTCAGACATTTTACTATTTGTAGAGATGTTCTTTAACTTTTTTTAATTAATTGCATGTGTGGTCTATTAAAGTCATCAATACAATTAGGCAGTCACTAATTTGCCTTTTTTGACAATTTTCCAAGATTTTCAGTTAAGGTGATTTGATTTCATATGCGCAACAAATCAAAACTACAGAAGCAATAAATCTGCACACTACTGCTCCTGAGTGTTCCAAGGCTGTGTGAACATGTCGAGCGATTCCATGTCCCAGACTTTGAGGAGACTGCTTAGTGAGAACAGCTTCCATATGTCACGCTGTAACATGTTCTATCCATTCACAGTGCTTAATGAGAACAGCTTCCATGTGTCACACTGTAACATGTTCTATCCATTCACAGTGCTTAATGAGAACAGCTTCCATGTGTCACACTGTAACATGTTCTATCCATTCACAGTGCTTAGTGAGAACAGCTTCCATGTGTCACACTGTAACATGTTCTATCCATTCACAGTGCTTAATGAGAACAGCTTCCATGTGTCACACTGTAACATGTTCCCGAGCAGCACAGTTACTACAGAGTATCAGAGAGAGAAGTCAACAACGAATGCTGAGAATGCTGAAAAAAAACATGAGGTCGAATTGTGAAAATTATAAAATAAATGGATGGGGTTTACAGGACACCTACCAGTGCACTCTGTTAAATAATATTTATTGTCACACTATAAATAAAATAGTGTTAAAAGTTATTTAAAAAATCACTTCCTGTATTAATTCTGTGAATTGAAGGTATGCAAAAAAGAAAAAAGAGCCATAAAAGAAAGCTGATTCAGAAACTCACTGTTAATGAACAAATCAGTATGATAGCATTTTCAAAACGGCTGGTATTTTTATTGGTATTAACTAGTGTAATGTCCTCATGCTTCTTCCTAAGTAAAGCTAGCCTTCATCATGAAGTTGATCAGGTTAGAGCAGGGCTTCTCAAACTCGGTCCTGGGGACCCCCTGTGTCTGCTGGTTTTCATTACAACCGAGCTCTCAGTTACTTAACTATACCCTTAATTGAACTGATCATTTGCTTAATTAGACCTTGTTACTTGTTTTCAGCTCTTAAACAGTTGCAGTTCAAGTTACGTATACAATGTTACAGCTAACTTCAAATCTGCAACTGTTTAAGAGCTGAAAACAAGTAAAAAGTTCTAATTCAATTAAGGGTATAGTTAAGTAACTGAGAGCTCGGTTGTAATGAAAATGAGCAGACACAGGTGGTCCCCAGGACCGAGTCTGAGAAGCTGTGGGTTAGAGGAAGGAGATTATGAAATATACTTGGGGAAATCCTTTATTACTGTAGTTAGATCAGTAGGGCTTTACAACAGTAGGACTCAGACTCTGAAGTCTTGAGATTAAAGTAGATTGATTCAGACTCAATATACCAGAGGTAAAAGACACAAGACCAATTGCCACCTTGTTCCCTTAACACCATACATGTATTTTTAAGTGATTTAAGTAGCAAAAAAGAAAAGAAAGTGATTGCTTAAAAGATTTGGGAGAAAGTGAAAAATGCTGCAAGTCTCAACAATATAAGGACGTAAATAAAAGCAGAATTAAAAGCCTTCATATGAGTCAATATTATGGAGCGATTCCAGAATAGACATTACTGGACAGTCATGTATTTTTTTTGTCAATTAGATAAGTAATCTGTAAGCATGAATTCATAATGCATTTGTTTTGAAGTAAATATAATTAAGATGTAAAGAAACAATTACCTGTTCCTTTTGGTTTTGCATATTACACTTAGGCAAACAATAAATTATAATTCCGGTAGAACAAATTACTGGCTGAACACAAGAGATACTGTAATAACAAAGTTTCCAAAAATATGTCTCATGAATAAAAAACGGTTACACTTCACTCAAAATTTGATGGCATCAATTCAGTTCATCCAACAAAGCGTGGTATCTAAGGTGAAAACCACTTACATAATATCCACTGGCATGGGTAACATTAAAGTTCTAAAGTACTAAATATTAACAGAGCAGGCTAACAGGATAAAGACGGGCACATCTGTAATGAATAATGATTCGAACTATAGGATAGCTGGCATAAGCAGGCATGTAAACAGAAGGGTTCTCCTGGCGCTGCAACTAGAAAACAGCGACTGTCATTCACACAGTTAGAAAGTACCTGGGTATGCCCAGAGGCTCTGCTTCCAAAGCAGCTGTGGAACAGGGGAGTGCAGGGAGATCATTAGCACACTTTACAGACCAGCTACAGCCACAATGAAACAAATGGAAAGCAAAGGTGTAAAAAAGGGAGCGAGGAAAAAAAAGCTGCCACAACTCCTGACTGCCATTTCTATCTGAGTTTCCCTGTTTACAAAAGAATAACAAAGCTGTCTCACAGCCCTCACTGGGTCTGCTTACTATGCAGAGGCATCCTAGATGATGGTTAATTGATATCAGTGTTCCCTTCAGCTAACCAATGGCAGGTCTCATGAGTCATTCTTATTCTCTTCATTTTCTTCTTCTTCTTTTTTTTTCTATGGGAAACATATTGCTGTTATCTGTTTATTTATTTATATATTTATTAAACACCACATACAAATCATGCTGTAGATTATGCATGTATAGCTGATAATAAAATACATTGGAAGCCAGCTCCTTATATTTGAATAACATTTAAGTCACCATTTATTACAATACAACCCCCGACATGACCTTATGGTTTAAGGCCCTTTTTTTGTTTGTTTGTTTTAATACTGTAATCGAGTAACACATTTATTTTAAAGCTCACTCTGTTTCTTCATTGAAACATCATTAAAATCGATTTATTGTGCTGCAGGTGGCAATTGCTCAGATACTGGATGTGATATCTTTCCATTGGCTCTTTAGTTTCCCTCAGTTTTTTATTAAGGGAAGTTGGATGTCAATTATACACCACCTTGAAAGAAATACAATCTTAATGTAGTGAGCACCTACAGCTAATATCCAATCAGGGACTTAGCTAGGAATAGATTTTTACTGAGGCAAAAATCTAATTTTTGTTTAAAAAAAAAACCTTGCATTTCCTGTTCATGAAGCCTGGAGACTATTAATGCAAACTGTCAAGCAATATAAGTCGCTTACTCTGTTTACCCAATGACCCGCCTTGGATGATGTTTGAAATTTCATGACACATATTTTTTTAAACAAATCTCCCAGCAAAAACAACACCAACCTAAAATGACCCTATTCAAACTGTTAGAAATGTGTGATATTAAAAGGACAAGAAGAATAAAACTTATAAATATGAATAAGTAGATGGGTTTATACCTTTATTGAGACATGTGTTTGGTTCACTGCTACTGAAGTTAATGCTGAGACTGGTGACACTGATGCTACAATTGGAACTGGTAAGACTGGTGTTGCTACTGCTGGAACTGGTGCTGACACTGCTGGGACTAGTGCTGCTACTGCTGGGACTGGTAACACTGGTGCAGCTACTGCTGGAACTGATGCCAACACTGCTGGGACTAGTGCTGCTATTGCTAGGACTGGTAACACTGGTGTTGCTGCTACTGCTGGAACTGGTGCTGACACTGCTGGGACTAGTGCTGCTACTGCTGGGACTGGTAAGACTGGTGCTGTCACTCCTGGGACTGGTGCTGCTACTGCTGGGACTGGCAAGACTGGTGCTGTCACTTCTGGGACTGGTGCTGCTACTGCTGGGACTGGCAAGACTGGTGCTGTCACTCCTGGGACTAGTGCTGCTACTGCTGGGACTGGCAAAACTGGTGCTGTCACTCCTGGGACTGTTGCTGCCACTTTAGGGTTAAAATGTGCCAAGCTGATTTTACCGAGATGGCCGCCTCGGCTGCCTCAATGTACGCTATGCCCCTGCCAATGATATTATAGGAAAAATTAAAGTACAGTACAAAGGGTATTCTGCAGCTTTTCTAACCTTGTCTTGTAGCGGATCTGCCATTTAATGTGTGAGAGTAACATATTTATCATTTATAGGCTTTTCATAAAAATTATTTTACATATTTTGGGGACCAGAAAGTTGTTTCCTTGAGGGATTATTTGTTTGTTTATAGATAGATAGATAGATAGATAGATAGATAGATAGATAGATAGATAGATAGATAGATAGATGTTTAGTGAACCAGAAAGACACACAGTGGGGTCTAAAATGGTCTGCTGTTTGTGCACAGAATTGCAGCAGAAAAAAATGACTAGTATTCTGTCAATGCAAGCCAGATAGGTTTAGATTGTCAGTTATATATACTGGATAATTAAAACTAAATTCGAATTAAATACACCAGCAGCCATATAACTTTTGTCATCAAATAAACGTATACCATTGTATTTAATTTACCTTCTTTTACAGCACACAATTAATTATCTTTTCAAAATATAAAAGCCAATCAGTTTTTCGGCAACACTTTATAATACAGGTACATAAACTACATTTTACCTGAAGGTGTAATGTAACTAAGCCACACTACATGTAACTAAGCCAAACTACATGTAGTTAACTGTAAGTAAGATTGTGGTGTAATTACATCTTCGATAACAGTATTTTATCTGTAACTACACATAATGTACTTACTAAATACACTCTTGTTACAGTGTAACTACAGTGTAGTTGCACTGTAGTTAATGTACCTGTATTATAAAGTGTCTTTCTTGTTCCTGCAGAAAAAACATGACAGCTTCAAGTAGTTTTCAGTGTGGGAACAGTGCATTGTGTAGCTCTGTCTTGTGCTGCAGTGCTTGGTGTGAAAGGACCCCAATGTATAGCAGTTTTATTCTAATGAGAAAGTTATCCCGGAGACATAATGGTCACAAGCTTCCTAAAGTGTATGTTTAGGCAACTGAAATTCCAGTTCAGGTGTAAACTGCCAGTCTATGAGTTACAAGTTATTCCTGGAAACTCCAGATCTCAAAACCTAAGCAAAGGTTGTAGTACCAGCCTGTGCATATTATGATTTGTATTTTGTTTTTGTTGTATTATTATGTATTATGTTTGGCAGGACAATAGCAGAGGTGCCCTCCGCCATTATTTGTTATTATTTTAAAATACCTCATGAGAATGCATGACTGTCGGCTAGTAATTATTGAATTAGCTGACAGTCGCGCATCCTTATTAAACCAGTGCAGAATGTGACCGAGGGGTTAACAAGATAATTGACAGTTAGTTAATCCCTCGGTCACCACTATAAGAACCTGCACCTCTGGCTGCAACGGGGTGGTGTTTGGTGTGAACGCTTCTTTACTCATAGGGGAT